>CADDXX010000442.1:0-76280 GCA_902810485.1 Alauda arvensis | reverse complement strand
AGGGATCCCTGCTCTCAGTGCTCACTGACCCTGCACTGTGCCCTTTGTAGGGATCCCTGCTCTCAGTGCTCACTGTCCCTGCACTGTGCCCTTTGCAGGGATCCCTGCTCTCAGTGCTCACTGACCCTGCACTGTGCCCTTTGTAGGGATCCCTGCTCTCAGTGCTCACTGTCCCTGCACTGTGCCCTTGTAGGGATCCCTGTGCTCACTGTCCCTGCACTGTGCCCTTTGCAGGGATCCCTGCTCTCAGTGCACACTAACCCTGCCCCTTGCCCTTTGCAGGGATCCCAGCTGTCAGTGCACAGTGACAAACTGCGCCTCGGGGAGCTCCGGCTGCAKCTCATGGCATCAGCAGGGGACATGTTCTCTGATGGCTCCATGGATATCAGTGTCAAACTCAAAACATGCACCTTGGATGATCTCAGAGAAGGAATTCAGAATGTCACTGCAAGGTATGTTTGAATGCATCAGAAAKGAAAAAACTCCAGCTTATAAGGAAGACTTTTCCTTGTTCTGTACTTTGCTTCCCTGGACATCTTTAGAAAAAGACTCAATGGCACTCAGTGCCATGGTTTAGTTGATGAGGAAGGTGTTAGGTCATGGGTTGGACTTGATCTCAAAGGTCTTTTCCAACCTAGTTCATTGTGTGGCTCTGTGAATTGATAAAACTCAGTAGTGCTGTCAGCTGTGGCCTGTTAGACTGTGTTTAAGCAATGAACAGTGTCATTTTAATAATGCTAAAGAAGTTCCTACTCTTTTATTCTCAGGTTAATTTTTAATTTCTCAGATTATCCAAAACAAAAAGAAAGCTTGGAGGCTGGCATATTACAATAAACTGTAGAACAGCTGAAAAGAGGCACCCAGCCTCAGCTAGAGAGTTGTGTGCACTGAAACTTCACTGTGATTGTTATGTGCTGCATGCATACTTTCAAGAGTGTAGCATACTAGTTTTAAACTGAAATTACTCTTCTGCTAGAAAAGCCTCTACTCTCTTATTTCTGGAAGAAACACTGCTTGCTTGTGTAGTAATTCTTCTTTACAAATAGCATGGGGATAAGAAGTGGCCATACTTAAATGCATCTTTGTTTTTCTAGATCTATGTGCTATGATRTTTGAGATGTTTCTGATTAAACTTGTTTTCCAGAATGATAGACAAGAAAGATGACACAGATGACATTTCCATGATTGATATAAGATATAAGCAGGATAAGAATGGAACTGAAGTTGTTGCTGTCCTCGACAAGCTGTACATATGTGCTAGTATGGAATTTTTGTTGGCAGTGGCACATTTTTTCATTAAGTCAATGCCAGTATCTTCAGCTGAAGGATCTGCACAGTTCCAGTTAAAGCAGGTTGCTTCTGGGAAATCCAAGGCAGCAACAGGTCTGTAAAACCAATTTCCACCCACTTCCATTTCCCTCCTKTGCAGATTTCATTCTGAAATAACTAATCCAAAAGTTTTCAAGATGCTGTTTGGTATCAGACTTAAGAAATTAATTTATTCTTCAGAATGTGTAGATTGACCACTGACACAGTAKATAGCTTTCCTCTTTCTGGTTTTTATATTCAAGATGATTTTTTAAATCTTATTTTCACAGAAATATCTGTACGGCCAAACATGACAGTAAAAGCTGTGATTATGGATCCAGAAATTGTATTTGTTGCCAATTTGACCAATGCTGATGCCCCTGCCTTAAAAGTTTCCTTCCAATGTGACTTTTCTCTGACATCAGACAAGCTTGCACAAAGGATGACTGCTCAAGTGCAGGCCTTCAAAGTGTTGGCCTGTGCCTTTCTCAAAGAAAAACAAGGCAAGAATGTTACTACGGTAAGGAAACCAATGTGTGATGATGGAACCAGTGATTAGAACTGATAGCAGGCATGTCCCTTAGCTGCTATATCTATAGCACTCAGAACTCCCTGTGTTCATATCACTCATTCTTCAGCAGAGAGGAGGGGCCTGTGCCATTTAAACGTGGATCTTTCATCAGTAGGTGCAGACCTTGAGCACTTGGAGCTCTGTCTAAAACCTGTGCTGTGCATTTGGAAATGACATTAAAAGTTTCTTAGTGAAGAAGCTGTGCGAGGGGTTTTGAAGGCCAAGCCCTTTGGCAGTGTTTCTCACTGCCTGTTGACTTCCTTGTTCCTTTGTCTAGAACTTAATCTGTGCATTCCTGCCAGGGGAGCTCTGAGCCACAAAGGTGGCTTGTGTGGTTCACCTCACATGTGCTTCTCTTCCCTTAGGATTTCGGTTTTTTAAGGATTCAGTTTTTTTTACTAGGTGTCACTGTCTGTGTGTTTTAGTTCTGTCTGGTTTTTAAGCATTTTGTCAGAAGCTTTTATTTCACTGGCTTTTAACCTCCAGTACAAAATGGTGCTTGTGCAAATTGGGCTGCAGGGTTGTTGCACTATCTGCAATGTTTTTACCCTGAAACATGTTGCTGCTTCATGGGATCAGTGCCCCTTTGGCATGTGGAGTGAAAAAATACAAGACCTTATGAAAAGGTTACATTGAAGGAGTCACATTAATAATCAACTTGTTTTTCACTCAGGTGTTAAGGCCATGCTCTTTGGTCATGGAGAATATGGTGCACACTTCAGGGTTACAAACTGTGGCAGTAACAGTAGAGGAACTAACTATTAAGGTAAGATTATTACAACTGCCTTKGGAAGAACAGCTGTGTTTCTCAAGCTGTAGCTTGGTTTTTGTTGTTGTGTGGGTTTTTTTAAATTTTATTTTTTGTTTGCCTATCGTTATTTACATTTTTTATTGCCCCATTAGTTTAATTCCAAAAATACCCATTTTAGAACTGCTCTGTGTTGGAAGAAGTCATTGTGTGTTTGTCATTTGACAGTCCCTTGAACAAAAAGGAATAATTGAAATACTTCAGATTCTAGGATTCCTCCTACCACTTCCTTCCAAAGTTAGGAAATAACTCTTCCCCCTGCTGCTGCCACCACTTTTTGGGATATTTTGCAGGGAAGGAAAACAAGAGGAGGTGTATGAATGGATTCTTTTCTTTGGAAATTAAGTTGCCTCTCTTAAAAGATTTTTCATGTTTGCTACTGCCATTTCTCATAGATTTTGTATTTTAACAGAAGATTTTTTTTCTTTGTTCAAGATCTCACCRATAATTTTGAATACTGTCATGACCATTATGGCTGCCCTAAAACCCAAAGCTACAGAGGAGGATTCTAGAGGAGCAAGTGAAGTTGCTGAGAATTTGTGGCAAGTGAAACCTGTGGATGCGTGCAATGCTTGGTTTCTTGGTGTTGACATAGCCACAGAAGCAACAGAAACTTTTAAGGACCATGAACAAATTCTGAAGCAAGAGAAGTTTGACATTGTGGTGAAATCAGTTCAGATGACCTTGGAATGTGGTCTGGGACATAGAACTGTSCCTTTATTGTTGGTGGAATCTGCATTTGCAGGTGTTGTTAAAAACTGGTCCTCACTGATGGAGGTCTCTGCTGATACGTCACTGGAGGTAAGAGAAGTCAAACTGTTGGCAGCTTAAAACATTTCTGCAGATTTCCTGAGTTCAAGTCACTTTTTAATACACTTTATATGTGCTGAATTAATAGTAGGTTTAAATTGTAATGATGTTGGGAGTTCTTTGTTCTTACTTGTCAGGCAAGTAAGCATAACATGCTTTGCACAGAAAATTGGAAGTCAACAGATTTTAATGGCAGTTGCTATGTGAAATACTCTGGTCCTCTGTTTCTGTATTATTTTGCATATTCAAGTTCTGCTGTGTGAACAATGAGCTTGGCTTACTTGAAAATTTACATTTAACTCTTCTTGTCCCCCCTTTTGTTTGTTTCTCCAGCATTGTGTTTATTGGTAAGGTAGAAGTTACACTCTTCTCTCAGAATGAGATACCATTGCAAGATGGTAGAAGTCTCTTATGGAGACAGCATGTTCCAGTTTCATACAACCAGATGAGCACCTGCACTGTGCAATGCATTTACTACCTCTTGTCATTTTACCAAATTAGCTCATTCTTCATTCTGTGCTTGGGTATAAAAGTAGCCTTCTCCCATGGCCAGGTGTGCATATCATGGTGGAGTTTGGGTGCCTAATTGTGTCCCTCTGGGGAAAGTCACTGTGGTTCCATGCAGGATGAGCAAAACAACTGGAAGGGAGCATCCAGAACTATTGAGTCCACAGCTTCTATTCAGATTTGCAGTGATGGAAGCAAATTAAAAACTTGGTCTTGTCTATGAGTCAGAAGAATCATTCCGGGGGATTTAGATTATATTTGGCTCAAACTAATTGTTATTTCATAGTACCATACAGTACTTGTGGCATTGAAATTCCTGGTCTCAAAGTCATTTTCTTGAACCATGTGGGAGAAGATGAGAGACTTGATTATGTTAATTGAAAGTGTTAAAAAGATACGGTGTTACCAAGATTGCTTTCAAAGCAAGCCAGGGAATGAACTCCTCAAAAATGGTGTAATTTGTGAAAAATGTATTATATATTACACTTCTGTGTATTAGTTTTTAAAACCATTAAAAATTAATACTAGACCTCCAAAACATGAAATGAAGATTTATTGTTTTCTTATTAATGTTTTTAATAATAATTGCTTTGTATTTAGAGACCTTAGTTAATTTGGATTATTTCTTTAGGTTCATTATTACAATGAAATCTATGCAGTGTGGGAGCCACTCATTGAACGAGTTGAAGGAGGAAAGAAGCAATGGAATTTAAAGTTGGAGGTGTGTAAAGATACTTGACACTATTTGAAATGGTTTGAATAGGCAGCTRTTTTTTAATTTCTTAAAAGTTTTATGGGGCATTGACCTTTTGAATGCTGTTGCTTGAAGGAGCTATGCAGTTTTACATGAGAAAAAAACAATTCAGTAGATATCTTAATGTTTTTCTGAATAATGGGAGTTATCAGTGCATGGGCACAATGAAGCATGTAACCATGCAGAGAAGAGAAACTAACTTGCCTTCTATGTTGGTATAARATTTGCATGTTTCTTTAAAGCATCTGAGATTTACAAGGCAAAGTAGATATTACTTTGCTTGTTAAATTGTCAAGTATAAGTTAAGTAGTTTATTCCTCTTTTAGCATAGAAGMAAGTAACCTATAGGTTTGTAATTGTCTAATGAAATTTTTCTTTTAGATGAAGACTAACCCTGTCCAGGAGAGAAGTCTGCTGCCTGGGGATGATTTCATTGTTATCCCTGAGCCACAAACAGCAATTAACATCTCTTCCATGGACACAATGAACATAACAATATCCAAATGCTGTCTTGCTGTTTTCAGTAACCTRGCCAAGGTAACCCCAGTGGGCAGAAGGTGCTCACTTATGTGCTTCCACAAGAAATTCTGAATTTTCTTTGTTTTAAGAAGTATCTTGGCTGCCAGTCAATGGCTGTTCTGCAGCTCTGACAAACGTTACCTGAAGGGCTGAGGAGTTTTACTCAGACCTCCTTTAGGCTCAGCAAAAAGSTGGTGTTATCTTTTGAAAGAAGTAACTTCTGTGTTAGTACAACAAATGTGCCTATGCAGGACTTAAGGAAGTGTCACAATTGCAGGTTAAGTAACATGATAATAAACACAGCTGTTCCCTACAATACTCCTTCTGAAATACTAAAACAGAAATTTACTTCCTTTCCATATTTTCTGCTTAGTTGAATGCTAAGAGGAGTCTGCATTTTACAAAAGTGTGTATTGGCCTTTAAACTGCAGTAGTAGAATGTCCCATGTATTGACATATATATTGACATATATATTGACATATATATTGAGAATACTTTTTACCCCTATTTTTCTTGTGATAATAGATGTGGTTATAAGTGGCCGAGGCTGCTTTTCACTCCTTATTTTTCTGGGGTGAAGAAGTTTTGGTCATAAATCAAGCTGTATAAATGAATGTGACTTATGCCTACTTATTTTTTAATTCTAAATGAACAGCAGTTCTCTAAGTACTTGCTTACACTGTAAGTCTGTATTGGCAGACAATTACTGTGGCTTCTGTGTAACCAAACAAAAGTTTGTAAGAACAAGTTGTGATTGAATTTGGAGTTTGTACATGTTCCATCTCCTTCTAACTTCTATATCCCAGATCTTATGCTTCTCTTACAACCTAAGATTTGGAAAAATTCCCCATGAGGAGCATGAATGYTTATTGTAGCATCAACATTTGCTGCAAATCACAGATTAAAATAAAATTCTTTGGAAGTAAGATGTACTTCCCTGAAATACTACTATAGAGAACATAGGTCTTGGTGTGTATAATTCCACCCCTCTTTAACAAGGGAGTYGCTGGGCACTGTGTTTTAAAGCCCTTACAGGTATGTTATTTTGCTATTTATGTATGACATATTGTACGTGTTGTTATTTACAGGCATTTTCAGAAGCAACTGCATCCACCTTTGACTATKCCTTTAAAGAGACAGCACCTTTCATAGTGAAAAATGCCCTGGGTGTCCCTCTCAAAGTGTCTCCTAGCTCCAATTTTCGGATAGTGGCTTCAGCTGAAAAAGAGAACGTGAATGAGCTTGCGCCTGGTCAGAGCATGGAACTGGAGTACTCTGCTTTTGAAGCACCCCAGAGAGGAAGGCTGTCTGCATTGCACCGACAGGAAAGCTCTGCCTTCTCTCTAAATTTAGGTATTATGCTAAGGAGCACTGTTTGTTATGACAGGCTGAGCATGGGAAGATGGGAGTTCAGTTTTCAGGTCAAGCACATTGTGCTGGAATTACCTTTGAATATTGATGCCAATTTAAAAAAACACCATAAAACAGGTACTGGACTGACTAAAAAAATGGAAAATTCTTTCACTCCAGTTTCTCCAGAAAGTGAAAGGAGTGATTTTTTTTTTTCCTATCCTTGGGAGAGCTGGAAGACATTCTAGCAGAGTAGTCATTGATAGACCATCTTAGAGGCCTCTGGGACATAGGCCTGTGTGTTCCAGCTCCTGTTAATTTCGTTTTCTCCTATCACTGCTTTTATTTGGCTTTCTATAGTTACCCAGCTACTACTCAAGACAAGTTATGGTTCTGTGTTTTTAGCTTTGCCAGGAAATATTCCTCAGAAAACAGGTTACAATAGCTACTAATATTTAATGATCTGAGTTTTTCCCTTTCTATCTCATCCCATATGAAGATACTTGGCCATGATACAAAGCTTGTTCTGTGTTCATTAACTAAGCCAACAACTTGCAGTATTTCCCATGTGTATGGGAATCATACATGTGTGTATGAATCATAATCTGAAGCTGTGGAGTTGTGAAGTATTTAGATGCTAAAGCTTTCCCTTAGTGGTACTCAACTACCATTTAAGGTGCTTTTACCAGAGGATACTTGGGTTCTGGTTGTCACTGAGTTTTGAGAAGCTTAAGTACTATTCAAGCAGGAAATGGTGATGTGATAAATGTTGCTRATGAGGACTGTGGTGTGTTTTTGTGGCTCAGAGCTGCAGGGATACAGAGAGGCACTGAGCATTCCCGTGGCCAAGCCGTGCCGCCGCCTGTACACGGTCAGTGACTCAGCAGCACACTCGCACTGCGTCCTTGTGCAGATCGACGCTGCTGAGGGAAACAAGGTCATCACTGTGCGCTCCCCCCTGCAGGTACAAACCACCTGGGGGGTCAGACAGGCAACACACAGTGCTTCATTCTGAACTTCTAGGGGCTCCAGGGATCAGGACTTTGTTATCTATCAGTCTTGCATACTTATCAGAAGGCTCCACACACACCAACACCCTGTTATTTAACAGTCTCTATCTTATTTCCCAAAGGCATCTCCAAGCTGCTCTCAGGGTCTTACCTTTACCCTACACAGCAGCCAGTCAGTCAGTTCTCCTCCTTCTCTCTCCCTTCTCACAGTACCAGCTCACTCCATCCTGTCCCTGGCCCAGCTGCCTGTCCCTGTCAGTCCCTGGTACAGTCTCACCTTATCTATCCCTAGGTCTTCACAACACAGCAGCAGACTCCATCCAGCTCCAACTCCACCTGAGCTAAAACTTCAACCACTTCAACTGCAATCAGACCCCTCCCAGCCATCTCACTCTTTATCACGCCCATAGCTTGGAGAGCAAGGCTGTTCCCACTCTAGGATAATTAACACAGCTGCAATACATCAGCCACAAGATTATCTTTAGTACCAACTCTCTTTGTTTCCCCACACTCTTTACCTATCTTATCGCACCCAGCCCCACAAACCAACCCTGAAAGCACTGCTCTTCCATCACTCACCTTCCTTTTCCTCCTTAATGCATTCTTTTGAGATCATACTCTTCCAAAATGCTACTTAAAGGCCAGTTATTAAGTATTTTGCTCTCTTAGTTACATGAATTTTCCTCTGGTTTTCCCTTTTCTGTTTGGCTTTCTAATGTCCTCARCATTGGGGATACTTTTTATGCTATGTGACATGGATAAAATAGAGTYTTCTCATACACTTGTGTATTAAGATAGCTCAAGTTCATTTTCTAGAGGAATTTGGTTAAATCTGCTAATGTTGGTTTTCCTTGTTGTTAGTGATACTTTTTCCTTTAGAAATTTTTACCATAGACATGTAATGAAAAATCACTCATTTTGATTTTAGATCAAGAACCATTTCTCAATTCCATTTGTGATCTATGAACTGGCTAAAGGCTCCAAGTTTCTGAAGCCAATTGGCATATCCAAGCCAGAAGAAGAGTTTCATGTTCCTTTGCATTCATACAGGTATGTTTKCTCTGCTCTGTAGGGCCAGTCTCTGTGACACTGATCCACCAACACAACATTAGTTTTGAAACCTTAATTTTCACAAAGTCTTTCTGACTGGACTAAAACTCCAAAGTGCTGTCTTTGTTGGGTAATTAGTGTGCTGCAAAAGCAGTGCAGAATGTTAGCCATAGCTTCAAAATGGATGAAGTTAGGTGTCAGAGCCAAGCCATTGTGTACAATTCCTACTGTTTTCCTGCAGGTGCCATCTCTATGTCCGACCAACAGGAATGTTTGAGGGTCAGTTCAAGGAGTCTACAACTTACATTGCTTGGAGGGAAGARCTACACAGGAGCAATGAAGTCAAGTGCTTGTTACAGTGCCCAGCCACTGAGAGCAGTTTCTTGCCTCTGGTTATCAGCTCAGTAGCTGTACCTGATGAACTGAATTTTATTTCAAGTTCTGTTGAGGAGTTGGATCCTGCCTACATTATCCACCTTTACCCTACACTGACTGTGAGGAATCTTCTACCATACTCCTTGAGGTATTTACTTGAGGTAAGCTACTTTATGGGTTTTTTTATAGATCTTTTACTTGGTTTTAAGTAAGAATACATTTACTTAGAAGTGAAGGTGAATATAGTGTAGAAGATGCTGAATGTTGGGTTTTGTATTTTCTATTGTAAATGAATGAGGCAGCTAATTGATTCTGGATTTAAATTTGTGTGTACCTGGCCTGCTCTCCCTTGCTCCTTTAGCAGGAATCCTGTACTGGATTAGTCATTTCCTTTTACATTCTTCTGAGATTCTGTTTGTATTTTGTAAGCTRTCTTTAGCTTCACAAGAAGAGGTATCAGAGAAAGCATCTGTTATTTCTAGAGCTTTTTTTTTAATATAGAAAATGCAAGTTCTCTCCATTCTGACACTGATTCTTTACTGACCACCATTGTGAGATCTTGCTTGCACAAATGGGAGTAACATTTGAAGGATGCTACACAGACCATTTTCCTGTCTGTTCATATTGTCAGTATCTAGTATTTCTTCATTAAGGCTGAGTGATTCCAGTAAATAAAACAGGTATGAGTGTTTAGAACCACCATCCATGTTTGTTCTGTTTTGTCCTACTTGCAKAACTGGCTGTGGCATTCAATAAGATCCCTCTTTCACTTCTGTCCAACATTCCAATGGCACTATTCCCATTTTTCCTCATCTCCATTGTACTTCAGTCCTTGSAGTAACAGATTGTAGAACAGAGTGCTGTTGCCTTGACTGAGGAGCTRGAAAYCAGTAATTCATATYTATTTCTGAAGTCAGTGTACCTGTMCAGGGGTTTGTGCTTMTTTTCTTCACATCCCTGGGCTAAYCWATCTAGCCACTATTACATCTAGTAAAATATACTGTTTATCAGTAAAAATGTCTGTCAGTAAAAATTAGGGAAGCTATTGTTGTTGGATGCTACTGCCTGAGCAAAGTTGTGCTACCAAATGGTATGGCAGAGCTGGCAGGTTTGTGCATTGGGGGTTCTTTAGTGTGAAAAATCCTGGCAGTACATCTGCAGCACAGTCCAGTGCAGTGTTACACCCAGTATTGGAAGAGCATGAATAAGARCTCATTGCCAAAATCCTTTGGAAATCATGGAAGAGAGAGGGAGGGAGTGGAAATTGAATATGTTAGAACTGGTTTGCCTTCCTGAAATGCAGAATTTATCGGTGTTTATTGCTCTGTAAGTGTAGTGCTGTTGATCTCAAATTATTCATAGGCTCAATCTCAAGTCARAGTGATTGGAGATGAGGATGTGGGTTCCTGAGGTATCTGAAATSTACATCCTGCAAGAGAATGAAATGYTGGTTCCTGAACWCCTCCATTTTATGTGTTGAAAACTGAATTTGCCTGGTCTAATTTTGCTGCAGGGAACCGCAGAAGCCCGGGAATTACCTGAAGGGAGTACTTCAGATGTTTTCCATTCGAGAATCAGCGGGGAAATCATGGAGCTTGTACTGTTAAAATACCAAGGCAAAGACTGGCATGGCCATTTGAAGATCTGTGAAGGGATGGCAGAATTCTTTCCTGTACGTTTTGCATGCCACTGTGCCTCAGAGATGACRGTGGATGTTTACATCCACTCGCGGCGCCTCGGGAGCCACATGGTGCTGTCTGTGTTCAGTCCCTACTGGATTATCAACAAAACCTCCCGGGTCCTGCAGTACCGGGCTGAGGACACTCATGTCAAGCATCCAGCTGACTACAGAGATATTGTCTTGTTTTCATTTAAAAAGAAAAACATCTTCAGTAAGAACAAGGTATGCTTGCTTTAGATGGCAGTTTTAGGCCGTGCTCTGAGGGGGAAAACATGCACACATTTTATATAAGGAATATTTTAATGTAGTTTTTAAGTCWAAAGGCTTTAATTTGACTGCTGCTTTCTTTGGTACTTGTACTTTAAAATGCAATTTAAAATGCACACTGTAAATATTTTGTTTTGATTTCATTACATTCCTTTTGATTTTGGTATGATGTGATGTTTGCATGGTCAAGTGAAGAGAACTGCAGTAGAAGTATTTATGGAAGTGGCCCTTCATTCCTTTTAAATAACTTTTTTACCCAACAGTAGTTGAAGAAATGGTTGAAAAACAGTGTTCATTTGACTATATCCTTCCATCTCTTCAAGTTTGTGAAGCACCACAAAGTTGTGGGCTTTTATCCCAGCTGTGTGTGCTTTCATGAGCATGAGTCAATGAGGAGTACCCTGCTTTGATAACTTTTACTGTAACATCTCTCCCAGAACTCAATCACAGATTAATAAATCAGAAKATGAATAGTGATACTACATTCTTAGGTTGTCCTAATTTATGGAAGATTTTAAAAGCACTGAAGTGTTGTCTTTACACAGCTATATRTGATATAATTGCACTCCATAATGCATTACCTACAGAATGACAGTGAGTTGACTGAATTACTTTGCATGTTGTTTGTTTGTGTGTAGATCCAGCTCTGTATTTCGACAAGCACTTGGTCCAACAGCTTTTCCCTTGATACTGTAGGAAGCTATGGATGTGTCAGGTGTTCAGCTAACAGCATGGACTATCTGGTAAGATCTCTTTCAGTGATTTGTGAAGCTCTCTTTGGGTTATTTTGGCTTGACTTTTTCTCTACAAATGTGTAGCACTCAGCTGTTTGAAAGCACAGTGATGAACCTGCATAGTGGAGATTCACGTTGTTTGCATGGGTTTAGATCTGCATTCCTTATTCAAGGCTAGATTTCCACAACTAAGCAGAGTAAAGAGATGTGAGGAGTTGTGTTTTCACATACTCTTTAATGGTTTCCTGATTATAATGGTTGTTTTTAGTTGTCATGATTTACTCTAGAGCCATTTCTGGTGGATTTTCCCCACAAAAGCTACAGCTGCAAAATGCCAGTGCTAAGCCTGTCAGTTTACTCTTGTGTTTGTGTTGCATAGTCTGCTGATTTTACTGCATGTTTGGTGCTTTTACTTCAGGTGGACAGAACAGGAGTGTTGAGTGTTAGGCTTTGTAATGACACTGATGTTGGCTTTTCTTTGTTTTCCATCCTGACTTTTCTTCTTAGCTTGTTGGTGGTTATTTGCTCAAATTCTCCTTGTTTAACAGGTTGGAGTTAGCATCACAATGAGCAGTTTCAACCTTACCAGGATAGTTACCTTCACTCCATTCTACACAATAGCAAACAAATCTTCTCTGGAACTTGAAATTGGAGAAATTGGTCCTAATGGTTCTCTTCCAACTAATAAATGGAATTATATCTCAGCTTCAGAGGTAATGKTTCATGTTTTTTTCCTTTTGATATAGTTGTGGGCAAACAACTGGTGTTTAGGTGTCACTTAAGGGAAGAGCAGTTCTCTTATGGAGAACTCTTCTGTTCCATGTCTCTTCTGGTGGCAGGACATGGRTATTTCACATCCCAAGGGAACTTGAACAGTACAGGTTGCATTTGCTGGTACATTAATCAAGTCCTTCAGTTTAAGTAACTTAGTAGCTGTAGATATGTTCATCAGGGGATACTTGGGTAAGAACTAAGCCATGTGAAATAGTCACACAAACCTGTTTGTTTTACCATATTGACATATATGAAGTGTTACAGTCATGTGTATTTCTTGTCTTACAGTGTCTTCCATTTTGGCCTGAAAACTCATTGGGTGAACTCTGTGTAAGAGTAGTTGGCTATGAAAGCTCATCCAAACCATTCCTGTATAAAGCCCAGGATAATGGGACTYTGCTGAAACTGGAAGAACTGGTGAGACTGACTTTGTGTAGTCTGTTGTTAATTCTCCATTTTAGCCCTGTGGTAGCTTGACTCAATGAAATCATCAAGATCAAATTGTTGTGCCTTAAGTTATGGGAACACTGCTCTTCATTTGTTCTGTTGCATAAAAGAAGTTATGAATCAAGTYTGCAGTGTTGTTAATGTTTTCATAGCTGTGTAGTCAGGTTGATTTCCTTGTGACAAGCTTGCAGCAAACAGAACAACTCTATTGCTATTAAGTTACAATGGTATACTGCACCTCTGACATCTGGGCTTTTTGCAGAGGATATGTCTTAGGTGCCTTCACTTTGTTTAAATAGGTAATAAAAAATACAGTCTATTTTAGGATTTCTTGATGTGCTATTACATGTTGGAGACACACAGTTCATGGTTAAATTAATTTGACTCAGCTGAAGAATATTATAATTTCAGAACTCAGTCTGGCCTAACATTASGTCATGTGTTAATAAAGGCACCATGTTCAGTAAAGTCTTTGGATATAATCAAATTCTAACTTGAATTAATGCATGGAACAAATGCTGGGCTTTGTGTGACTTCCTCTCCAGAATGGGGGCTTGCTGGTGGATGTGAATGTCTCAGAGCACTCTACTGTGATAAGCTTCACAGATTACCACGAGGGAGCTGCCCCAGCTCTCATTGTKAACCACACTCCATGGGACTCCCTCAGATACAAACAGAGGTATGTGAAAGGAACAATTCACCATTGCTGATTTAACAGGGGATGTCCTGGTTAAACATCACCAGGATGTCACGTGGGTGTCACCAAGAGCTGATGAACCTRCAGCTGGACTTGTGTGGGGTGAATAGCTCAGGCCCTTCATGCCTRAGTATGTGTTTAGTACTGGGGTTTGCTTGCACCACTTTCATCAGWGCTTTGAACCAGTGCTGTTATTTTCTCCTTTTTTTTTAACAGTGGGTTACAAGAGGAAATGGAGTTGAAACCAAGGCAAGTGTGCCTCTTTGCCTGGACAGATCCAACCAAACCCAGAAAACTGACTTGGGGCTACTCCCAGAGTTTTGGTGAACATGACCTACTTAAGGTAAATATCTTAAGGGGAGAAAAAAATGCTGAACCAATTTAGGACTAGTCCAAAGTTAAAACTATCTGGGAGAAAGATTCCTCAGTAGCTTTGCATCTGTAGGAAACTACTGTCAAGAAGCAAGATTTTAGATGTTTTGATTAAAGTCCAGTGTGTCTGTCTTTAAATAGCTGCCCACTTGGACCTTATACTAAAATGAATTCTTCAGAGGTGACTTGGTTTTTCTGYTGAGTAGCACAGAGTTAACAAAACTGAAAAATATCAGTAGCTAAAAGAAGGGACAGGGAAGCAAACTTGAGTTTCARTTGTACTGGAAATGGGTTTAATGTCACATACCTGAACTCAGATAGAACCAGTTACTGTGTGCTTTACTGTATAAGCACTTCTTTGGGTGAAATTTTTCACATTTAAAAATGGTTTTAGTTTAAAACCAATCTCCTTACCATATAATTACGGTTACATTCATGATTCTTTGGGGCTTTTGAGGAAAGGGCTTTAATTATGTCAATTTTGCCTTACAAATCGAAAAATAGGGAGTATCTGCTTTTGAAGTTCAGAGATCTTAGTAACTGTCTGGTTTTACTGTTTCATGGTATATGATTTATTGCCTTTACTAAGATTCCAAACCTTTGCTTTGTTCTGAAGGCCTTTGTTTCCTAATGATTTCCAGTATTATTCTAAACCACAAATATTGCTGCAATRTTTAGTTTCCAAAAGGGGGAAAAAAATAACCCAACKACCTCCAAGTTCTTTGCAGTGTTAGGCTACAAGGTGCAACCAAGTCAGGACAAAGCWGTGAACTGAGCAAACAGGAAAAATACTGAGTTCTGCTTTGTGTTTGCCTGTAAACTTGCTAATAAACATGGAGCACCATCAAGGATTTACTCATGTAAGATGTTTTTTCCCTTGGTACAGGATGACTGTGGGCAGTTCCCTTACAATGCCAACACTCAGATTCACTGGGTGTCCTTCCTGGACGGACGGCAGCGAGTGCTGCTCTTCACTGATGACGTGGCACTGGTGTCCAAAGCACGACAGGCTGAGGAGCTGGAGCAGCCTGACCAGGAGATCAACCTGTCAATCCACAGCCTTGGGCTTTCTCTAGTGAACAATGAAAATAAAAAAGAAATCTCTTACATAGGAATTACTAGGTACTGCACAAGATGTGTAAATGTTCCTTTGAATAATCAAAATTTGGCAGCATATTATAATTTTAGCTGTAGAGTTGAAGGGGATATGTTTCAAGTTAAATTAAGTGAAACATTTTTAATTAAGTTTTGCATTTACTCCTGTTGTGGAATTAGAACCGGTAGGATTTAACTGCCTCCTTTTTTTAGCTTATATTAAAAAAAAAAAAAGACCTAATAGGGTTTTTTGAGCCTGAGAAATTAAAAAAAAATATTTTACATGATTTACAGGCATAGGAAAGATGTAAGTATTCTGAAATTGTTAACTTTGTTATTTGTCTTGCAGTTCTGATGTTGTTTGGGAACGGAAACCAAGGCAAAAGTGGAAACCATTTAATCAGAAGCAAATAAACCTACTGGAACAAGCATATCAAAAGTATCTCTCCAAGAGTGCTTTCCAAGGTCCTGGYTGGCATAAACTGGACAGCAACACTGAGGTATGGATTGAGTTGCAGTTTTTAAATGTTTGCAGAACAAGTGCAACAGTTCAAACAGATTTCTGGTTTGCTGTGTTGGAATAGATGCTGTGGGAAGAGAAACAGAAACAAGAGGCAAGATTTTTATTTAAATAGTTACACATTTTACACAGTAGGATGTTTTTGTTTTGTGGTGATACTGAGGCAGTACTAAGTATCCAGGCTTGTGTTATGAAGTAAGAATTTCAAAGGATTTTTCTTTTGTGTGGTAGAAAAGATGAATCTATATTTGTGTTTATACTCTAAATTCTTTGCAGAAATTTTGGTTTTATCTTCTTAATAAGGTGCAGTTCCCATTACTTGGTATGGTAAAGGAGTCTGCAGTGTTCTAGGACTCTTGAAATGAATCCACTTACCTGAGCTTGGTCAGGCATGAATTATACATACCTGTATTCCATGCATAAAGAGTGTATTCAAATGGCTAAGTCCAATACAACCATTTTATAGTGCCATAGTCAGGCTTGTTTCCTGTATCATCCTTCCATTTGAAAAACATGAATATGGCCTCAGCTCTTTGAATACTTGAGTTTTGACCATTGCAGTAGTGCATTKATAGTACATGGTATCAAATCTTTTATCTGTAGGTCATTACATTTCACTCTCAATAAAGGAGAGCTTTACGATTCTGCTTCTCATAACTTAAAAGTTACAGCATTGGGGGAAAAACATCAGTTGGGAAAGCAGTCAGCTGCATATAAATATCTTTATTTATGCCACTGTGATATGTAACTCATGAAGGAATAGCTACTTAGATGGCACAGAGGCTCCTTCTTGGACAACTGAAGCTGCAAYGTCCTTTTCAGACTAACTGGTGGTTTTCACTGCTTTCCATGCACTTCATTAGATGGAGAAATTCAGTAGCCTTGTGATCTCACAAAAGGGAAAAACACAGGGTTTATTTGCTAGTCTGTTAACTAGTGCTGTACCATTTTACTGTTTCCCAAATGAAACTGGATCTCAGCTCTGCTTTCTTGCATTTGCAGGTGAACTTCAGCAAGTCTCCCATGGAGATGCGGCTSCCAGTGAGGTGCAGCATCCGCCGGAACTTCCTGTCAGGAATTCAGGTGGAGTTCAAGCAGTCCCCTCACCAGAGGAGCTTACGGGCTCAGCTCTACTGGCTGCAGGTACCAGCCTCCCTCTGCTTCCACGACTCAACACACACATTAAGGCTTGGGTTTTAGTCACTGATGTGAAGAAGTATCTCCATATCTTATGCGTTGTGGTGTTTTCCTCGCTGCATCAGAGTAGTAGGGATGTTGTGATGAAAAAGCATTGCAGAACTGTTTTTTCACTGAATTCCACAAAACTGTGTGCTAGTGTAARGCAGGGTGCTATGCTGGAGAGTTTAGTTCTAAGGAGCTGTACTTTTCAAAATTTGTTGACTGCAGTTTTACACAGAAGTGCAATATTATTCTACAGAGTATGTCTAGGGGTCTAGAGCCCTTTAGCACAAAAGCTGCCTGTCTAATGGAAGTAGAGAACAGATATTTAAATATGCTAAGAGTATGCAATAATGCATGTACATGTAATATTAACACTGAATTAATGTGCAGCACCTGCAGCAGATCAGCATAGTCCAGTGCTAACAGTGTTGCTAGATTAGCCAGCAGAGCACTTTAGCAGGTACTAGTGAAAAGTGTTCAGTGCTAGAGGGAAATCATCTAGGGTCATCATTGTTGCCATCTCCATTTGCTGCCCTTCACTGAGGACCCTGCTGCTTTTTCTGACCAGTTGGTGGGGAACTTGGCTCTTTTCTTTTGTCCTTTATTTTGTTTTGACTTTTGCCTGAAGGTGGTTTTCACTACACAGTCAATGTATGCCACCAGCTGCACAACTTGAGGGTGTGAACCTCTGTAAGCATCCCTTGTGCAGCACCTGCAACCATCTGACCTTTTATAACTGAATAACATTCCACAGTGATATCAGAGTAGTCCTTTTGCTCTTTCCTCCTTCCACCCAAATAAGTAGGACATTCCTCTTGAACAYAATTTCTAAACAAGTTTCTCAAGCCTTCTAAAATAGGGCCTGTGTTTGATTATCATGTCACTAAAATATTTCTGTAATTACGCAATCATTTTTAGGTTGATAAYCAATTACCAGGATCGATGTTTCCTGTTGTATTTCACCCTGTAGCCCCTCCCAAGTCCATTGCTTTGGATTCAGGTAAGAGAAAACCTATGGTAATATCAGATTTATTAGCCTTGAAAGTARGAGCTTGGCAATTGAAGTGTTTTTTTCTCTTTAGAACCAAAACCCTTCATTGACATCAGCATCATCACTAGATTCAATGAATACAGCCAAGTCCTGCAATTCAAGTGAGTGTAACAGTGTATGGTAATTTGATTTTAGAGATGTTATATATTTTAGGAGGTTACTTTGTTCTAAAGTTTGTTCTCCTTGACTTCAGATTGAGTTTTTAAACGTCTCCAGTAAAAAAAAACAATCCTTCAAAAAAGAACTTACTTTTAGAAAATAAGGGCTGATCATGTGAGGGGACTGTTATGCAAATTCTTTAGTAATCAGAATTATTTCTTGTGCTGCAGTATGCAGTTGATATTGTGGAGTGTAAATCTTARTATGTGACACTGCATAGCAGGGCTTCACTTGTGTAGGCTAAGCATGTAATATTTAAGTTAAATTTATACAAGTGTGCATCCACTTTTTTCCCCATTTTAGGTACTTCATGGTTCTTATCCAGGAAATGGCTCTGAAAATTGATCAAGGATTTTTAGGGGCACTTAGTGAACTTTTCACTCCATCTACTGACCCAGAGGCTGAAAGACAAAGGGTAATGTATGGATAAACTGACTTYTGCTGAAAKGGGACCATAARTGATTGAGGAATTTAAGTGAATATMATTATAATRTAAAATGGAAAAATCACCCAGAAATTTGGGTTTGTTACGGGTTGTTTGGGTTTTTTGCTATTCCTGGATTCATTAGTACACTCATATTTAACTAGTTAGTTAACTGTATTTAACTATGATTATTTTTCTACTGTTTATTTATGTATCTGTATGTAAAAACACATTTAGATATAATATGGTCAATTGTATTACATATATGGATGAGATTAACTTTTTTTTTAATTGACACCAGTCTAAATTAATTCAGCAAGATGTGGATGCACTTAACACCGAGCTAATGGAGTCTTCCCTAACTGACCTGTCAATGCTCAGCTTCTTTGAACATTTCCATATTTCTCCAATTAAGGTATGCAATGAGACATTGTTGAGAGGTTAATAAAACATCCAATTGATTCATTACAGTAAATGCATCCTTACTGGGGATTTTACATTCTCTAGAACTTAATACTTAGTTGAAAAACTTCCTCTGTTGCCCATGAGTACAAGCAGACTTTTAAGCATAACTAAGTGGGAAGAATCAATGGGTACAATAATGCTGAAAGCCAGATCAAATATTTGGTAATGTTTCACAAATTGCATTAAAATACACTTTGATGGGATTATCTTCTTGTCTCTCTTGAAGCAGTTGATTTTTTGGAGCAAGGGAAGAAAACTCATCAGTAGATGAAATGAGAGCTTTCCTCAGCTTCCATCACTGATTTGTTTACATGTGCTCCTGTCTGCTCTGGTTTGGCTTTTCTTTGGCCTTGATTTGTCTTGTTTCACTAATCCTGCCTTGACAGTTGCACTTGAGTTTGTCTCTGGCTTCTGGTGGAGAAGCATCAGATAAGGGGGAAGAAATGATAGCCATCCATTCTCTGAATTTGCTGTTGAAAAGTATTGGAGCCACTCTYACAGATGTGGATGATCTTATTTTCAAGTAAGCCAATGAAATTGGTTGGGATTGTTTGTTAGGGGTTTTTTATTTAATACTTTGACTAAAGCTGCTGTACACTTAATAATTGGATCCATGGCAAACCTTGCTGACTGACTAGTATAAGTTCCTACAGCCTTGGGGGAAGGGGAGGAATGGAGGGAAGATGGGCTTTGGGATCTTTTTTGAGGCATTCTCTGAATGAAAGCAGAGAAGTATTTGAATGAGGAAGGGTATCTTTAACTGATGTATGATTACTTGTCTTTCAGACTTGCTTTCTTTGAAATTAAATACCAGTTCTACAAGAGAGATCAGCTGAGGACGAGAGTTATAAGACATTATAGTGAACAAGTAAGTTTATTTAATCAAGCCTTTGTGTARAATTTTGAGTATGTGTCTTAAAGAAAATTTTATTTTTCTTTACCAAATACTTAGTTGGGCTCTCTAACACCTTACTTTGATAGTAAATTAAAAATGAACCAGCCTTAGGTTCTGACATGTGTGACAGCAGCTCATAACACTGCTTTTGTTGTTTGCTTTTTTCTTCCCTCTCATCATTCAGTTCCTGAAGCAGATGTATGTTCTTGTACTTGGATTAGATGTTCTTGGAAATCCATTTGGTTTGATCAGAGGTTTGTCTGAGGGAGTTGAAGCTTTCTTCTATGAGCCATTTCAGGTATGAGTTCCTGATTCTTTACTGTGCCTTTATAAAGGCTGATGGGATGTACTGGTAGAGKTTGTTGTCAGTGTACTCCACACCCTGAACAGGCAGGCAGCAGTAATTTAATGTGAATTTTAAAGAAATAACCTATTCAGATGGCCTTACTTGTAAATGTAAAGGGATTGCTAGTTTTTCWTGAAACAGATGCATCATTGTGTAATTTTCTGCTATTCCTAATACATTTCATTCTTAGGGTGCTGTTCAAGGACCTGAAGAATTTGCTGAGGGCTTTGTAATTGGTGTTAGAAGTCTCCTTGGGCACACAGTGGGTATGTACCATCATGTTCTTTTTTGGTGAATTCACACATGATTTTTCTAGTGAGTATTTAAGGTTGCCATACTGTTGCCAGTGTTTGTGATACAGATCATTCACATATAATTTACCTGAGAGCATCTAAATATCTGTTTGTAGACTGAGCAACCAATGTGGGAAACACTGCATATATAACTAACTTAGTAACATGCTCTGGATAAAARAGAAGCATAATTTTAATGGTCCTAAAATGTCTGGAGAAGCCTGAGAAATGTTCTGTTACAATCACCTTGGATTTTTATTTAGCTGTGTCTTGGCAGTAATTAGAGCAAACACTATTTGATTCATTATGCTGTGTAACATCAGTAAAGTGCTGTAAGTGTCCCTGTTGCTATATTTGTGGATATCAGACCAGATTCTGGAGTCTTCTCATGGACAATGTGTGGCTCTGTGAATTCATCACATCTAAAATGAATATGAAGGGAAATGGCTTGGAGCTTGTTGGCTTCCTGTGTGTTGTGTGCTCTTCAGCTGTGCCTGCCCAGTGACTTGTGCTCTCTGCTCTGTCCCTCAGGTGGGGCAGCAGGGATGGTGTCCAGGATCACTGGCACTGTTGGCAAAGGCTTGGCTGCCATCACTCTGGATGAGGAGTTCCAGCAGAAGAGGAGAGAGGAGATGGGTCGGCAGCCAAAGGACTTTGGGGAGAGCCTGGCCAAAGGAGGAAAAGGCCTCCTACGGGTATGGGGGTGGGTGTGTGGTGTGCCAGCCTGCTTCAGAACCACCTGCAAGGAAGCTTGATAACTTGTTTGTTGGTTAATTAACTAAATAGAAGAGACAAACAGGCAGTGATTTATAGGAGACTCAGTGTAGTGCATCACCTGGAGTCTGAGGTCATGTTTCTGGCCAACCTGAGGAATTCAAGTTAGGATCTTGAACAGGAAATAACACCAATTTCTCCTGTGAATTGTATAAATAAATAAATAGTTACTCATGTTCAACAAATGTGTTAGGTAATTCAGGTAACTGGGCCCTTATTTGACCTTGCAGTTAATTCTGTCATTCAAGTCTTTTCCTCAGTTATAGTTTCCTTAAAAATATAAAGTAAGAGAAAAAACAAAGCCCAAACCCCCAGCCAAACAGWGTTTCTGATGCTGAACTTTTCATTATAAAGTATTAAAATAAGGATGTGAGACAACAGRTTGCYCAGTTGGACTGACAGCATTCCAGTTTCCCATTGGGAACTTAATTATCTTTGTTTTAGGGTGTTGTTGGAGGTGTGACAGGCATCATCACTAAACCAGTAGAAGGTAAGCACAAAGGCTGCAYTGCACTGCTTAAGTGGTTTCTCAAWACTTTACAATTTATTCTGTAWTGTTAAGAAATATCAATCCAAGTGTGRTGATACTGAGGCATAACAAAATTTTTATATTTCTTATTCAAATGTGAATTTACATGACAATTTCCTCAAATATCTTTGTTATTTGCTTTATCACCTTTTAAACCTTTGTGTATTCTGTGATGTATTTTGTTAGGCCTGCCCTAGTACCCAATTTATTGTCTGAAGCCAGAGTCAAGATAGTAAAATAATAAAGTACAAGTCACCAGCTGGAAAAGTTTTTTGGGACTCCAAAGATCAGAGAAATCTTAAAAAACAAATTTGGTTTTATGTCTGAAGTCATTATTTATTCCTTTTTCTTCATGAAAATGATAGATAGTGAAAAATATCCAGGATAAAATGCCTCTCATTATCCTTCAGGTGGCAATGATTTAAGTGTTGGGAGTCAGTTGTAACTGTGTGTTATTTTATAGCTTTTGAGTGATACTTTGATATGTAGTCTTTATCTCTCAGCTGGGTGACCACACCTGCTTTCTGAGCACTCCTTTGGTTCTTCCATAGTTATATATCAGCAGAACCATATAATTGTGAGATAGAAATAGTAAGCTTCTATCACACTTGTGCATCTTACTGTCTGCAAAATATTTTGGTATTACTGTCAACCTATAAAAAACTCAGCTATTGGCCTATAGTCCAGACTGAAAGTGTGAGAAGACTGTTGGTAACATCTCAGTTCTGGGCCCTTCAGAGGCTGGGAAGGTGTTAAGTGAACAGTGATGTGTCTGAGCAGAGCAGGAAGCAGTGGGTGACTTTCCACAGACAGCACTTTGTACAACAGGACTCTGCAATCAATGGCAGTGGGCTGTTTCCAATRCAAAACAGTTCCCCTGTAGCAGTAATGCTTTCATTCTGTGGTTAAGAAGGTTGTGAAAACATCYGTTTTTCTGTTTCTATTCTTTTCAAGGGGCTAAAAAAGAAGGTGCAGCTGGATTCTTYAAAGGCATTGGGAAGGGGCTGGTGGGAGTGGTGGCCCGCCCGACGGGAGGCATYGTGGATATGGCAAGCAGCACCTTCCAGGGAATTCAAAGGTACACTGCAACAGGAAGCTCTGAAGTACTCCCCTGTCTTGGATAGCTGGTGGAAAAGTGCTCCAGTAGTGCCACATGATTATTTGTTAAATMCAAAAAGCAGAATAGTATGTGAGCTTGAGAAATGTCCAGTTAATGAATGTATTTTAACATGTCTTTTATGATGATGAGGAAATTGCTGCTTTGGAGARCACGTTGCAGTGTTGTAATCCAGGTAGACAATAACTAATCAGTTTTTTTTGTTTTGCTCCTTCCCCTGAGGAGAAATGTCAGTTAAATTTGCTGGAAAAATAGACCACTGAAATTTTCAGAGTAAAACTTTCCAGCCTGAAATGTGGTTAGCAGTACACATCAGGGGCTCCTTGTGTTTTAGTGGGACCTTTGGAGAGTGTGTTAATAAACTTGAGAACTCTTAGTAAATGATCTGCATTTTGGAATAAATTTCTGCAGCTTATTCTATAGCTGTTTAATTGGCTAGTGCTACTTTGGATTTATTATTGGCAGYGTGTCTGTACTATTTACACCTGCAGGGTAGCCAGGATGTGTAAGTGGGATGTGTGGTGAGTGAAAGATGCATTGGTGAGGCTCAGGACTGCATTCAGCTCAGCAGAATCATGGTGCACTGTCTCTGCAGGGTGGCAGAATCAACTGAGGAGGTGTCCAACCTGCGTCCCCCCCGCCTCATCCGCGAGGACGGCATCATCCGCCCCTACAACAGGGTGGAGGCTGAGGGCTATGATTTATTTGAGGTATGCTTTGCATTGTAAACACAGCTGAAATCCTCTCACCTGCAGGGCTCCWTATAGGATTAAGTTGCAGTAATGTGTAGCAGTCTTTATCTGAAGTAAAAATGTGCCCCAGCCCATTCCATAAAGCATGCCTGGGTTGCAGTAACCTGGATGCAAAATGGAACCTGCAGCATTGCTCTTATATGGTCTTCTCCAGTTTATGTTCTGTAGTCACTTCTCATGCTCTGGAAGGAGCTAGAAGGATTAAGAATTACTAAGATTAAGATTTAAGTATGTGGAAAAAAACGCACCATTTTGATAGTTCTAAATGTTTGTCTCGATAACCAAGCTGAGGTTGGTTTACAGACCAAGCATCTTTTTAAAAAGATTAATAGACCTTGAATTGTTTGGTTGTATCAGCAGTTAAGAAAACTGCATGAATTTTCAAAACACCACTGTTTGGTTTTTCCTTCTGTTCGTAATAGCAATCTGTCATAGCTACAGGCACTGTGTGGACACTTAGCCTGCTTTCTCRTGTGCCTGTGCCTGACATATGGGAGATGAACAACATGAGTTTTCAAGTTCTTGAGAGTCAGAATCTGGTTAATTTGTATTTCAGATTTTGTGTTCTTAATACTTACCTTTAAATGCTTGTTCTGTTGCTGAAAAGTTAATTAACTGCCTRCATTAACATTTTAAGACCAAAACTTGAATATTTGCTACTTGCTTATACGTGGTCTTTTAAGCCTTATTCCCTGTTCTATTTCTAACRTTTCTTTTCTTTCTCCTTCTCTCCTGGCATGCAGCAAGAACTGGAATAAYGGAGTAAACATTTTCCATATTTCTTCTCTGTTTCTGTCATGGTTTTTCATCTGCCTTAAGTATTTCAATAAGAGGGCATGATTGCATTTACCATGTCCTCTCCCCTTCTTCTCTGACTTTCTGTGTAGCAATTGAATAAAGTGGTTTCATGTTGTCCAGGCTCAGAAAACAAACTTGGATAACCATCCTCAGTAAGATTAGCTGAGTGAGTCAGATGGGAGAGACAGGGAGGGTTTGTCCCCTGTATATTTATTTTTCTGGGGATGCTTAGCTCCTTATGAACAGAAGGCACTTGGAAAAAAGAATCACTGTAGGTTAAATCCTGAATTCATTTATTTATTGGTGCTCTCCTAGAGGCAGGGCTGTGGACAGAGCAACTTCTTGAGTAACATTTAAACTAGTGCTAATGAATGGAATTGACTCCTGGGAAAATGCTTGTGATTTCATGACCTGGAAGTACAGATTTCATAGAAATGCTGAACAAACCTGTGCTTGTGTTTTCTGCCCTATGCCATTGGCCTGTCAGCTGCTCATCTGCTGACCCACTCTGCCTTCAAGTCACTGCTGCTGGTTCTTTATGGCTTWGCTCAGTTAAAGSWTACAGCCAGCTTAGTTAACTCTGGYTTTTATYCACAGCATCTTCAGGGGCTTTGCTCTTCAACATAAAAAAAATAATTATAAACTTTCAGCTGTTAACAGGAATTTACACACACACAGATAKAAATAAGTATATATGTATTTCTATACTAAGCAATGCCATAAATTTCATTACTAATACAGCATCTTAGAAATTAGCAAGCTAAACTTAACAAGCTGTTATCAGAGCAAATTTTTTGCCTATCATATGGGAAAAAAGGTTGAAGAGRAGCATCTCTGTTGGTAATGTCTTTTAGAATGTAATTGTCAATTTAAAATTATTTTAAAAATTTAGTGAATTTTTAGAGGATTAAATAAAATTAAGTTGTCATATACTAAGCAGGCCAAATTTTTTCTTCTTGAGGTTTTTTTTAACTATGTTTTTTACATCTAGCAAACAAGGAAAAGGTGGCACAATCAATACAGAAAATTTGATATTATGCAGTTCCTCCACATCTAGTATTGTATTTTTCTTAAAAGGTGTAGATTGGAACTGGATACAGTCCAGGAATGGATCCTCTGTACAGTTCACTGAATACAGTTTGTTTCTTACAACAAGTCACTTAGTGGAATACAGGAGAGGTTTAATTAACTGTTCTTGATTTTTGTGCTAGAGGTCAGTGTTGGGAAGGCTTTGTTTTCTAATGTAAGTTAGCAAGCAATGGAAAGCAAGACAGGACAGTGTSTTTGCATGAAATTGGGTATTTAATGAAAAAGATGAGCCAGAAAGTCAGTTCTATGTGCATTTACAAGTTTAATCACTATAGGTCCAAGGGCTGTTTATTTTTTGATCTAGTTTTGATCCTATGTTACAAGGAGTTTAACCAGAATCTACACCTTCTACTTTGACTACATTTAATGCAGATGTCCCTTGAAAACAAATACAGGAGTGAAAACCTTGTGGGGTTACCTTAAGGAACAGATGCCTCAATACCATCCAGTGATTGGATGGAAAAATATTTTACTTAATTACTTTTGTGTGAAATGTAGGCATTAGAGTTTGTCTTAGAGGAGCAAACATACAGGTTTTAAAAGAAAAGATACTTTTTCCACAGCAAAGTGGGGATTTGGTGCAAACTGAGGATCACAGCCAGGTGAAGTAGATCAGCTGAGTTGTACAAACTTGTTCATGCAGTTCCTTGTCCCAGCAGTGCTGGATGTGGTGTCTGTGGGCTGTGTAGGGATGTGCTGAGGCAGTTCCCAGCCATGGTGCAGGCTGCTGTGTGTTCAATATAAACACACAGCAGAGCTGGGGAAGGAAGGACAGACAGGGCAGCTGCAGAATTGTTTTCCAAGGACTCTCCAGCATTGCAGTCCTGGTGTGAGCAGTGTTTGGGGTGAGGTGTGCTGGAGCAGGTTTGCTGGGTGTGCTCTCAGGGGCTGTGCCCAGGGAGGGGCTGTGCTCACCCAGCTCCTCAGGGCTGCCATCATGTCACTCATGCATTATTCAGTGCCTGTGGCATTACTTGGTTTCATTTCCCAGTTCAAGCATGGAGCTTTATAAAGAATGCAGAACACCTCATGAATAATTGAGTCAGGGTGGTGAGACAGTGTTGTGTGGCAGAGCATAGRCTGCAAACTGCAGATTCTGTTTCTGCTTGACTCACTGCTCTGCTCTGTACATTTGCATTGGTTCTTTCATTTCCATGTAAAATAAGAATGAGTTAACTTCTTCAAAGTGCTCATCAAAATAACAGCTTTTATAAAGATGTCTAAATCTTGAGAGTGTGCAGATCATGGAGTCATTTAGATCAAGTGCAAGCCCCTTTTAACATGATGCCACCACCATTGTGCTGGCATCCATCAGGTGCATTGAGAGCAGCTCTGAGRAACACTGCATCTTTTAGGCACAGGCCTCAGTGGGAACTCTTSCTTTGGTAACATACTGCATGGAAAATCTAAAAATACTATTGGGATTGTTTCTGAAGTTGTGAGAAACAGCCTTTCTCTCCAAAGCTTTGAGTTTGAATAGAGAAACATGCTTATGAATAAATCTGTTTAAATATGTGGCATGTCTAATTTCTTCATATTCAACAAAAGGATTCAGAATATGGATTGCAGCCTTTGAATTACAGCCTTCACATGGTGGTGGGTTTTCTATTTCTCCAATTTTTTACTTGTTTTTGAAACAGCTAAGGTTCAGGTATAAAATGTGAGTGCATCTTTTCATTTTAGTCTTATGCTGCCATGTTTCTTCTAATGTTTTGAAGAGACTTTGAGATAAGCAGTCTTTCTGGCATCTTTGTTTCCTTTCATGTACATTGTACAGTTCCAGAAATTTGTAAGATGGTCAGAAAGGGATATTTTTTTATAGAAGATATTGGTTGACCCTGTGCTTCTTGTTGCTGAAAAATGCTGGATTAAAATGTATTTCAAAACATAACATCACTAGGGAGCAAACCCAAGAAAACACCATGCTGTTGATTTCAGCTCTTGAATATTCATCCACTTTTGAGATTAAAGGGTTTTTTGGAGTCAGTTGTGATGTATGATGATGCTTTAAGATATTTGTTGAACTTTTGAATATATGAAAATAAAATGCAAATATAAAAAGTMAAATTCTTTTAATTGATTCTTATATAAGCTGATCTTTCAGTTTTGGTTACTTAAGCTGCAAAGAGTTAAACCTGTTTATCACAGCTTGGAGTCAAGTGGAGCCTCTAATGTCATCTCATTGTTTTTATGGGTCCATCTAAAGAAATAAAAAAGAAATGGCTATTTACAATCAATAACTAAAAAATACTGATTTTTTTTTAGTCCTTCCTGTTTAGGTTATTGTTACTAGTTGGCCAGAAACTTGAGGAGTGAGAACTTGAGGGATTTACTGTTATAGAGTTATAGAGGCTGAATTCCCCAGTAACAGCTGTAAAATGAACTGAAAGTCACCTATCTTTGCTCTGAAGAATATCAATCCAATCTTGGGGCACCCATTTGCTGAGGGTTGATCTGAAGTGTGTGCATTCTACATCCAGGCATTCTCCCTTATGTTTCCCCATGTTTCTGCACAGGAGCTGCCCATTTCCCTTAGAACAGATTGTATCATTAAAAAGGTGCTTGTATTGACCTGGAGGCTACAAAGCTAATATGCATTGGCTTTATATTTATATAATTGCAGAATTATATAATATATGTCTTGCWAATTTTTGGTGATCAAACACTATTTATAAGTGTCTTTTTAAAAGACTTACTGCATATTAAGAAATCTGGTAGTTGACTCTGAGTCTCATACCCACTTTGAGAATGGGCTCCCACTGGTAGCATGTTATTAATTTCATACTTTTATCTTTTTCTGCATGTTTGGATGTGAATTCCTTTCCCAAAATACATTCAGCTATCACCCTGTGAGTCTTGCTGCCTTTTATCCAGTRTTACTGGGAGCTTGATGTGTTGGTGACTGTGAGCCTGGCTCCTGTGCTGTTGGTGGAATATTGTAATCCTGGTGACATGCTCTAGGAAACATTATACTTTGGTCAAAGTGTATGTACAGAGTGGGAGATCTGAAAAAAAATCATGAGTAATAGTCAAAAAAATCCTAGGAGCACCTTCAGTACTTTATTTCAAAACTTTTCCTGTGTTTGTAGGTTGTCACTTGATTGTAGTTGTCTAATCAAAGCATGATGAGTAATTCAATCTGCACTTCCATGCACCTTTGTATTTTGGGTATTGAGTAGTCACACCTGCTCAGTGCTGCAGAAGCCTGATCTTGAGGTGCACTGAGAATTTGTATCTTGATGGTTCTTTCTGAGGGTCTGAGTCATGTACCTTATAAAAGCACATGGCCTTTGCAGGGTTTTCACTCTTGAATGATGCCTGCAGCATGGGGTGTAGCAGAATGAACATTATTAAACAATTATTGGCACAGAAAGGAAATCAAAGCTGAAGAAATAGTGTGATGCAGCAGTGTCAGTGTTCTACCTTTGAGGGGAACAGAGCAGACTCCTCAGTGACTCAGCCTGAGGACTGAGCACTGTGAGAACCTGCCTTGAAAGGACTGACAGTGAGCTGGCTTCTCAGGAGGCTTCTGAATTCAACACACCAATTTGATGTGTGGGTTTTTGTGTTTCTGTTTGTTTGGTTGGTTTTGTTTGTTTGGTGTTGGTTTTTGTACAGCCCCAGAATGRTTTCCTGTTTCTGTTTCAGAAGTTGCACATCAGGAAGCTGGAGAAGGAGGTGTATCGATATCACTGTGCAATTCCAAGGGGCAGGAGAGCAAACCTGATTGTCACCAACAGGTTGGACATTTGCAATGCTTTCTAAGGGCTTGACATGATTGCAGCTTGGGGGATAGACATCTGGCTAACTCTAAACTGATTGCTGTTCTCTGCCTATCTACTTTCCTTCTCTATTTTCTTCTTGATTTCTTTGATATTTTATTTTCTTAATGAAAAATGTAATTTAGTTGTGATGTCAGTGCTGGATACTAATTTGGGAAGACAGTTTACTCTGAGACCAGTGACCTTTTCATCATAGTGGAGGGAAATATTCTTATTTTTCTCTTTGTTTTTGATTTTTCAAATTAGCTTGTTGTGTTTGCAGTCACACTAATAGTATGATAATRTATGTTTATAATCTTGTTAATTAAAGAATATTCTAAATGAAGTCTTAAGTCTTTGTACCAGCATGAAAATTATTATTTAACTCATCTGACAAGTTTTAGAATTCAAGATGTTGGCAGTCCTGAGTTTGAGGACTCAAAACTTTCTAAATACATTTAGATAATGAAAAGGATTGTGACCTCCACATTCCACTTTTACAGACCAACTGRTTGTCTCAGGATGTATTAAGGAAATATGGATCCACTGTGACTGAGGGGATACTTTTAATCCATGTAGAAAATACCTTCTTAAACAAATGCTTTCATTTTGTTTAGATTTTCTAGCAGAGTTCTAGTCCCAGGGAGAAACTGAGTATGAACTGTTTTTTTTCCTTGAACAGGAGAGTGATATATGTGAAAGAAGTGGAAATCTTGGGCCATTTAACAACAGAGTGGCACCACTTATTTGAAGAATTCACACGTTATCCCTCCTATGAAGCAAATATTTTAAAAATCACTGTTTTGGTAAGAAAAACATGTACATTTTCTTCTGTTGAATACTCCCTAGAGGTCCATACATGCTTTTCACTTAGTTATGGTTCTAACTGCTAACTAAGGGACTATGTGACAGGATTTACTGAAAGTTTCTTGAAAGTATCTCAGTTGGGTTGGACAAGAGATCATGTTGAAATCTAACCTGAAGTTGGCATTTAAGCCATTTAAGTACCAGATTCTGCATTCTGGTTTTGTGAGTCATCTGAAGSACTTTTTTTGTTCCCCTCTGCAGCAGGATCAAAAGATGTTCCAAAGAAGGGACAGTACAGGTCATGAATGTGTAAAGACAGTTCAGCTTCAGGATGAAGCTACAGCAAGGGTATGTTCTTTTTTTTATTATTTTAATCTTCTTTTCTTATGATGTTGTTGGCAGTTGTTGAAACTCAGCGTGTAAAAAAGATGTTGAAGCTACACAGTCTTAGGGTTTAAGCTCATTAAAGGAAAATATTTCCAATATCTCAGGTTGTATTAAATTCCCTGTAGTCTGTAGGATTCCACACACCTYCTCATTATTTCAAGATCACCTAAGCCAGGACAAATGGAGCTGGTGTGAAAAGGGTTACTGAGATTGCTCCCTCCTCCCTCCCCACACGTGGTTTTTTTATCATTTATCTCTCAGTGTTTGTTCCTGTTGGTGCTGTGGAGGCTGGAGTATTTAGTGAGCCTTTGTTCTGTGCAGGGTTGGATCTTGCAGGTAACTTACCTAAGGTGATCCATCAATTTGGATAAACTCCAGGCTACTGAAAGAACAGAAGAATTTACCTAGGAAACCATGAGTGTTACTGTAGTGCCAGGTGATGAGAGAGAGGGAGTGTTCTCCCTGAAACCAAATGTGAAATCCATTGGATCCCCAGTGTCCTGGAAGCATGCTGGAAATTGTAGCTCCAGTAAATGGCAAGTCAGCAGATGGAATCAGAATCAGGGCCAAATTGCTGCTATTAAATTGATTGAGCCTCCTGAAAGAATGGGTTAGACTGGGAGGGAAAAAAATTGCTATAATTTTGAGGCACTTTATATACTGGAGGAGTCTATCTTAGTTCTTTGCTGTGTCTTGTCTAAAAATGTTCTTCCAGCTCTTTGTTACAGCAAATCACACTTGGAATTAAGTAATTTCAATCCTTTTAGTTAGTCTGTGTCTTAGTGGCATGGCCAGAGCTGGAGCACTGCACAAATCACACAGGTCACACTAGAAGGATCCTTCCTTGGGTTTAATTACCTTTTTTTTGTTTTATTTCCTAACTGCCCTTTCCTTTGCTAATGTTTATGCTGGTATCCATACATTAAAAATCGATTTTCCTGCTCTCAAGTGCAACACTTCCCATGTACCTGATGTGGATTTCTTTCTGCCCAGCAGTTGAATATTGTGCATGTGAATCAGGAGCTAAGTATCTAACTTCAACCAGCCTGTGTGTGTTTATATGTTTGTTGAATTTGCTGTTTTAGTAGCATCTGATGAAGAAAAGTGCTTTAATTGTGTTTTGCTTTCCCTRTGCTGTTTTACAGAGGGTTTGTTGTGCCATTCAGGAAGCCCAGACAACACGAARACAAGAGAAGCTGGTGAAGAGAGCTTCCTTGCAGCTGAGGAAACCTTAAATGCTGTCTTGATAATGGCAGCATTTGCTGGGTTTGATGTTTGGTATGCAATTTTCTCCTAAAATTGATTAGAARCAACAAGGAAACACTGGGCAAAAAGTAAAGATAAGATATCTGAGGTCTTCTTTCAAAGTTAACAGCCATTAACACTTTGGTTTTAGAAGTTACGCATCCTTTGGAGACAATGGATTTCTAAAACGTCCATTTCACTTAAAAAATTTCATTTTTGAGAAAATGTTTCCCCACTCTGAAATTTTCTTTCCTGCCTTTTTTCATGTCAGAGAACCTAAAATGAAGTGGTTCTCTTATTTGCACTCTAAGGTTATGGTTTACAGACTGGCAGTAGTAGTTGTGGTTCTGGTGTTTTTCCAGATGAGGTACTTCTGTTTGKGATTGAAACAAATTAGAAACTCTCTTTTAGACAACATTCTCCTTAAATTACTGTACACAATTTAGCTAATATAATTTTACCTCTTTAGCAAATACTGCATTGAAGCAATACAAGAATGAGTATATATGAAAGAAATAGGCTATTATTGTCTGGAAATGTTTACTTTGGAATGTTGTCACATAGTAAATGAAAAGCTGCACTTTAAAAATGGAAAATATTATTCACCTGTCATGTGCCTATTTATGGTTTTGGTTGTGTCACTGAAGCCTAAAGAATTCTCCAGGAGGAACAGCACACTGTATGTCAAACTCTGAGAGATGAGTTCTCCATATCTCAGTGTCTAGTTACTCCACTGGCAGATGCCATCTCATTCAGGTAAAACTCACTTCTGCTGCAACGTTTCTGTTGCAGTTTCTGTTCCTGAAGGCTGTTAGCATTCTGTTTAACACCACATTTAAACACAAAGGGGATGCCTGGTKTGAATAACCCCAGGAACTTCCTTGAGACAGGTTCCATTCTTAACAGGGCACATCCACGGGTAACTGAGTCAACGGCCAGATGAGCAAAGAGATTTGAGTTCAGTGATCAGTGAACTGGGAGCTTTTGGTGTCCTTGCCAAAACTTGTGGAAATTTGGCCTTTCCAATTTCCTTTTCTGGCAAGTAATATTTTCTTTTTCTTACTTCTATTTTCTGCTAGATAATAGCTGTAGATACAAACTTGATGAACTAAAATGACAATATTTTTCTACACATCCGTACAGTGCACCAGGCTTGGATTTTTAAACTCTACCTTAAGGGCTGGTGCATTGTATAAATGCACTCTGTACCTATGAGCTCACCAAAGTTAGAAAGCTTAAGACATTTGAAAGTAACTGCCAAACACAGAACTTGTAGAGAGCATTGCACACATGATTTTATTGTTGTTATATGCACATGGCTATTAATGCACTTTGCTACATGGGAAAAAATGTGGTACAGCCTTGAATTCTGTGCTATCACCTGTTTTCCAGGAAGCTCTGCTCAAAGAATAAATAAATTAGCTGTCCAGGTTGTATGTATATCAAGGTCATGTTTTTAAAAAATGGCAATAAATTTTTATATGCAAGTATTTGTACTATGATTTAAAGTTTTGTTGCTTCTCAAGTGCARTATGTGCTGTTGGTTTGCCTCATGTCACTGACACTGTGAAAACAATCAGGGTACAAAGGTACTGCAGAAGAGCCTTCTACAGCTCAGGTTTTGTATCTTGTTTTCTGACATTTAGGGACAGTTGTGTGTGTACTGCTTCTTCATTCCTGCTTGGAAATAGATGTCACCTGAGTCTATGTGGTGCATGTTCAGACAGTATCATGTGTCTGGTTTTAGCTGAATTGGAGCTTAGAACACTTCTGAAGGCACCTTTCTGACTCCAGTCTTCTGCTTGATTCCCTTACATACTTCCCCATGGTTTTGGTAAACTTTCTGGCTGGAATTGCAAACAGTAGATATTTCATTTCCTCACTTTATATGTGATTGGGTTCAATGAAGAAACTTCCTATTTAATAGTCTGAAGAAGCAGTAGTTTTTATTTTGAAATGCTCATCTTTGCAGTTTGGGTTGCTAGCTGAATTTGAGATGCCCTCCAGCTGGAGGATGAGTGACCTTCTTTACCACTTGGATCAAGAGGACCTGAGAGAGGAATTCCATTTCTTGCTTAAATGAGGATGGGTGTTTGGCATGAATAGGTTGGCAGTGCTTATCCTGGGCTTGCCTCTAGTATTCCATTCCACTTGACCATGTCTCCTCCTGTCTTTGCTTTGTTTTTAAAGCTGCCTTTGGCATGGCTGCATCCTCTGCCTGAGCTTTGCTCTCTAACTTTGGGAACTCTCTTTTCCTGTTCCCTGCCCATTCTTTTCCTTAATCTGGTGCATTTTCTTGCAGTGCTGGCTGGGGAAGTTAAGGAACAAGCAGAGTCTCTTGTCTAGTCCCTAACTGTGTGCCCAGCATAGGAACAACTGCAGAATTAACTCCTGTTTGTATGATCTGTTGGGGTAAGAGGGTAACAGGATGTTGTCAGACCATCTTGAATGACACATTTCAACCAGCTGCTGCCATGCAGGTGAAAAAATCTTTTCCAAAGATTTTAATGGGGTGTGGTTTTTTTTTGTTTGTTTGTTTTTTTGTTTATTTTGTTGTTGTTGTTCATTTTGTGTTTTGTTTTGTTTTTAAGTATCTGGCAGCAAAATATTTCTCCATACCTTAAAGATTTTAAGCCTCTGTGAAGCTGTTGAGTTTTTCAGGATGTCTGAGCTCTCCAGGTGGCCAAGCTGTTGATATCTTCCTAGCCCTTTCCTTTCAGTGAGCACCCAGAAGCTCTCTGCTGTCTCAAGGACCAGTTCTTACTATTAAGACAGTAAAATTAGTGTTAATTAGAACTCCAAGCAGTTAGGTCATGCCTAGGTCCTTGCTTTGCTTCAGTTCCTCCTTTGCTTTCTGGCTCATCACAGGTTTCTCCAGCTCTTCAAAAGCACTTTTTTCACAAGGTGGATGAATGTTTAATCCTTGTGACTGTTTCTCAGTCTCTTGCTCCAGTGTAGCCTCCTGAAACCCYTCTGAGCCTTGCTCAGTCCTTTGTGCCATGCCCTGCATGCCCTGGCATGCTCAGCTGTCCCCTAGGTGAGGAACASTGCAGCCTTCCTCACTGGAGATCTGTGACCTGGTGAGCAGTTAAAAAAAGACAGGAGCAGAAAARTGATAATGCAGTCAAGCTGTTTCATTGAAAAAGACATTAATATGCTTCTGCTTACATTTTTAATTCTTTGAAAAAGGAGAGGATGATGTGAGAACTTTTGGAGTAGATAATGGCTATCTATCACAGGATAGTGCTATCAATTCCACTTAACTATGAGCTTTAAAGGAGCATTTTACTTTGATAATTTTCCTTGAGTTTCTGCCCAATTTGGAGACAAGTAAATATTCACATGCTGAAATGCTGTGTTTTGAAAATGCAATCAACTTCTTTGCTAATTTCTTATATGAGCTTGGCCCATTTCACTGTTAACTTGTTCAAGGGGATTTTAGGCTCTCAATGAGAATTTTGTTGGCTTTTATTTAGGCTTTTTCCTCTCAAAGTGACCCTGTATTCATTGACTGCTGCCAGAATTACAATAAGCCAACCACTTAAAAGTACTGATGTGGAATTTTATAGCAGCAAACAGCCTCAGACCATTTTTAAACCCCCTCAGACTGTGGAATATCATTGCAGATCTTTGCAGCCTGAGTCCAGGTGGGCCTGGCCAACCCTCCCTGACTCTGCAGCCTCAGGAGATGCCTTCAAAGCCCTGCTGATCTGGGATTCTGTCACAATGGGAAATGTAAAATACCCCCTGTCCCCCTCAACACCAAAGAAAATTACCCAGGAAATGAAGTTTTGTGTTTCCAGTGATAAAGTATATGCAGCAAAAGAACTTCAGACCTCTCACCATCACATTTAACCATTTCCTGAAATTTGCAGGCTCTGGAAGATTGTTTGGCTTTTTATAGGCACAGAATAGGGAGCAGTTTAGTAGTAAGAAAATAGCTTTGAAGGGAATAAATTGTCAAGTTGAAGGAGGGGATAAATAATTCAGCTTAACAATCAAGTCCCAATGTTCTTATTTGATTGCTGGCWGTAAATAAGCTTTTGTTGTAGTGTAGTAACACAGAGACTACATCAGGTATAGCCTAACCTTGGGCTATGCTTGGCAAAAAGGATTATTTATATAAGGGTCACTCAGAAGATTTAAAAATGAAATGAAAAAAATTTAATTTTAAAATATAAACTGACTTGTGAAACCTTTTGAAACTAGCTAACATGTGTTTGAAAAAAAATAATTATTTCAACAGGTTATAAAGTTGCATTTAGTCAAACCTGAGWGTGAAGATTTAATGTGGAATAGATGCCAGTGGACTGACCAGAGAAGTTTTAACATCAGAAACAAGCAGAGGGATTTGAGAATCAACACACACAACTTCAAGTTTCATTGGAAAAACCCAAGCTGTTTTATTCAGCTTTATTTACAAGCTGTTAAGCTTGTTTATTAAGATTTCCTGGACAGAGGTATGCTTTGGAGGGAGAGGGCAGTTCCCAGTTCAACCTGTGATGCCACATAGCCAGAGAAGGACAGATCAAATTTGGGGGGAAAAGTTGTTTTACAACTAGAGGTCTAATTAAAATATGTTCCAGTTATAGGAATGTTTTTTACTTCCAGTTATATGAATGTTCCTAATGATCCTAATGCAATTCTATCCCTTGGATTATGGATTTTATTTGCACARTCACTAAGTAACAGTGAGGCAAACACACAGATCTCCAGACTCCAGCATTTATTATCTCTGTGCTGCAATTTCCTTCTCTTTTGGATTTTTCTAGATATTTGTCATCAGCTAAGGTGGTASCTTRATYAAGTTACCTCAGTTGTCTGAGGGAGAAAAGCTGAAATGTGAAAGAAGATACAATTCTTCAAAGGAAAAAACTGACCTGTTGATAGGAACATGTGAATTTAAAACTTGATTCAGTTCACTGTATCCTCACCCTTCCTGTAAGTGAACAAGTGAACCTCTATTTTGACAACGTTTTATATTATATTTTATGAAATGAGATTGTTAATTGTTTATCCTGGGCTTTAGATGGCATAGGGGAAGAAAGGAGATGGGAGGAACCCCAGAATATTGACATGGTAGGTTGGGAGTGAAGGAAAGTGAAATCAGTGATAAAAAAAAGTGATAAATTCATACAATGGTTAGGTCTTAAGAGGTAAAACCAAATTATTAAAAAGCTGATTTGGTATCCTGCCACAAATTCCTTTTCYATCAGTAACAGGGAAAATATCTAGYTRTGAAGGCYAACAGCAGWACTTGAAAACAGTAACTTTGTTMRATTTTAACAAGGAAAAKAAATCTTYCTTTGGATTTCATTCAGAGAAGTAGAGCCATTCCCCGGTACTTTACTGGAGTCAGCAGATGGAGCACTAAAAATGCACTTTATTGCTCAAATAACAACACTCCAATTGCAGTGCTGGTCTTGTGGGTGTGTCCATGTTGTTTCTAGACTCTGCTGTTTATCACAGGCAAGTACAGTAAAGATGTACAAGTCTGCAAAACACTTGTCCAAAAGAAAAGGCTTGAAAAGTAGGGAAGCAATTTGTGTGCTGAATAATGGAGTGAGTTTCCAGGGGTTGAAAYATCTACCCATCAAATGTGACACACACTCCTCTCATATATAATAAAAACTTTATATCACTGGGCTGTACAGGTCTGGTCTGTGCACTGATAAATGTGGCCCTGAACCTGCCCTTGGCTTGGTTGATGTATGAGACTGGATTGTGCTTCTAAAGCTTCCTCCTGTTTGTCATCTTCACCTCTGGCTGKGCTTTCCCTTGCCCTGCTGGAAAGAAATGTGCTGTTGTCTTTTCAAGATCTGTGACATTACACTAAGGTGCTCATAAAGAATCCAAAAATACTTCTGCAGCTGATCCCACAGAATTGTTGCAGGTTCATTGTCAGTAAAAGCAGCACAAGGGGATAAAATGGAATAACAAGAAATGCAGGTTTACCATCATGAGGAACTCCCCACAGTTGAACAACTAGCTTTGTAGGATCTTCTCCACACTTTAACAGAGTGCACCAACCTTGGGTAACTGATGCTCATAAACATCAAGAGTAGACATTCTCGAAGTTGCTGTGGAATTTAAAAAATAGAACAGCACATTACTTAAATCAAYTTGGAGTTAGTTGCAAAGATGCTTTAGYGTTGGRCACCCACTKCAGCACARCAGGAATGTGTGTGGARTGACCCAGMTGAGTGTCAGGGTTGCAGTGAAGGGATACTGCTGGGAGCTGTTGTTCCCGTAGTTACCCACAAGGTGGGGGAATGAACCTGCGTATGTTACTGCTCTTGTCCTGACATCTTTCCTGCCCACCCTCCTGCCTGAATACCACACTTGGAACATCACCTGCATGTGGTCAGTGCAGAGCATGGAGCAGTCAATCAGGRGCCTGTCAGCAGCTTTTCAAGCTGTAGAGCCAAATCTGGAGTTTTACAAGTGTTGAAAAAAMATACTACAATGATCATTCACATGTTATTTGTACACAGTGGAATAAATAATCTGAATTGGTGCAGATCTCCATGGGTACAGATTTCTTTAGTGGGAAATGTAGCGTGGAAGCTTTTCTGTGTTTTTACTGATGTGTTCATTCTGTTAATGGTATTATTGATCTGTAGGTGTCGGTGTGACAGGCAATGTCTTCTTTTCCCTCTCTGTATCTGATAAATTCAGAGAGATCTAAGGCAGCCCAAGAAGCCATCAGAAAACTCTTTAACAGTGTTGTGTGCTTTGTGCTGTTTAGCTAAAGTTAATAAAAATCTCATTTTTCTTATACTTTATGTTAGATACTACACCTGTTTCAAATAGTATTTAAAAATCTAAGAGCAATACCTGCAAGCAAAACAAAAATTAAAACCAGAAATATTATTCTGTATCTGCTTCTTGTTTTAGAGACTGCCACTATGAGCTTCTGATGAAGAGAATGAGTGCTTACTCAGCTGGTGTGGTTCAGCTGTAGGAGCCATTCTCAAGCCCTGAGCTTCCAGGGCTCAGTGTCAGGGATGTTCCTTTGCAGCAAGAACTTCAGATGGATAGGCTCATTTGCTCTTTTTGTGTCTGTATTGTTTGTTGCAAGTCTCTGTCWGCTTTTAGAATCCTTTCCAGTTCTTTGCAAAGTAAGGCCACCTAAATGTTTAATAATTTGGCTGGATCTTTTACAGGCAAAAAAWAATATTTAGTGAGAGAAAATATTCCTGGAAGGGCATATGGGAGAAAAGACAGTTCTTGCTTGTAGGGGAATGACACATTCTGAACCAGGTTAGTTGTGGTGTTATCAGCAAAGAGCTCTCTGTGCTGGCTCTGAGGGCTGCTCAGACCTTCCTGCCATGGCTCACAATTTCCTGACCTTGTAGCATTCAGGGCTTGCAGGTCAGGGCTGAGAGCTGAGGGCAAGGCAGGAAAGAGGGAGATGGGCACTTGCAACAACATTGCTGCCTTACTCCTTTTGTAGACTCTGTGTAGCTGCTCTTATCCTGGCCAGGGGAGAAAATCCCTTGTGACCTTATGGCCCATCTCATGAATCCTGGGTAGCCAGCAAGTAACACAAAGATTGTCATTTAGTTCTCAGTTTTTATTGATGGAATTCTGCAGGACATTGTGCCTGGGTTAAWATCTGCCCTTTTTGGGGAGGCTTTAAGGCTTCCACTGGCACAAAGGCAAACTGAGCTGGCTGTGGTAGCACTGACACACTGGGGATAACCTGAAGAACAAATTCTGCATGGCCTCTCATTTCCTTCTGATCATTTCTGTGGCCCATTTCTGACTCATCTAGTGACATTTAAAGGATTTGGGAGCTTAGGACAAAGGGAGACTGGGGAATGAAAAGTGGAGAAGCCTGGATAGGCCAAGAGACTTGAGAATCATGTTCTGACTCCAGTGCTTGCTCTCTGTGATCTGTACTCACACAGTTTAAAACCTCTGTATAACCTAGATGTCATAAACATTGATTTCTGACTTTTAGGATGTTCTTTAAAACTTTGACACTTTTTTTTGGTCATAGATGAAAGTCAATGGAGGAATTGTTCAAGTTTGCTCTGTAGATGTATTACATGTTCTAGCTCTTATGCTGGCTAACCCAGGTGGTTTCATGGCAAAATTTAGAAATGCTAAAGAATTAGTAGATGTTTTTGAACTCAAGTTGCATGCTGAAATGGGGAGTTTCATTTGAATGAAGTTTTAATTGAGAAGTGACCCCTTGAACTCCTTTTTACAGTGTTTCCATTTTTGTTGACACTGAAGAATTGAGGACCAGAAAATAAATTTTAAAATATTTTCAGCTGGAAGCTGAAATAGGCTGGTTTTGAAGTGTTCCAGTGTTGTCTGTCACGAGGTTCAGAGGCTTTATTGCTTCTGTTCTCTTCTGTGTGCTGAGGTCTGTGRCCAGCTTCTGGGACAGATCAATAATGCTCCCCTTGGCAGAGTGGAGCCACCAAAATGCCCCAAAAGCAGAGGCAGGGAGCAAAGGCAGGAGTGGGAAATGGTGGCAGAGAGGCTCTTGGCAGGCAGCCTGTGGATGAACCCACCAGCAGACACACAAGTGTGTGCCATTTTGCAAGGCCTGCAATGCCATCAGTCAAACAGGTGCCAGTGGGCAGGAAACAGGCCATGGTTTAGGCTCCACTTACCAGGGCACCCAGTGAAGAGAAATTGGTACAAAACTTCTGCAGGGTGGAGGCTGTCAGGGGTGTGAGTGTACCCATGCAGCTGGGAGCAGGGCAGCTATCTGCTTTCTGRGCAGATTTGGGAAGAGAGACATCTTCACATTTCATGTTTATTAATATAGGAAGAAAATGGTGTGAGAGCACAGTGTGTATTGAGCTGGGGCCACCTGAATTCYTAGCAGTTCAGTTAAGAGACTTATTGTGCATTTTTGGTGGAACCTGAAATAGATTCAGTTTGTGAGATACAAAGCAATACAGGACAGGAGAATGGCACTGTCCTTGCAGCACAGGTGAATGCTTTTRTTACCAGCTTTTCTTGAGAAAACAGGCTTCTCTTTAAGCATCCAGGTGGAAATCATAGCATAAGTGATTGCCTGCATAATATATTATTATTCAGCTGTTTCACCAGGCCTGTTCTGTTACAGGTGATAAGGGTTTGGGGAAAACCTCTTCTAATTAAGACAATTAGAAACCCCATTTTTTTGCAGTCACTCTGGACTAAAATGGGGAGGAGGAAGCACAATATATTCTTAGATTTCTTTCATAAAGTTACAGTAAATTTTGTAAGAGTGGATCATAGGGAAAATGACTTGTAAAGACTTGTAAATACTGGAAGATTTGTGTGAATGATGAAGCTGCCATGTGCTAGTGAGTACTAACTCCTATGGTCTGTATTAGAAAATAGTGGTGATGTTAGAATAYGAAATTAAGAGAGTTTTATGTCTTTTACAACCCTGTCAGCTCATAGAAGCTAAGTGCCACACAAGATGAGGTAGCTGAGACCTGCAGAGAAGTTGTGACAAGGATAGTGTATTATGGAGCATAAAACCCTTTTGAGTTGGAGCATTGGAATGYCATGAGAGTAGCAGACTGCACCAAGACCCATGGAAGGTATCTTAGCCACTTGATAAGCAATGCTGTAGGCACTGATCACAACAATGCAGAGTTTCCTTTCCCAGGTGAYTTAGGCACTTGCTTTGCACTGAGAAAGGCAGAGCTGGGGATGACAGTGCTGCTCTGGGCTTGCTGTGCAGTTGCTAACATTGACTTGGAGGGTGTCTCACAGCAGAGTTTTTATGTGCTTTTTAAAGCCTCACCCTGAAACACTCAGGCTTCCCATCTGGCAAGCAGGATGGCAATGCTTTTGTAACTGACTGGTATTTGATGTTTCAAATTGTCAAGTAATCAAATGTAATTAATGTAAATACTGTTAACTCCAGTTAAATCTCTGTTCAAGTGATTGTGTGCATTGACAGAGCAAGTATGGCACTAACCAGGGATGATAGATGTTTGTTGGTCCTTTGATGTTTTATAAACAGCAGGAAATATGAATCCCTTTACACACACTCATTTTGGCTGATGCTTGTAAACTAGAACATGCCAAATATATCTATCTCTTCATACACCTTGCCCCTCACTTTTGTAACAATTACTTAGAGTTCCTGTGGGGCACTTTAAAATACAATAATAATTGCTGCACAATATTTCATTTAAGAATTCCCTTAAATGACAGCTGGATTATGTCAAACTTGAATTATATTTCTTAAGAAATAGGTTTAAAACAAAGTGATTCTTTGCAATCCAGACCTTCTACTCACTGCTTGATCAGATCTAGTTCCCTATTACAGCAGCACACAAAAATTGCAATAGTTGTTTTTTGAAATGTGTTTTTTCACTCCTAGTAAAAGCAAAAGTTTCAAACTGAAGAATTTTTTGCAAACATTGATTGAATTTCTTGAATCAAACCTCTCAGGGATGGCACAAAAATTAAACWCACTGGCTTGTTAACCTTCCAAATAATGTATGCAGAAATTTAGGAAAGAGTGTTCTTGTTCAATTTTTGTAAATGAAATATTGTGTTACCATTTTGTTAATGGGAGGGAAGGCAGATGAGTGAAAAGGGTAAGTATGCTGACACATTGATTTGAAGAAGARCTGCTTGGGTTCAGTCAAGAAGTGAAATCAAGCCATGAGACTTCTGTCCCTCTTCCCCCAGCGAAGAACAGCGACACGTGGATCAGAGCAGCAGCMTGCCACACTCCAGGTAACCATGTGCTGATGAGACTTCTCTTGCTTTCATTGTGYCATGAAACCTTCAAAACTTAGTGGTTCTGTCCTAATGGATGCTGAAGGAAAAAGTGAAAAAGGTATTACTGGAACAGGAAATGAGATTTTTTTCATAGCTGTGAATCTAAGCTGGGTTTTACATTCAACCTACTCCTCTTACATTTTCCTATTAAGCCTTAGGAAAAGAATTGTCTGCTGGGTGTATCAGTGTTTGTATGATACTGTGGAATGGAGAACATGAGGCAGTGCTCGATTCTCCTCAAGATACCAGTATTCTAGAGAGGCTGGMGCTATATTTCTCCTGTGTGGGTGTTTGAGCATTTGAATTGGCCATCTGTAGGGACAGCAAACTGCTTAAACTTTGTTTTCTTCTTTGTGAGATATTTCTGTAACAGTCTGAGAATTAAAATAGGGTTCTGATCTGCAGAGGAAATGGAGATGGCTAGCTTTTCAGAAAAGATATAATGCTTATCCAGAGAATTTTCATAAGAACCTTAAGAGCATAGTAAATAAAAGCAGTGAATGCTTTTGGGTTTTATTTAAAATCAGAACTCTTTATTTTGTGCATTTGGAAGTCTACATTGAATAAGTTAAAATCATAGCTCTGTGATAATAAGTAAATTCCTCCAAAGATTTTTTCACCAAGTTTAAAAAAAGCCTTAAACTTTTAAAACCCAAAAATTCCCTACATGTATTCTACTTGTTTCTGTCTTCACTATTGTCAGTGCTAAACCAGTGAGCACAGTTTATTGTATCTTCAATCTGACTCAACGTGCTGAAATCCACTTTGGAAGGCATTTATTTCATATATACTCCAGGAAAACTGGCTTCTGCTCTGATTATGCATGGTTTTCCCCAGATTATTTCTAGTTCCCAAAGATTCTTGCTCCTGTGTAGAGTTTCTCCAGATTCATGTCCATTAGTGAGCCACTGTGATGTGTAAAAACTCCATGGCTGGCCCAGCCACTGCTTAAGTTCAAAAGTGTTCATGAAAAGCCCTCAGTTACAGAGCTTTCTGCTTGTGACAGTTCCTTATCTATCTCAATTGGCTTTCTTTCCAAAGAGACAATGATTTAAGGTGTGCTCTGAACAGAATGGAAATGATGGATGGTACCTGACAGTCACCATTGTTTATCCAAACACAATATTATGTGCAGGAAGGTCTGAACAATCAGTCTGGGGTTCAGTTCTGCTTTTGTCCACAGTGTGCACTTTTCCTCTTGACCACCTAGAAAGGTCCTTCCCAGTGTGTTCCTCCTCACTGGGAAGTGTTAGCACTGGCAGTTCTCAGAAAGAAGCTGTGATACCAARTTGTAACTACCTTGCAAGAACTTTGTTGCTCAAACCAAGCCTATGGAGGGGCTGATGCTGGTAATGAAACCTGATGATAAAATTACTTTAAAAACAAGTTTTCCATGGTTTGGTATTAATTACTCCACACAMGAATCTTGTATTTTATCTGTGTTCTGTTAGACCACAATTCTTGGCAGTGGCTCATTTAAGGAAATCCAGAAACACTGAGAAATAACCAAGTTGTCTTTTCTTCTGGTCATATTTATTTGAAATTTAAGTACCATAGAGAGACAACAGCTGAGTAGTTATTTTTGTGAAGGTCCACATTTGGGTTGGGCATAGGCAGTGAGAGTGGAAGCTGTCTTAGGGAGACAGTGTTCTATGGGGAACAATCTGTTGGAAGGAAATATCTTCCAGGCTGGATSCTGCATTAGCCTCAGGAGAGGAGCTATCCATCAGGTGCCATWTCCAGGGATTAAGGAATTAACTCCTGGTTTGTTTGCTTGGTTTTTGTTAAATGCTCATGTTTATTTCATGATGTTCAATTAGCAGACTGTAGCAATTCGATCTTGGTAAATTTTCTATCAAATCTGTGAAAACAGGAGCACACAGTGACTGGGTTTGTAGGAATATGAGCTTTGGAAAACCTGTAAAGAATTCCCTTATTTCAAGAGAACGTTACAGTAATGGCAGCTGAATTTTGTATAATAGGGACAGTGCACTGATTTGGAGATTTCGTTACTCAGAATGGAGGTGAACTTTAAAACCACTTGTGTTTGTGAATAATGGCTCTGKTTCTGGTGATCAGGATACACTGACAAGTACAAAAAATAAGGGCAATAGCTTTCTGTGAAGGCAGCAGGTCCTACGTGCACACCAAGCACATCAGAGCAGTGACACTGTCACAATAAAGCAAATACACCACTTAAATCTCACAGAAGGTTTCAGCATTAGCTGATGCTTCATCTGTTACAGAAAGAACCTTTGAATTTTCTRCTATATTGCATCTGAGAAAAGCATGGTCAGAATTTTTACTGATTTTGAGTTATTCCAAACTATTGTAGGGGAGACACTGAAATGCCAGGTTCCACATTTGTGMCATGTTGGGCTCCCACCCTGTATGTTTACAGCTGTGAAAAATGTTATTTGGTTTTGGTAGGAGTAAAAAGGAGTGCTGTAGCTTCAGTGCAGCTTTCAGAATGATCTCATTAATTATGGAGGGCTGTGTARCCATATGCTCAAATGGCTGACTAAGCTTGAACATCTCCCAGTCCTGCTGGAGCCCTTGAAGGTTGTTGAACTAAATGTAAACTTTTTTCCACCATATAGTCCCCCAGCATCTGAGCTACCAAAAGCTGGTCCAGATGTGACACTGCACTTCTGGTGTTGTTTTCAGAGTAAAGAGCAAGAACCTAAGTGAGACATGATGTTTGAGTTGGGATCTATTGCATTGTTATGGTTGAGGCCTTCCTGAACCTGAATGTGAGAATTCACAACAGCTTTAGTGTAATTAGCAGTGCAGTATGAGCTGGGTCAGCAGGCTCTTGGTACCTTATTTGATCATAAGGAGTTATCTTTTATTGCTCCTTACAGGCTGCTTTTGCTGCACAGTTCTGCTTTCTGCTCATAGTTTCTGCCTCTTCTCTYCTTCCAGCTGTCCACTTTGGCCATGGCTTCATTCTCAGTGTTACAGGTATCCTGRTGCCTTGGGAGGGCTGAGCTGGAACAGACTGGACACAGCTAGAGAATAAAGKAGATATTTATTGAAATATCTCTAGGAAACACCTTGAGCAGCACAAGAGCCTGACCAGGGACACACTCAAGGTGGACTTAAAATGGTACAAAATGGACAAACAGTTATGAGGTCTGACACTTTTGTAAGTTTTGGTCCATTTACATATTGGGGTTTAATTGTCCAATTAAGGCTTCAGGCTGTGAGGTCTCATCCTTCTTGTCCCTCCCTTCAGTCCACCATTGCTTGTGCTTTTGGGTCTGACTTGGTGTCCTTGGTGTGCAGCAGGGAAAGGGTTTGTTTTGTGTCCCTACTCTGTGAAGAGCTCACTAGCACTGAATGTGAGGCTCAGAACTGCACCCCTAAGCAGCACAGAATCTGAAAAACACAAAAGCTAAAACCTAAGGCATCAATCCAGTAGCTATTTTGCCAATGGTCAGGGCCAGTGATACACTAGAACACCACCAAGAACGTTGCATTACAGCTGATAGCAGATACCTGGCAATTCCCCCACGTGCCAGTCACTGCCATGTGAGTAAATCCTGATTGCTTCAGTAATAACCATCCTGCTGCTGCTGGAGCTGAATGCTTGTTCTGCTGTGGCATCACCACTGTTTGTACAGCTCTGCCTGTGAACAAAGCAAGGMAGTGTTAAAGGAGTGCTCGTTAACCTGGTTCAGAGTCTGTGTGCGAGGCACAGGCTGCCCGTGCAGACGGTGCCACTGGCACCACCAAATGGGCAGCCTGGGGGCAGCAGGAGCAGCCAGCTGGAATCCCTCCTGGGGCAGCATGCATAGCAAGGTGCTATCTGCAAGCATATCCTGAGCAAGACAAGGTAAAATGGTTGGTTTGTGAATAAAGGTTCTCTCTGGTGTGTGATGAGTTGTTTTCCTAATCAGCCATGATTAGGAGTAGAGGAACTGTGTGTTCTCTTWATAAGTGATGTCATTTATCAGAGAAAAACCAGATTACCTCTTGTTYTCTCTTAGTGGAAACAGAGTGCAAGAACCCCAAAATTAATTAAAGTAAGCTGGAGACAGAGCTAAAAAATATGTCTGGAAATTAAAGATCTAGCCAGAACCAGAAGTGTTTCAGTAGCTACAGACACACCAAGGTAGCCAAAACATAATGATTTTACCCACAAAAAAAATACTGCATTTTGCAGTGTGAAAATTTGCAATATGCTATACCTTTTGTGGCGAAGAAATAYAAATTTTGCCCCTGAAAATGGATGCATTCCTGTACAAGTTGAGATGAATATGCATTAATGTAAATAATAAGATAGGCAGAACTTGCCATGAATTGTTTTTTTGCATAAGCTTGAAGTGTGCCATAAATATCATATTCAACAGTGTTGACAATTGCAATAAGTTCAGAGCCACTGTAAGGCAAAGCTGAAGAGCACCAAAGCTGAGTGTCTCCTAAGTGTTCTGTAGGTAARCTGAAGGATAATGCCACTGCTCCAGGGGTGGGGGAACATGAGGTGCCAGTAGGGTGGAGATTATTCACACCCAGGTGCCTGGCCAGCACACGTTTTGTTGTAGGAAACTTCCCAAACATGATTTATAAGTGTGGTTTGCATGCTCTGATGTGGGAACTGGCAAGGGACAGCTCTGATTGCTGATTAAAACCAAAGACTTATTTGAAATAYAACTTAGGCTGGTAAAACAATCTGGTGAATAACTTGGAAATAGTATAATCTGTGCCCATGGTATTATATCCCACAGCTCATACTGCAGCTGCTGGAGCAGCTCTTTGTGTGGATGCAGTTGATGCAGGTAGTGAAGGTGTTAGGCWGTGTATGATCCCAGTGACTTCCAGCCTTGCTGACCTGTAGTGTGGTCACATCTGAGCCATAATTCATGTCTGCCTTTCTACTGAAAAACCAAGTCTGAAGCTTTTGTTCATGTTCAGCAGCAAATCCAGCTCTGTTGGCTCTATAGGCTCATCACTCCTGTGCTCTGCTGTCCTCTCCTCTTTTCCTGTTGCCAACATGCACACCAAGAAAGGCTGCTGAAGATACAGTGCAGTCTTGTACTCTCTCTGTTTACAAGCTRTTTTATTGACAGATATTTTATGGTAATATGTCAGATGCTAAGTATCTGTTCAGCTGACAAGGGCTGTTTTCAGCTGTCCTGATGGTGCCTGTGGTGTAGATGCTGGTAGCAAAGCAGGCAAAGCGACACAAGCTGCTCTCCATGTCCAGCAGGAAGATTTTGGGAARTGCTGTTTGACTCAATGGRTSCTGATTTTGTTACTGTGGCTGACACAGGAACCTGTGGCAGAGCTGCTTTTTCARTCACCCCATCTTATTCCACTCAGTGTCAGTCATGACCCCACAGGGAAAGGGAATGAATTTGTCCTGAGCACTGGAGACAATCAGAAACAARAGCAAGGAACAACCATCCCTTCCCAGAAGTTATTGAAGGGACTGAGTAGTTCACAGCCAATACCCTGGAAATGAGGTGACACCAAGCTTGCAGGAGATGGTAGTTATGAGGATAACCCTGTAAAGACTGCAGGGTGTTAAAAATGTGAGATCAAGTAGATTCCTAAGCACAGAGCTGGTAATCTATTTATCCTCTRACTGTGAATGAATCAGGCAACACCAAGATGAAACCTTAGCTAGCCAGACAGTGGTTCAGYAGTTTCTGCATCYRTGCATGCACTCTGTTACTGCTAATAGGAATTCAGGGAAAACAGAAAGAAGTTTTCCTGGAGTCCTAGTGCTCATTCCACAAGCTAATCTTTTGAACCTGGTTTGGAGCCTAAAGCCAATTCTATTTCTCTGTGTGTGTGCATGAAGGAAGCAGACTTGGCTCTGGAGAGGTCAGGGGAAGGAACAGACTTGTCCTTGCATTTGTGCTCCTTGCAGCTTTAGAAAATGTTCCTTTCTCCAAAAAGAAAYAGGGACATGAACACAAGGGGAAGCTGCTTTGTGCAGCTTTCAGGTGTCACGAGGCTTCTCCTTCTTGCTGTCCCCTGTCCCCAGACAGAAGAGCAAAATGCAGAGTCCCTCTTAGTGTTATTGATGTGCAAGACAGATTTGCAATGTTGTCTGGCATTTCTTTGATGATGTGTGAGAGCCTGCTTCCTTGAGCAAGGGAATCCAATTAAGCAAGGAGTGCATGCTCTATCAACAGGTATAAAAATATATAAATGAAAATTAACCAAGAAAGTAATTTTTAAAAATTGTTAACAAATGGAAATGTACAGGATATATGAGGAGTTAAAAAACTTCATTTTCTTATCTCACCAGTTGTTTCTTCATGTAGATTGTCCAGAGACCTTTACTCCACTGTGTGATGCTGTATATTAAATTGCATGGAAAAGAGAAAAAAGCTTACCCAAACTTTTACTTCATGATTGAGAATCTTGGGTAAAAATRCTCTTGGTGACTTCAGTCACTCTTTTCTGATGGTTGCTTTGCAGTTTTCTCCCATATACATTCCAATTTCTCAGGTGCAATAAATTAAACATCTGCTATACTCTCTTTTTAAGAAAAGCTGAAAATCTGCATTAAATAATGCCCACAGCAAATGTATTTGCCTTTGGCTTAGCCTCTAGCTTGAAGGTTGTCCAAAATTTGATGTTACTTAAGGAACATGATTTCCATGGTTTTGCCTTGTAAATGCTAAAACATTTATATACAMTGTGTTTTGGGCTTCTTATTGAACTCTAGTTGTGTGTGACTATCCCAAACAARATTTCCTGGTGCTGCTGAAGTGGATTTCCCAGTCAGTGAGACTGCACACTTACTCTGAGAGATGCAAGGCCTGACTGCTGTGTTATTTGCAGTTATTTCTGATTTAGAGATTCTGGTCTCTGTCTGTGCCAGCTGCGTGACAAGAGCTGCTCTGAGGGRGAGTTGCCTGCCTGGAAAGGTCACTTAGGAGCCATTGTATTGGCCAAAAAACCAAAACAAAATCCAACTCTGCAAAAACCCAGAACCAACACTGATTGCCTGGTCTGAGCTGTTGTGTTGGATTTGGAGCCATCTGACATCTGCCCTTCAATCACAGTGGCTGGGCTGTGTCTCACACTGTTTCAGCAGTTACTGAGATACTGGGGTGACATTTCATCTTAGCTCTGGTATGTTATGGTTACATCAGGAATCYCTCTGTCCCAGCTACTTTCATTTATGTAAGATTTGGCTTATTTTCACAAATGGGTGTAGTGATAGCCATTGGTACTGGCAAGACTCAGCAGCTGCWGGTTTCCTTAGAGCAAAGTCCCTGGCTACTTCTCCAGTAAATTGTGATCTTCATTAATGCAAGGTCATTCCACTTCCTTCCTTTATTTCTCCCCATCCCAGCAGGTCAACTTGAATAAATAAACTAAATTAAATAAATGATCTTTCCTTTTCCGTTGCACTTGAAATGCCATGATGCTACAAAATTTTGAAAGTGCTTTTTCTAAGAGATGGCTGCAAACAGCAKGGAACCCAAATACAAGGGCATGTCTGTCCACATTTCCTTTAAAAACCCCTATCCTGGAGTCTGTTCTCTTGCAGCCTGCCACCCTAAGGCTGCTGTGCAGGGAGCTGGAGAAGGGCTGAGCCTGTTGCAGTTCTTCAGGCTGACAAATATGGCTTCCATTGAGCCAAGGCAAAGGTGTTTGGTGCCCAAMCTACTATGAGCAGTTGTGTACCATGGTAAAATACCCTTCCTGCTCCTCTTGAGGAATACAGAACCATTTTAGCAATGATAGTAATAGCATGCAAAACATGAGCCCAGCTGTGCCCAGAAAGGCCAATGGCCCCTGGGCTGCACCAGCTGTGCTGTGTCCAGCAGCTCCATCCCCCTGTGCTGGGCACTGCTGAGGCCACACCTCGAGTGCTGTGTCCAGTTCTGGACACTGAGGTGCTGCAGCAAGTCCAGAGAAGGGCAGCAGGGTTAGGGAAGAGTCTGGAGCACAAGACTGATAGGGAGCTGGGGGTGTTTAGCCTGGAAAGAAGGAGGCTCAGGGGGACCTTCTCTCTCTCTACAACTACTGAAAGGAGGCTGTGGTGATGTGGGGGTCAGTTCTTGTCCCAGGTAACAAGTGACAGAGTGAGAGGAAACGGCCTCAAATTGCACCAGAGGAGGTTTAGATTGGATATTATGAACRTTTCTTGAGGAAAGGGGTCGTTGAGCATTAGAACAGGCTGCCCAGGGAAGTGCTGGAGTCACCATCCTTGGAGTTATTTAAAAGATATGTGGACGTGGTACTTTGGGACATGGTTTAGTGGTGGGCTCAGCAGTGCTGAATTAAAGATTGAACTCTGTGACCTCAGGGGTCAGAGTTTTCCAAGCTAAACAATACCCTGATGCTCTGATTCTCAATGATTCTGTGGTGCTGTGTGCTCTTCAAATCTAGCTGGTGAGAGTGTGAGAGAAGGTACAACTGGGCGCTGTGGGTACCAGGGATGTCAGCTGGTTTTCCATACACTACTTAAGCAAGAGAGGGGACTCAAACAGACTTGTGTTGCCTCCAGCCTGGGACAGGCTTTATTGCAGAAGACCAGTTGGCCAGGTCATGATCCATCCAAGGTCTCAGTGCAGCTCTGAAGTCTCCCTGTGATTTTCCTACAGTGCAGGTTTACCAGTCAAATGGCCATGAACAGTGATCTCAGAAACAGCTTACAGGGCTGCACAAATTTCTGGAGATGGAATGATACGTTCTTTTTCTTCTCAAGAAAAATTGTAGCAAATTGTATGATTTGGATGGAAGCAATAATTAATTCAGAAAATGTTTTTATCTCRAAACAGCTTTTTTACTGCTTTCTGAAGTCTGAAACCAAGTGATAAGAGGTCAAGGAAATACCTGCACCAGGAATTCCAGCTATTTAAAGTTCTTTGTTGAAATCATTGAAAAGAAGTCCTGGTGAAAATGAAAAGTTAGCATCAATATGTGAACATATCTTTCTTAGGAAGTGACAAAATAAATGGCTGTTAGTTCTTCCACATAAGCAGGAAATGGTAGTGTCACTTCATGTAGTGYAATTCTTCTGTGTTCACAGAGCATTTGGTTAAAACACAAAACCTGGTTGAAAGGACACAGTTGAGTTTTGACTTGGAGTTAAACTAGTTTAGCAACTTCTGCAGGAAACTCAGGTAACTTGAATGCCCTGCTCAGGCATTGTTTACTTGACAGGCTTGTAACAGCTACACTGCTTGAGCTCCTAGAAGACAAAATTTGTTTCATACCTTGAGGGTGCAAAGTCCCAGGGCAGCAGATGGCCCTATGATTATTATTTCCAAGCTGTCTTAGCTGACCATCCCTTCCCTGTATGAACAGCTGTTTCCCTCACTTCAGTGCAGCCCAGCCTGAGTGGCTATTTTTCTTCTGCCCTTTTCTTTGCACACAACATAAATCTCTTCTTTCCTTTGACCTGGCCTGCAGTTTCATCCACCTGTGCATGCCTTCAGCAATGTCAAACTCTTGCCAGATCCACTTCCCTTTTTCTAGATAAATTCTTTTGAAAGTAAACTTTTGTTTTCAGCAGTGCTGAATAGGTAGAGTCTTCACTTCTTAGATACTCACCCTGGGAGTGCTCAGTGGGTGTGAATTTAATCCACTCACTCTGTTTTAGTGGACTCAGCCCAGTTATTGAGTGGCAYCAGGCCATGAGTGTTAACCAGTGAAATGGGCCCACAACCTGCAAYTTGCAAGTYYTCAGCTGTGCAAAGCACTTCATATCAACCAGTGAAGTGAATTTTGTCTCTAATATTGTGAAGGCAAATGTTCCAATTAGAATATGTCAAAATTAAGATGTTCCCAGACAACCTCAGGTTGGCCTCCTTAYGAGGAAAGGCACTTACARGATGATTTTGAATTCTGTAATTACATACCTTTTCTGCAGGACCTRATTTCATTTACTACTCACAACTCAACAAATGAGCAGTTTCTCAGTGTTTCATTTTATCCTTATTGCATGGGCTCATGTCCTATTTACTGTGCAGTACTCACACTGCACTGAATATGGAAATAATGATTTCCATGAGGAAGTTCAGGATTTATTTTTGGAATGCCACTTTTAGACAAGGTGGAGGCATTCCTTTCAGTTTTGCAATGGACAGCTGGGGCAGTGTGGTRCATGCTTTACTGGATGATGACATTTTCAGGACCTCAGTCACCCATCTTCTGTTGTTTTTAACTGCAGGCACAACTCTTGCAGTGATTAACAGTGCTCAGATTCTGTGGATCACATTACTCAAGATGGACCCCCATAAAATGAGAAGCAAACAGAAASCACAGMGTTTCTGCCTTGTGTAATTTCATCMCARRTTCCTGGGGACAGAGCCAGCAGCAAAAACCAGAGTAGGAAACATGACAGGAAGTTTGTTCTTTTGTGGATGATGCTTTTCTCCTCAAGCTCTCCAGATTCTCTMAGAAAGGAAGACAGGGCAAGGGGATGCTACAGGCACTAGCTGTCTTCCTTTTTCTCTGCAGTGTATTTCCTGGACACTGTAATTTCATTCCCTGAGTTATCATTTTGTTCTCTGCTCCCATCACAAATGTAAGGACTTGCAGATAATGCACACAGGCAAAGAAAACTTGCTGAAGTTGCACAGAGCCTCTTTGCATCTCGTTTTTTTRGGTTTAGGCCATGGAAATTGCCCTGTTATCACCTCCTTCAGTAGGTAAGAATTCTCATGCCACGGTGTAGCAGTCACTTGTAGCACAGCAAATCTCTGTTGTTGTTGTGACTCTTTCTTTTGTTATATGGATATTTCTTCCCCTCAATCAAATGTCTCGATTCACAAGCAAGTGTCTGGCTTTATCCACTTTGAAACGCTGATAGCAGTTTCTTTTAGGTAACTTGAAATGCAAATAAGGATATATTTGAAACAAACTAATCCCTAAAAAGACTTGATGAAGTACTTGTAAGCTTATTTTTCTGAAAGCTGAGTCAAGTCCCACTTAAACATCAAACTGTCTTCCTGCACACATTCTACACAAAATAATGAGTAAGTGATGCTCTGAAAAAGCATCACCAGACACACACTGCTGATTATGTTCTGTGGGTTTTATTTTTGAAGCAGAAACAGTGTTTTACTAGATCTAATTCTCTGTCGTGAGTAAAAATATGTATTCCCAAAATAGCAATATTGGGTGGCAATTTGCAGATCTAAAAGATAGTAGCTTTAAAAAGGGAGAATTCCTCCTGAAGAAGTGTGTAAGCCAGCCACCTTAAGCTAAAATCTAGCTACTTACAGGTATGCTCTACCTGTAGATCTGCTTCTCTTTGAGTGCAGMAGTATTTACCAGGCGTGCTAAACAGCTGTAGAACTGAGGGGGTTTATGCAAATTTGTRATATTTGTAATTTGTAATATAAATGCAGTTTATTGATTCATTTCTCTGAAGGAAAAGCCCCACTTTTGGCAGAGAAAACTGGGGAAGAACAGATGAATTTGCCTTTAGGTTCTAAAGAGAAGATCTGGAAATCATTCAGTGTCTGTTCTTTAAATCTCTGGAAGACATGTAGTGAAGAAGGTGCTTAATGCACATGTACATATGAGAGTCAGCAGGATCAAATTAGCTTCTGTTTGATAAACATGGTAAATTGAGAAGTCAAAGCTGATGCACAAAGGCAATAGACCCATTTTAGTAATGCACTTGGGTGGCAGGGTGTATTCCTTTCATCTTTCTGAAGGTGCAAATCAGAGTTGATACTGATAGAAATAAAAGGCTGTTTCCTGTAATGACTGGATTTAATTTCCTGTACAGTGATATACTCATCTTCCATCTGCAAGCCCCTGTAAACCCTTGCAGATCACTTAAATGTGAGAGGCATCTGGTTCAGACCTGTGAGCCTGAGAGAACACCTTGCATGTTATTTGAGCTCTGCTACTGTTTCTAGAGAGACAAAGTTAATTTTCTCTCTGTACTATTGTACWGTGAAATCATGAGTGAAAGAGCCATAAATGGTGAAGAGGTATTAAAATTAAATTATTAAAAAAACCCATAACTTTTAACAGGAAAACAGAACAAAACTTTAAATGTTCCACTGCATGTACAAAGTTGTTTTTTCAGGCTTAGCTGTTGAAATCCAAGTGCCTGTTGAAATTCAATTCAACAGAGATCTTTAATAAGCACACATGAAACAATTTACAATTAGGAATCTTTTTTAACATAAACACCGATTATTTTTTCCCCAGGAAGGACAAAGAAGGCTGAAAAAGGCAAGTTAGGTTTTAATGCCCTGCCTGAAACTTATTGCCTTGAGGTGATGCCAGATAATACAGTTCTTACTTCTAGAAATAGCTATGGAAATGTTACAGAAACCATTAAAAGTGGGAATAAGAACTACATTTAGAGTGTTTCTCTTACTCAGCAAGCATTATCAATTAATTTTCACATTAAGTTTCCTCCAGACCGGAATTAATTTTCTTTTTAGGACCACAGATCAAAAATTGCTTTTGCTTTTCTTGGGAAGTTACAATATCAAAACAGCAAATTCTGGGGGCCTGCTATCCTTCCTAACATACCASTTCACTCTGGTTGTCTTAGCTTTTGAGGTACCTGTCCTTGAGCCACCACAAAACTTGAGAATTCCTTAGCATGAAGGATATCCTGAACACTATTCCATAATATTTCTGAATCAAACATTTCAGCAGATAATGGGGCTATTTATTTGGCAAAATTTAATAAAACTTCTTAGGTATTTGTGAGTCAGATGTATATAATCAGTGTGTTTCTTCTGAAAGCAGGTGGTGAAGTGTAAGGGCAGGGAATGGACAATAGGATATGGACAATAACTRAAGTTGGGTGTATTGGATTGTGGCTCTGGGTGTTGTCAGAGAATACCATGTGCTCTGGAGCAACCCTTCCTGACTGGGATCCCCTGTTCCACAGGAAAACTGATTGGGGAATCTCACTCCTAACCCTTTACAGAGAGGGTAGATAGATCCAAATACTTGTGTAGAGCATGTGATGAGTTTTTCATGCATTCTTCATGCAGCAATACAACTAGAGTGGTTTCACAGTGTGAAAAAATGGATTATACTAAATAAAATCAGTTGAAATTTCATTCACATTSCTAAGGTCAGGCTTATGGGCAGAACTAACAAAGAGGGGTTTTCTGCTCACCTGCTGAGCTCAGCTGCCAGTCAGGTGTTGGTGGCTCCCAGAGGAAGAAAGTCTGCCCTTTTTTGGCAGAATCATGTACTACAGCTTTATTTCATAAACTGCATTGTCACTGGACAGCAGCTAGGAAAAAGAGAAACTCCTAATTAAGGCTTACACATGGAATGTTCTCTTGAGATGCTGTTGAACTGAYTGAGGTCTGCTGAAACTGAGCTCATGCCTCTTCCCTTGACTTTCCTGGAATTGTTCTCCTGGGATTTTGCTAATTTGTGTTAAAAGAATCATGRACACATAATCATACCAATGTGTTTGACATGTCTGTCCTGAAAAACACTGAGCCAACTTTGTCTTTTCAAGGTGCAGAAAASAGAGGATTGAGTTAATAGGAAATTTCCAAGTTAATGTTTGGATCCAAATGGATTTGTTTTAGTGGTTTAAAGTTGTGAATTTAAACCTCYCTAATATTGCATCTATACTATATCAATACATTAGCATAAGGTTGAGGTAAGAATTAAGAAGGAAARCTTTAACATTAGAAGYAAYATGAAATKTAAAATGCAAATGAACATAAATGGCMATTARGGAAAKAATAATAAAACCAGGAGWCCAAACTTTTAAAATCAGTGTTGTRAACTATTAAAAATAATTGRTGTTAATGGAATAATGTGTGTTCTCAGTTTTYTGAGGGAGAARTTCTCCTTCTGAATTGAAGGTCAGAGGGTTTGCCCTTTAAAATGCCAGCTCTGTTGTACCAGTTCAAACTTCCATTAAGTGGTGAAAATGTATTTAGGAAAACTTCCAGTTCCATAATTTAGAACTTAAAAATTTCACAGGAGTGAAATKTGAAAGTGAAAGGGGAGAAGTACTAGCAAAGCTACTTCTGAAACCTACACCTGGAGTCTGTGTTATCTTGAACAAGTGTGTTTGTGGGTAATTAGTTATCCTGTCAGTACCTGTTACAGTCGTAGCATGGAGGTTATAGCAAAGGGCAGGGGATGAAATACAAAAGCTGATTAAAAACTGTCAGCTGAGCAATGCCAAACCAGTATTTGGTCTTGTGTGTGCTGTTAAACTTGAGAGCTAAACTTGTCTTCTGGAGAAACCTCTGTATGAAGGACCATATGTAAACTACTATTTTTTTCCAAAGAATACCTCAAATAACAAAACATAGCTTARTCCTCCCCTCAGCTTCCTTCTTAAACTAGTTTTTCACTCTAAAATGTGATACCAACATTTGCTGGCCCTGAATTCAGGGAGGATGCAGCCTTACCTTCTCCTCCTTGCAAYAGAACATGTTTGTAGCTCTACCCTGGCTGCATGTGTGGAAGGAGTGAGTGCTGCTCTGAGAAGCTGTGCTGCCTGGTGCAGAGCCCTGTTATCCTGATGGGCTKGAATTGATACTGTTGACAAGGGAGAAATGTGTGTTACACAACACTCCAAACATTTCCTACCATGTATTATTCTCCTAGATGCAGTTCTCCCCAATTAACCTGTCTCCTTCCCTTGTCTGAAAATACAAAGGCACACAGAGCATCTGAAGCTGATAAACTGTGATAACACTTGCATAATGACTTTCAGAAAATCATTTTTGCCATAAAAATAGCTGGTTTTTAATTGCTTTTGGGATATTTGAGTTTCTGATTCTTCTTGGATCATTCTAATTACTTGAGGTACTTTTTGGAGAGGTTTTTTTTTCCCTCTGGGCATGATGATAAACAGTTTGATACTCAAATGTGCAGATAAAACACAATTGATTACACAGTATTTTGTTGTTCAGCTGGATGCATATCACTCATGGCTGCAGGACAAGACAGCTTTGACTCTCTTGGGACTTACTGAACCAGATTAGTGTTTTTATTCTAATATAAAAAAAATACAATTCCAAAGAAATCCATGTAGCTGTAATAGCCATGAGCTGTGAGGGTTTAAATGTCATGTTGCAGCCCTATAAGAGGGGTGTGCAGTGAGTGCAGGRTAATTGGAATCAGGCAGGTTTCAGACTGTGTCTGCCTTCACTGTGGTCTGCAGGTTTGCAGAACCTTATCTCTTCCAGTAAACACAGTCCCATCAAACAAAAAAATACAGAATTATGTCATGATTTTCTGTTATCAGTTGTTGATGTGCTGATATARATTAGRACTTGTGTAAGCCAAACTGTTGAGGGTTTCAGATGTCTCTGTGTCTGTTCAGAACGAGTCAGTTCTGGCAGTGCATTCCTTTTGCTCTATTCCTTCCCATGGGAAATGAACCATTTCCCTTCATGAAGCTTTGGTTTATGTTCCTGGCTTGGCTTTTTGTGATTACCTCTTGAATATTGCACCTCCATGCAGMAGGGAGTTGCTGAGTGCATTTGATTTATATGAGGTATATGAGGATATGAGCTTTTGGCTGGAGTCCACATTTTTTTTTTTTTTTAAGCTTAGCTTTTACTTTAAATATACAGGAAGCCAGCTTATCTGCTGGTAGCCATATAGCATCTTGTATTTGGGAGATTTTAACAGTTTCTGTGGGATGTACACAAAAGCATTGCCAGCTTCTGGAAGTCTTCAGCACTGAACAATGCTGTTCTTTCACAGATTCTCTTTTTGTCCTTTTCCTGCTCCCTTTAACAGACTTGTTTCTGTGTATCAGCTTGATGCTACAGAAACTTTCATGTTGCCAGACATCATGAAAATTATTGCACTGCCAAAATCACAGAAACACAGAATTGATAGGGTTGGAAAGGACTTCTGGAGATCATCCAGTCCAACCCCAATATAAAATATCTAATTCCAGGCATAAAGAATGAATGTCTTTCCTTTGCTGGTCTCCTTAAAGCACTGTGTTTTATCTACAGCAAAAAGTGCTTTTTGGYTAATGAATTATTAAGCTTTCTAATTTTTTATGAGCAGCTACTGGGATTGTGCTAGWGGAGTAAGCAAATAAAGTGTGTTCACTTGTAGTTTGCACTGACAGCTGTTTTGGGAGCAATAGAACAATGCATTTTGTGCTGAAAATAGGAAATAAGAACAGCAAAGACTGGCTTATTGGAAGTTTAAGTAAAACWAGTAAGTGTATTTGCAAAGATAATTTACCTTCCTTGACAGGAAGAAAGTACCCAGCATATTTAGCAAACCCCCTTTCCTAACAAAATGTACCTGCTTTTGAAATCTTACAGTAAATGGCAGTGCAATTGCCATCTGCTCTTATTCTGTCTGCCTTTTCCATCTGGATACAAACACAGCTCTCCTGTTCACTCCTTGGTGCTCTAGCCCATCTATCGTAGCACTTCATGAGAGGACACAGTCTCTAACTGTGCCAAGGGAAATTTAGGTTGGATGTTAGGAACAAGTTTTTTTGTGCAAAGAGTGATAAAGTACTGGAATGGCCTGCCTGGGGAGGTGGGGGAGTCACCATCCCTGGGTGTGTTTGAACAAAGGCTGGCTGTGGCACTCGGTGCCATGGTTTAGTTGAGGAGTTAGGGCTGGGTTGGACTCACTGATCTTGCAGGTCTCTTCCAACCCAGTGATTCTGTGATTCTGTGCTGGTGTGACCTGTCAGGAGTTGGATCAAGAGTGGCTTGTGGCCCCACTCTGTTAGTGACTCCAGCAGAAGGAAGAGCTGAGCAGGCACTGAGTGGCAGTGCAGTGAAGCTGTGTCCCTTTAGAAAGGCTGCAGTGGGTGGTTTGGTGAAATGAGTTTCCATACCCAAAGCTGTTTGCAATGCCTGCACTGGCCTRTTGTCATAATCCTGGGCATCTGCTGTGGGGAGCATGGATGTGCACAGGAGCTTGTCTTTATGCCTTCATGTTTCTAATGCTGGCTAGTAATTAGATTGCTGAGAAATGATTAGATATGAACTGTATTTTCACCTTTGCAAGTTTCTGTTGGCTTTTCCTCTTTCTTATTTAAGGGAAGTTAGCTGAGCTCTTCAGTTTCAGATATTGTTTTTAAGTATTAAATTGATCTACTTTAGTCTCCACCACAGTAACTGGAAATGAGGGTTCATTTKAAAATGCAAATTGCACCAGGGTTTTCTGTTCCCACCCATGGCAGAGGGCTCACAAACTGGTGCAAATATGTGGCTTGACAGTGAGCCAATAATTTATGTGAACTAGGACCCTGGCTGCTCATTCCTTAATTCTTCCAGCATTCATGACTCACCTCTTGCTGGCCCTGCCACACTGTGGAACAATGGAGCATCATTTGTATGGCAGGTGGTGCTGGTTTTCTAAGGAGAAGGCAGGGGAGGGGTCCAGCAGGTGTGTGATGTGCACAGATCTGCTCTTACACTKGACACWCTGGTGTTTTCAGRAACAGRTAYCASAGCACTGTTTGTACCTCTGCATGTGAGGCTGGGAAGTCTGGCCCCAGCCATGTCTCACCAGAACAGCAATTTCAGGATGCTGTTTGGGTATCCACAGTGGAGCAAAAATAGCAGAGCACCTTGGGGACCTCTGAAATAGGTTCTTGTACCTGTGAAATAGAGATGCTTCTCCTTTTCCCAGCTCCCTGGGACTACATGTCTCTGAAGGACTGAGGCTTTGTTGGTATCAAACACATGAATGAAARCTGTTGCAGGAGCCATGTAAATGGCCATTGAATCATTCAATGGCCATTTACCATTGCTTACTCAATGGATACCTGCTTGGGTAAATCACTTTCTGACTAAAGACATTTCACCTGTGTCTTTTCCTTCTGATGTCATTTGTGGTGCAGTTTTCAAAAGCCTGCTTAATGAGARAGTAAGGGAATGGAATCTGCTGGTTCAAATTAATCACACCAGGTYACTTTKATACATAAAATGCTACATAAATAATGTGTGTGATGATATACCCCTCCTCCACCTCTACTCTCCCATTGACTCCCTTAGTTTCCTTCTGTTTTTCATGAAGGTAATGGTCCCAGTCTCTTCCTCCAGTTCAATCTGGTCAGCTTTGTCCTGTGATTGAATAAGGGACAGGCTAGCCAAAAGACTGGGCTAGTGCATCCAGAATCATTAATTCAGTCAGTCAAACAAATGGGAGGCAAGAGAACAAGAAGCAGTGACCAATTGGTCACATGGCAGGGGATCTGCCCTGCAGCATGGAACACACTGAGCTCAGCCCCTGAGCTGCATGGTCACAAATGCCAGAATGATTTCTTAGCATGGCCCTGGCTGTGGTAGCTCATGCCAGCCTGCTGAGCAAGCTTGGCCAGCCTTCTTGAGATTCACAGATAAGATTTATTCCTGAAGCCTGACCTACATGAGTGTGTATCTAAATGTGTGAAAGCTGTGATTTGATGGCAAGCAATGAAAGGTCATAGAAAAAGCAGGCAATGCATTTAAATCAAAATGATGAAGCTGGGTAATTTCATTAGCAACAGTTGTATTTACTGGAAGTCACAGATGGTGCAGTTTAGCTTATGGCCAATTTGTTAAGACAAAATAAGTATAAAGAAAGAAATATTCCAAGTGAGAGGTGGTTAAAAATTAAATAGGCACCAGATGGCTCAAGATTGTCCTTCATAGAAATTTGGTGAAAGAAGACATAAACAATCCAAAAGCATTTCTGAATGGGACACTTAGAGGCTGGCTAGTCCTTTATCAGAASTAGGTTGAAAAGCAGAGCTATTAAACTTCCCTCATGTATTAACATTTGACATCCCAGTAAAATGTTCTGTGTGAACTTTTAAATTATTTTCTATCTGCTATRTTCTTTAAACTGAGAAACAAGATAAATGGAACAAGCAATAAATGTTTCAGCCTTCAGCTACCTTTAGAATGACCTCAGCTTTTATTTAAGATGAGAAGGAATTTCTCTGTGCAGTGCATGTTTATATATCTAGATGTATGATGCCAACACATGGGCCTTTATGCTCAGAGAAATGGCAATATTTTAGTTGTTGCTTGCTTTGGAGAAATGTTAGCCATTGTTACAGTTCCCTGATGATGGGTTACAGCCCYAGAGTCTATTCCAGGGGATACAACTTCCTTTTCTGGGTTGCAGTGCAATTATTTCCTGGCCCTGGAAAAATTCACTTCCCACAYTGATACACTTTATTTATTCACTAGCACAGATAGTGAGGTTTGGGAGTCAAAAGCTGTTAATATTTTTGTGCTTAGTGTTGAGAACTGCTAAAGCTGATTGTTAGCACTGACACCTTTGAACTCTGTTGTAAAACAAATAACAATACTGATTCCCCATGTTTCTGGGTGGATAACATGATTTTATTTTATAGAGTGCCTTGATTCCATTTTCCACTCATGGGCACGTTTTGTCTGTAATAAAATGCATCCCTGTGCAATACCAGTAAATTTAACAGTCAAAAAAAATTTTAAAAAAAGAGTAAAAACATTACAAATGATTCCAGGGAAAAGGAGTCAGCATGTGCTCTCTGGTTTTATATGGAGCCCTAGATATAGGTGATATCAGAGACACAGCAGAAATCTCTTTAAAGCAAGCTGCATATATGGAACTGGTTTTCCCAGGAGTGGGAGTGGGGGTGGAAAAAAAGGAAAAGCAAAGAAAAACAGCCTTGAATGAGAGAGGCAGCTGGAGACTGTGTTGACTAATTAATGAGCAACATACACTTAAGAGCTTTTACTCATCCTGCAGCAGCTTTGCACATTTTCTACTGCATGTTACAGTCTCTGGGTATGAAAGCTCAGCAAGTGGTGCCTGCTTGCAGGGAAAAGGCTACACTTGAAAAAGATGGCTGTACTCACTGAGGGGAAATGAAAGCATTTCCAAATGTCCTGGAAAAGCCTGCAACAGTCCAGATGGGGAACATGATTTGAAGAATTTCACAATTAAATGAACTTAAAAGAAAAATCAGAAAYGATCCAGGAATAATTTTCCCATGTGCCAAGGTAATAGTAATGGACRTGCACCAAGCACAGCCTTTCCAGGGAAATASATTCTTCCATAAGGAAAAAAATRTTTTTGTTTGGTTGTTTTTGTTTGTTTGTTTCTTGCAGCTGCCAGAGTTGCATCTATAAACAGGATGGTGATTTACAAGCATGGCTTTGTGTTGAGAAAGCCCATCCATGTAAGGGTAATAATGATTTTTAAAAGTTACTGTTTAAAGACAAAAATACAAAAAAGGATTTTGCTAACCTTGACTAGAAATAGCACAGACTCTTTATTTTATGTATCTGCAGGGCTTTCTGTGTGGAAGGAGAAAGGGGGGAGGGTGGCAAGGCAGGCCAGGAGGAAATCAGGATCTTTAAAGTGTGCACTCTGAAAACTTTGGATTCAGCTGCTGCCTTTAAGTTATTGCTGCTCTTTGCAAAATGGTTCAGTGAGCCTTTTGCTGTGGTTCTGCAAATCTGTCCCTTTCTGCCCCAGTTAGGCCTGCTCTGATTGTTCTCAGGGATGGTGAACCCCAGCAGGGACTGCTCTGGTGAATTCTGGCCCTGCCACCCCACCCAGCACACCTTCATACCCTTCCTGTTCCAGCAGGTGATCCTGCCTCATAAACATGGCTCTCTTCCATGCTTATGGGCAAACCCAAATGCTCCTGACCTCACAACTGACTTGGTTTTGGGGCTGGAGACTGACCCCAGTTACAGAAACTGCTGGGTGTGATTTGTTGGTACCTGTTTGAGGCTGAYTGTGTTCCACAGTCAGGTTGTTGCCAATATCAGCAAAGTAGGGACAGGAGCACAGGGGATGCAAATAGGAAAAAAAGACTTGTGGGTGAACAAGAAGAGTTGGGGCTTTGTGGGTACTTGAACAAATGCAGATKCTCTGAAATTTATGTCAACTCCTTGTTAAATGTGGCAGAAACACTACAGCAGAGAAAGTRTAAAGCTGGCAAATTACATAGCAGGAAATTTGTAAATGGAATGAATTTTCAACTCCATATCCAATTTCCTACCATAGCTGTTYCATGATTAAGCAGATCACATGCTTATGAGTTTAAAAAACAATGTTGGAGGTGAATTTAAACTGATTGAGAACTCTCCTACATTGCAAATCAGCAGAGAACAATTGAGGCTCAGTTGTGCACAGCTGGTAAATGCTGTTASCCACTATGGATGTGAGGGGTGTTGGAGGTGCTGGTCCTGTCCTGGTGTTCATTTGTGGTTACTTTCTGGTCTTGAAATCCTCTATTAGTTAGACCATGTGTGGGTTGTTAATCCTTGCTATCCAAAATAGCTCAGGACAATTCTTGATTCTTTTGTTTTTCTTACTGCATGTTTGAGTATTCAGCAAACTTGTTTAGCTAACTGGTTTTATTGCTGGCTTGTTAGATCAATATGGATTTTTCTAGCAAACCTAGGCCTTTAAATGCTTTTATTATGGAGGTTTTGTTTTCAAATGTCTGTCACCTGTCCCAGAAAGGTAACATAAGGTAGAACTCTTCTTATAAAGACCAAGGGAAAAGGTCATTTGAGAACTTTGTGTATTGCATTGACCAACTTCTTCACAGTTAGTGGGTTTGCCTGCTAATGGTAGTGCTTGGCTTGTGSAGTCAAAACTGAAGGGACAGAAGTGCATCCTTGTGCTAGTTATTCTGGTGGGTAGCATCACAAGGAGTCCCATTCTGTGCCAGCAGAATAAAACTCCATTTAAATCTGTTAAGTTGAAAGCACCTGAAAGGAATTATTGGTCCAATTCATCATTCCCAGAGGTGCTTACAAGCAGCATGCTGTGGCAGGAACTCTCTGTTTATAGCCAGGAGAAGGTTCAGGAGCCTGACTGAGGAGCTCCATTTAGGTGAGTTATATGAAAGGTTTTTTCTGATTACTTTGCTGGTGTGGGGGATATGCACATGTAGCTGRAAACAGCAGGGGATTTCATATACATCTCATTTAGCTGCTGCTCTGTGGATTCTTGTGCAAGGAAAGCCTTTCCTGGCTGATGTTTAGTCCTGCAATAATTGTTCTGCTCAAAACTCACTTTGAAGAGTTCTTAACTTTGCATTACTCATTCTGTTAATACCTGTTAGAGCCAAGACAATAAAGTTTTTCTTCTCAGGGCAGAGATGTACAAAAAGTTTTTTTTTTTTTCCTTTCTCAACAGATTAGTTATGATTCTGTGTCCTTTGTGGTCTACAGCTATAAGCTTTGATCAATAGGAAATTGTGTTTTTATAGGTTTGTGTGTCTGGAGTCTGCTCAGTTTCCCTGCCCTGAAACCTGTAGCTTTGTTCTGTCACTGAARCTCTGCCTGTGTGCACATCAGCAAAGTGATCTGTAAAATGGAACAGTTCTGCTAAGTGTCCATTGTGCCTGGAGTTTTGCATTAATTGGCTCATRTTCACTGGCTTTGTGTTCAGCCTGTGCTGATTTTGGAAAACCAGGTTTAGAGTCAGATGAGCATACAGGACCTGGAAACCAGAGCATGAAAGCTTGCAGTTCAACCTTTGCTCTCTCAGGGGCTGACTCAAGCTCAGCTATAGCCTCCCCCATTCCTCAAAATTCACCCTAGTAACCTGTTCAGAACTGGCAACATTATCTAGGAACAGAAATCCTTGAGATGGAAAACCCTGACAGAAGAAAATTCACAAYACATTTCATAAATAGAGGTATATAACAACATAAGTTTTCCAAAGTCCACAGAATGCAGTGTTTGAGAAATTACAGCAGCTCTTGGATGGAGTTAGATTGATCCAGGCAAATAAAATTTGTAGCAGTGGGAACCAGGTGGGAAATTATAGCAGGCAGGTTGTACTGGCACATTCTTGCTCCTGCCCATATCTCAGGAAGGTTGATGGGTTAAAGGAGAAGAGTTCATGAAGAAAYATCTGGATCCCAACTCTGGAGAGACCTGCTTTGCTCCAGGGGTGTGTGGAGCCACACAACTCAGAGCTCAGCATGGTTTGCTTTTCCCCTCCTGCACAGCAGAAGGGCACATTGCTTTTTCCTCTCTGGAGGTGTGTGCATTTCAATAGTGCACCATGACTCGATTTTATTATTTTTCTTTTCTCCAGTTAATTCTTTTTCAAGATGAGAAGATGAAATTCATAATGGCAAACTGTAGAGAAGGAGTTGTGTGGAGATGTGTGAGCTGGTAGATGCAACAGCAACTAAGAGCTGTCAGCCAGCCATAAAAACTGACATGTGATACTTGGTACTTTAAGAGCAATTTACATCTTCTAAGGACCATGCTATATAAACACTAATTAATCTCTAATTAACTTATCTATATGTATTAGCCAATTAATCTCTAATTAGTTTATTTGCAGATTCTTTCACATTGGGAACTAATTTAGGTGAGGCATAAACCTCCTGGGACTAGTTCTGATCTCTCAAAGAGGTGTAAGTTGGGAGGATGTATAAATCCATTCTAATGCAGTCACAGGGATACAGCAGTGGAGAACTGCTCCAAGGAATGTATAAATAAGGCTCTTTGTGAGTTCAGAGAGAGATGCTATGCAGTGGTGAGAAGCAACATCAAAATGCTCAGAATTAATTAGCCAATGTTGATGGGGTTTGATTACAGAGTTTGGTTGTTTTTAAAATTTATTTCTTCACGGAGTGACATATTACTAGAGGATTAAAAGGAGTGCACAAGAGTGAGTACCAAGGCTGAGCTGGCAAACTTAGTGCTAATGCAGCTGTTCTGGGTAGAGCTCAGTGATGGGAGGAGAGTGGAGAAGGGAAAAACGTCATGGCTGAAAACACCCTTCAGAGTGATACTTGCTGTGCACCTTTGGCCCAATGACCCCAGCTCTTAAACTCAGCCTTATTTTAAAATTATGGAACCAAAGCCATGTCTAGTTTTCAGGGGTGGCAAAGGCACTGTGTGTTTTGCAGAGTTATCCTGTTCCAGCATTTGCAGGGGTTTTAAGTGATTTGGCTGGGTCCATGATGTCCATATCCATCTTTCTTTGCCATGTACAGAATAGTGTAACTATTCTCAGAGCATTACCAGAGGTTTTAAGTGATTTGGCTGGGTCCATGGTGTCCATATCCATCTTTCTTTGCCATGTACAGGATAGTGTAACTATTCAGAAGCCAGCTCACCATAGTGCTGGCACTGCCAGGGCAGGCTGGCTTTGTCCCCTCTGGAGCAGGCAGGAGCCCAGTGTGCAAGCAGGAGGGAGGAAGGGTGCTCCAGCTGCTGAGGATTTCCAGAAGCATATTGCTTTGTGTCTGCAGGTCACAACATGTAAATGTAAAGTCTGAGCTTGGGCAGAACTCTTATGTGCCATTTTATTTGTTATTGGGAGACAAAAATCTGTTAGTTCTTCAGGAGTTCAAAAGGTCCTCAGTTTAAAAGCTCCTCATATCACTTCCATTGAATTAGTTAAATCAGCTGAAGCAGCTGCACCACCCCTTACTAGGACTGCAGGAAACAGACTGCCAAATGCTGACACTGGTCATGAAACTGCTATTTTATTTAGATGTCCTTGCAGCACAGAGCTCTCTGACATCATGTTTATAGCCTGCATGCAATAGAAATAGAAGGAATCGTATACATTTTTGGAGGTAGTGCTCAGATTCAGTTGTAATAATTCACTGTGTTGCTTCAGGGCTTCCATATTGCTTTGGGCATAAAGCTGTATTATAAATTACAGCACACAAAGCTGAGTTTGACCTACCAGTTGATGCATAATAAACTGACTTAATTCTGAATATTAACTACATATTGTGGCCTAGAGGTTTTTTCGTCTCTAAGTGTAGTACTGAATTATACAAGAATCTTTTTCTCGTGGGTGAAAGCTAAATATAAATACATCCCTAGTATTAATACCACACAGAAAGGTGCCAATGGCAGGATATTTTCACCCTAAATATTTCTTATGGTAGCAAAAGATAATTTCTGAGTATTGCCAAGTACAGGACATAATTATTGAGGCTTTTCAAAAYGTGAGCATCAGGAAATTATGAATATCTGAAGGATTTTTTAGTTTTCACTGGGCACAGAGAATACTCCTTGGGGTGTCCATACCTGCCTTTCCAACATGTATTTTAATGCATCCTAGCTCAGGTCTAGAGTTTTGCCTTAGGCTGAAGCTTATGATAAACAATTTCAGCCTTGGTGAAGATGTCTAAAATAAAAACAATATTAAAAACCATCTGAGAATTTAAATTCCACTCACAGAATTTTTGCAATGGATCAATAACACATGATGCTATAATCTGCAATATACTTGCCCACCAATACAGCTAGAGAGATGTCTTAAGAGACTGAATCCAAATGTGCTCATTTGATGGGAAAACATTGCTGCAGAAAGCTACAGACTGGTTCTTCAGATTACTTCATCAGTATTTAAAAAAACACAAATGATTGTGAAATATCCTGGGCTCCTATATTTTTTAATTAAAAAGAAAATCTTCACATTATACTAGAGGTAAATGTGTGGAGATGATGTATAGGATTTTCTGTGAAGTTCTTAGGCATTCACAGGATTGTTCCAAAAGAAGTACAATAACAATATGAGGTGCAAGTATTTTATGTTCTTCATTAATTTTATCTCATACATAGCCAGTTTTTGCTATTTTTTACTTTCAACTATTCATCAATCTAATCGAACTTCTAAGAAGTGAGGCTGCAGCAGTATAATTTCAGGTTTGGGGTTGTTTGTTTTTCTCATTTCTCTGGTGCTGTGCCTCTGTGCCAGCAGGAGGCAGGAGCTGAGCTCTGCAGTGCATTCAGTGGCAGGGCTTCTCTCTTTTACAGGTCCTTAGGGAAGCTCTGACCTCTGCTCATGCCCAAATCTACCAGGTGCTGCATCTTCCCTGGGCATCTCCTTAAATCTGCCAACTATTCTAAAAAATCCTGACATTGGGGCAGCAGAAAGTTCTCCAAAATGCTGGATAGAAAAGAATTTGAGCAGATGTTCTTTATTATGGCAGAGACATGAGTAGATTATTTTTACCTCTGCTACCCTCCTGCCTTGAGGGAAAAAGGAAATAGAGAAGGAGAATGTGGAGTTGGTCTGCTTGGCATCTTCCTCTCCTTTATCCTCCTTGCTGAGGAAAGACTGAAAACACCAGATCCCCAAGCTCTGCCCTCTGGCAAGGCCCAAAGCTATGGCATCAGTCTGGGCAGGCAGTAACCAGCTTTAGCAATTTGATCTGAGGCAGTGTAGCCATCATTTCTCCTCAGGTACCACAGTGGAACCACCCACTTTTTGGTTTTCCTTGCTTTGAACAGTTCAGGTGGAACACAAGCAAAACACAAATTTGCACAGGTAATACAAATTCCTGTTGAATGCTAAAAAGCATTTGAAAAGTTGTGATTCAAGAGTACATCAAATAGCAAGTCATCAAAAAATCATTTTTAAGGGAAAAAAAAAGCTGATTTCAAAATATTCTGAAAACAGTCATGAATTAGTTTTTAACTACTTAGATTTCACACACATACAGTGTTTCTATCTGTACAGTTTCTTACAATGTTTTATCCTGGAATTAAACCCAGTGATATTAGCCCATTTTCAGTAGAGTCCTGGTGAGAAGCATACAACAAACAGCAGTACCCCCAAACATTTCCAGATACACACTTCATGCATCAGAAATATTTAAAGTTCAATCATCAGTCAAAACAACTGCACACTTTGAGTGAGCTGTCACTAATAGCTTAAGAACTCTGTTTTTTTTTTTAAAAAACCAAATCAACAACAGCTCAACAAGTGGTTTTTACAGACTTCTCTGTCATCAAGCCCTTCTGTCTGTTTTGCAGAAGGGAGAATCCCAGGATAGCTCAATTTCTAACAATCCTCCAAGCAGCAGCCAAGTTAGCTTGACATCTGGAACTTCTTCCTAGCGGTTGTTCCCCATTGCAGATATGTTTTGGAGGCATGATCTGGGTTTCCAGCTAGGTACTTGACTGTAAGAAATGATGAGATGATTGATTGTATGGTTTTTCTTGTCAAGGAACACAAATACTCTCACACACAGGAAGAATATTTTGTTATGCATATGTAACCATGATAAAAGCTGAGAAACAGATGTAGACAAAAAAAGCAAACAAAAAACCCAAAAAACCCAAAACAAACTTCTTTCATTTTTAGACTGAAAATTCAAAATCTATTTTAAAAAAACCCCAAACTCTGCCCATTTGAGTACTTTAAACTTGGTGTAGTTGCTTTGCAGGAATGAAAGGTTCTTGGCTTTGCTTTTAATTCTAGCTCACAGTCACTGTTACTTTAAACCTGAAGCTTATGCCTGGCAGCTTTTGAGTGAAGCTCATCAGTGGCAGCAGGATAAAATCGTAGTGATGAGTTCTCATCTTGGCTCCCTTTTGCCTGGCAGGGTAGAGTGTTGGTTTGTTCTTTTATTTATTACATGTTGGCAATTGCATTTATAAGAAAATAACAGCTGATATTTATGTGGCATCTCAATATATGTAGCTTGTTACAGTCAGATTTCATCTGTTTGTGCATTTATTTAAGATTGTATGTGTGAGGCATCTGATGATGTGGCTGTATCTACTCTTGAGTGCATTCCAGGAGGGCTGGGATTTCTTCATCTCCTGGGTGGTGGGGACACAGAGACTCTCCTGGAGTATATGAGACCTTATCTTTTAGCCATAAGTCCTTATTTTTGCACTGTTCCAATCCAAAGCCCACACTCAGTCCCAAGGTTCTGTAGTTTCCAAGCATCTGATGCAGTTAAGGAGGCACAAAGTGAGCTCCTGTCGTTATCTTCTGCTCCTCTCTTGCCACTGAAGAGTTACTGACACTGAGCAGGTCTGTACAAATAAAAAGGATTGATGTTTGCAGAGCAGTGAAGGCTCTTTGCTTGCCATTCAGAGTACTGGGGCTTGTGAATGTTTATAAATCATGCCCTAAACAACAGCAAATATATATATATATATATATATATATATATATATATATATAAATGAAAGACAGAAGTTAATCCAAGCAAAATTGGATTAACCACTTCCCAAAAAGTAGTTGTAGGCATTACCTCTTCATTCTTTTGTGAGGATCTGAAGTTTTGGGAACTTCTCATCTGTGAATTATCAAGAACTAGATCTGCATTTATTAAATTAGGCTGAGCTCTGTTTCCAGTTCCAGAGCACCCAGAACAAGTTGCTGTGGAACATTCTGTGTACAGCTGGCCTTGAAGGCTGCCCTATCCTATCTGAATGCTTTATGTACTAGAATAATGCAGGCTGTGGGGAGGGGAGACACAGATTGAACCCTCTCAGCACCCAGTGGGGCTCTGGGAAGTTGCTTTAAAGCCCAGGCAAGTTCTCTGCCCACTGGATGGCACAGACCTACTCCTAAGAATTCAGCAGTTGTAAAAGGAAATGCATTGGCTCTTCATAGAAGGGCTTTCTGTCTGTATTGATGCAACTGGGAAGTGAGATTTGGATTGGATTTTATCCAGCTGGCAGGTTGTGAGCCCCCAGGAGAGCTGTTGGAATGCTTTGGGACCAGGAGTGGTGCAAAGTAGCCTCAGCTTCTCCATTCCATGTGAGCAGTAACAGCCTGACTGGGGAAACGATTCCTACTGGTGCTCTTTAAATGAGCTGATGATGTAAAGTGTGAAAAAAATCATAAATAGAATAAAGGAGACTGACACTGGAAGAAAGTCAACTGAAGTTGACTCAGATACTTCTAGGGCTAAAACATTGCTGAGGGGAATAGCTAAGGCCAAAGAAAGGTGGCCTGAAGGAGGAAAAATTCTTCCAGGTCCTTCCTGATCAACAAAATCCTGATCCTTCTTTCCTTGCACTAAGGATCTGTATGACTTCTGTATGTGCCTGACCAAAGAAGATTTGCAAAAAGCTGTGTAGTGCCCTCCACTTTGGCAGAAGGGGATGCTGGAATTGAAGCCAGGGTAACTGTTACAGCAGGATAACAAAACCAGTGGCACTCCTGAAAAAAGTAATGGTTTTTTTTTTCCTCATGAATTGAAGCAAAATCCTGTAGCAGTCAGTTGGTAAAATATTTGCTGCCTTGTGTTGCCTATAAAGTAAAATATTTATAACATTTATAATGTATTAGATGAAAATTGGGTGTCAAGTGGCACTGCAGTTTCCACAAGTGCTGACTCCAGTACTTGTCCAATAGGTCTGATTTGCACTCTGGGGGGCTGGTGCAGAAGACAAACAAATTCCTTGTGCAGTGTAGGTTTAATTTGAGACTCTGTGCTGCTCTGTTCTATACCTTCATGCTTTATTTGCATTATCATGTAGGTTTTTCCTGAAATGGTAGCCACTGGGTGGAGGAGGAGGCCTCAGGTATGTGTCCAAATATGTCTACTACAATTCTAGGTAGCACCATTTGCACAAATTTCTGAAAGGCAACAGGGAATGGTGCAAGAGCCTTAGATGAGCCAGAATGTAGAGAACTGACATTTCACATAATTACAAATTTAACGTTTCTTCATCTAAAATTTCTTTAGCAGAGATTCAAAGGTAGCTAGTGAATTCTCCAGGTATAAACTCCCAGTACTGATAATTTCCACCTATCCTCGTTCCTCAAGATGCATAATGCTCAAAATCAGCATTTCGTTTTGAAGTATAATCTCCTCCCAGGAACTGGAATTAACGCGTGTTGGGGTTTGTGTTGGGGGTTCTTTTGTATTGGGTTTTGCCCTGGCACCCCTGTTCAGGTTTATGTACCTGTTTGTCCTGGCTCCTCCTCTCCTGCTGTCAATCTTATGCTCCTCCCCTTGGATTGCGCCACCTTCCAGGGAGATTGCATCAGCCTGCCCCGCCCCGCCCTGAGGCGGCTGTCTGTCACCCAAGGCCACGCCCCTCCTTCCAGAAAGATCCACGGTAAGCCCTGCGTGATTGGACAGCAGGCCCGGGCCCCTCCTTTGCCTTACCCTCATTGGTTACCCAGTTCATGTCCGTTATACCTATGCTGTTTCTGATTGGTTAGCTGTGTCGGTATAAAAGCCCCTGCTCAGAGCTGCTCGGGGCTCCTGAGGGCTGCCTCCTTGGGCAGTAAATCAGAGTCTGCCCCCCTCGAGAGTCCTTCCCGTTTGTGCAGTCTGCGCTGAGGCGGCGTTCCGGTACTCTGGGAGCTGAGTCTTCAGGACTCACGTTGGTTTTCTGCGGATTGTGTGGCCGATTCTGGCTAGCCAGCCAGCTACTGGGGGACCCCGAGACGCACACCCTCAGACACGTACCTGAACCTTTTGTGGTTGGTCTTGTGGTGCTGTGGCAGCAACACTCAGTGGTGAACATGGACTGCTTTGCCAGCTGGAGGCTGACACTGAACTTCTTCAGGATAGCAAATGTGGGAGAAGTGGAGATGCCCCAGTGGTGAGAGTGCTCACAGTGTCCAGCCCCCTGTTCAGGGTGCTTGGCAGCTGAATGTGACACACAGCTTGCTCTACCAGAGCTGCTGGCTATTTCTCAGCATGCCATCAGCAGAGAGACCCCAATGTATTTTTAATGCTGCCTCTCAGCTCTTTTGCACGCAGCTGCTGACACAAGGCTTTGGAAAAGGCCATGGGGGCTAACAAGGAGAGATGTGCTCCATGCAAGGGATTGGCTGCTTACAGAGCCAGGATCTGGAGCTGGCTGATGGAGGTGTGCTCAGAAATCCTCAAGGCACTCTGCTCTCTGTCAGGGCTGTCTTCTGCTCTCCTAAGACAGGCAAAGCTTCACCTTGGTTCATCTCTCTAGGTAAGCCTTGGCAGAATTACACCAAAATAAAAAATGTGTGTTAATTTGAATTTACTTTCTAAATACCATGTATAAGCAGCTCAGTGAATGAGTTTACATTGTGGTTAAACAGCATTTGAAGAGGTAAAGATGCTGAAAACAGCAAATAGCCTGTTGAATCTGATCTACTAATGGTAAAATACTGCTGTCATCAATTCCTCAAGACATTAAATGTAGGTTAAAAATCTTACTCTCAAGACTGTGAAATCAGAACTTGCCATATTTGTTTTGCAATATTATCTGTTTATTCAGAACAAGGTTCTTATGTGGAATAGTTGTGAATATAAATGCTATGTTTAAAAGACACTTCATGATTTGGGTAAAGGTAGTCTGCCTGCACACAGAAAAAATTATCTCATGAACGATCTCCACAGATTTAAATGGTCAACTGGTGTTTCTGAACTTTAGAAAACAGATTAGGTAAGGAATTAGATGTGTTACACCTCTAATTAAAAAATAATAGTGACAAAATTTGAGAGGAAAATTGGATCACAACAATGGGATGTTTCTTGTAGGAGGGAAAGAAATTCCTTTTCCTTTTAGTTGCACAGCATGGATTCACACCTGTAAGCCAGACTGCTGAAACACAAATTTAGATACACAGACATTGTCAGAGATGACAGATTCTCACATCTGGAAAACTGAATAACAACAATTGAGTTCATGTAGAAGGATAAAAATTATGCTTTCACTTCTGATGCATGGCATGAACTCCAGATGAGCAGATACAAATTTCAGCTGGTATGAGATAACTATTAAAAAAAAAAAAAAAGAAAAATACTAGCTCAGAGACAGTGTCTTTTGGTAAATCCTAAAAGAATTCTTATGACATATTTAGACTTTTTGCCGTGCTGCTTGCAATGTTGATCATCTCAGGTGGAGTAAGTGATAAAGTACTATCTGACTGAATGCTAATGTTTGTGAGCTGTCAGGGAGTAGATTATCCAGTTTGTTGTACACTGTGCACATGTGCACCTGTTAATTTGAAATGCTGATCCACCAGAGAGAATCTAGGCTGCCCCAGGAGTCAGCTCTGACCCATTTCTTTGATATATGACTTGGTCTGTCTTTGATATTAGCAAAGAGCTTTTCTATCCACTTGTAGTTTGAGCGATAATAGCTTAAGGCCTGAACACTGTCTGTGACTTCCACTCTATTGTGAGAGGCTGTATACCACACAAACCCAAAATACAGGGAGTGCATCAACTTCAAAGGAGAAAGAAGTAAGAAGATAGCAGAAGCATCTTTTCTGCAATCCTCCGAGGTTAGAACAAAAAGCGATCTCCTGAAGACGAGCTCACAAAAAATGTCAGACTTGGGATATTTAAAATAGAAAAATGTGACATTTTTCCCAGATTAAAACATGTTAATGGGGAAAAATTGCAGCCATAATAAATATTGTATGAAAAGCTGCCAAGTAACAAAGCCTTGACAAACTCAGGAGAACAAGGAACTTCAGTTGATGCTGCCACTTTATTTTCACATTATATTCTATCTACTCTTCCTGTGTATGCAGAAATCTTCACTGTCAACAGGAGCTTGGCATAAAGGGCAGATTAATTTAGACATCACATTGATACATGTCTTCTAGAACAGTGTGTGGCCCTGTGGTGCTGTTACCATAAGATACTGCAGTCTTTGTGGGCTCATGTAGAACCTATATCCTGTGTGATCCCCACACACACCTTAATAATTCTCAGTTTTTGCTTTTTGTGACTGACCAAAAAGACTGGGGAAAATACCCTGGCATTTACTGTCAATACTGATTAATCTTCTAAAATGTAATGTATCATTACATTTTAGAAGATTAATCATTAAATTAAAAGGATGTATCAATTTTGAAATTAAAAGGTGTTAATATGTAGGAAATCAAGCAATATTATAGAGTCATTAAAAGAGGTCAGACTTTGCAGAAAGATTTAAAAACCAAACCCTTCACATTGTACCAAGTAAACTTGAACTGTGTCTCATAAAAGCAGTATATCAGCACTAATGCACTGGACATTTAAAAGTGGGTACAGGTATTGGACATCCTGTATGTGGAATGCCTTGGGGAGCTTCAGTCTGGTTCTTTGAATGGCCATGAGGTTGCTATCACTGCTGGAGTTCAGCTGGCCCAGCTTCTGCTCTGAAGAGGGAATGAAGAACAGAATTCTAGTCTGTCTGCTCATGATTTGGGCAAATGCAGGTTAGTTAAATAAGCTGGGGTGTGTGCAGAAAGCAGCCTTGTTAAAGGTTCAAACACAGTTCTTTGCAAGCATGCAGAACGCCACAGCTGCAGGACCTGGAGGGTCACTCACTGCTTTGTCCAGTGATGCCTTTTTCCCCAGATGATGGCCCTCTGCCAGGCTGTGACTGTGTACATCAGGATGCTTTGTTCAGGTCTGAAAACTTCAAACTAACCTGGCATTTGTTTTCCCTGGCCACAGTTTGCCTCTTCCCTTGTTCCACACTGGATACAGTGGTGATCCCTCACACCTCACCTGCTCAAGGGCCAGTGTTGATCACCTAGATGGTTCAGCAGCATAAAATTATGCTTTATCTGCTGATGTACAGCATGAACTCTAAATGAGCAGATACCAGTTTCATCTGGAAGAGGTTCTAGGTTCCTCATGTACTCTTTAGGCCATGCCTCCCCTCTTTCCATAGAATCTTGGCTTGAGCATTGCTATGTATTTATTTGTGGAGTACTTCTCTGTTGTAGCTGTTGTAGCCTGCACAAGTTTGTGGAAGAGAAATCCTTGGAAGGATGTTAAACACACAGAAACTGCTCTAGCTCAGGAAACTGCTGAGCTGCAAATACCTGGCAACTCAGCTACACTCAGTGCTCCAAGGAAGCAGCATTTATGCCTGTTCTGCATTCCTGCTCTGCCCTGGGGACCTGCTTTTGGTCTCTGATGAAAGCACAAACTGTGACATGGGCCTTTGGGTGCAATTGCCTGGTATCTGTTATCTCTGCTGAAGGAATTCCTCTGGCACCTTTGCACCATGTTCMRTCTGGTTTCATGGYCAAACGAGAGGAAGGCAAACCAACTATTCAAAAGGGAATTTTCAGGGAGACAAAAATGGAGCTGTCCAATTGTAAAAATGATTTGTATGCTGGACAGAGGCAGGTTTGTGATGATGGCAAGAAGCAGTGCTTTGAATCAAAATAAATATAAGGCTATCCTATCTATTC
>CADDXX010000441.1:686986-710280 GCA_902810485.1 Alauda arvensis | reverse complement strand
CTCTTCCCAGTTGGAACTGGAACTGGAGCTGGGAATGTGAGGGTGCAGCCAGGAGCTCCCAGTTTGAGGATGCAGTGGTGGGAAACATGGCCCAAAGGATCCCAAAGGATCCTATATCCAGAGGATTATTCCCTGCTTTYCCCCCTCCCCATTCCTTGCCTGAGAAGGGGCATTGCTTCCTCCAGCTCTGGAAGTGGTAAGGAGTAAAAATATTAAAAGTATTTTTTTAAACACTGAATTAATTTCTAAACTGCCTAAAAGAGACTTTATGGCTGCAGCTGAGTTCTGCCAGGGCTGAGGCTCAGCCTGGAGCAGGGCTCAGACACAGGGAGAAGRTCCCTGCTTTGTCCAGAGGACAGGGACAGGTCCATGTCCCACCAAATCCTCGCAGAGGGAGGACTTGGAGTGGCTCCCAGACCTGGCTCCCACCCTCAGAACAAAGCAGGGAGACTTYACTCCTGGTGAAGAACCTGACTTTTCAGAGACACTTTGCTTTGTGTTTTTGTTGTTTTTTTAAAAAACAAACAAAAAAAGCTCTTAACACACACAAGAAAACCTAGACCTGATTTACGATTTTGTTACATTTGGTTGCTTTAAAAAAACCCTGTTTTACTAATTTAAATATTGCTGTAGATGACACTCTATTTATTTGAAAGGGGTAAATATCTTYTAGTCTTAATTCTCTCCTCCAGGAAGCACTGTGTGTTCCCCACGTTTGTGTTCCTGGCAGCAGTTCCACTGCCTGAGGGCTGGGCAGCAGCTCCTGAATCCAATGGCCTTGGACAACAAGATGTTTCTTGCAATGTTCTTTCGTTGGGTTTTGTTGTTTTGGGGTTTTTTTGTTTTTTGTTTGGTTTTTTTTTTTAGTATTTCTTGGTTCTTTTATGTCTGTGGTTTAACAAATCTGTTCAATGTTCGGGTTGTTCCACGTTTTGGGTTGTTTGGTTTTGTTTTTTTAACAAAGAAAGCTGAATTACAACGCTCTTGTTGCTGGTCTTTGCCTCAGTCATTTCTCTCTCTCCCTGATGATCCCACATCCACCAGCACCTGGCTTTCCAAATACTCCCCTTGCAGCAGCCATGGCTCCATCTCCATTCTCCTCTTTCAAATTCTAATTCATTTTCCTGAGGTTCAGGGAATGGGAAAGTGGGAGAGCTTTGGGCAGGAGGAGGGGGCAGAGGAGGAATTTCCCAGTTCCCAGGGGGTGTCCATGGTTTGCTGCAGCACAAGGAATGGCCAGCAGCAGGAAGGGACCACGTTTTTATGGGAAAAATGCTGGAATTCCTCTTCCCTGCCCATTCCAGGCTGGARGAGAGGATGTTTCATGGGAAAGGAGCAGGGCAGAGATGCTCAGGCTCCTGGGGGTTGGTGGAGGATTCAGTTTTGGTATGCAGAACTCCAAGGTTTTCCTTCAGGGATGTCCCAGGACTCCTGGGATGTCCCAGGACCCCAGCCCTGTGCAGACAATCCCCAGCTCTGCCTTGGGGCTGGAGGTGATGGCAGAGGGCAGTCCCAGAGGGAACACATCCCACAGGGAGCTGGGCTGACATTTTCCCACCCTCACACCAAAGCCAGGAGATTTTTCCTCCCCGAAGCCAGGGAGGGTCGTGCAGAGCACAGGGAATGCCACCAAGGAAGGCTGAGCCCTGGGAGCGGCAGGTGGCAACGTCCCAGGGCTGCGGGGGATTGGAAACACCATCAAACTGCCGCTGCTTTGAAGATTTGTGAGGAAGATGAAAGGCCCTAAATGTGTTTGGGTTGGGAAGAAGCCACTGAAGGGTGGGGCTGTGACACGGGCTGGGAACAGCTTCAAGAGTGCTCGGATAAATCAAAGCAAGGAGCTGACAGGGAATTGTGGCTGGAGCTCATAAGGCATCCTGGGAGGGAAATCAATTCATCCAGGGAAAACCAGCTSCAGGTATGGGGGAAATGGGGGAAAAGGAGAATTGATGGTGACAAACTTCCCTGCAACAAAATAACGTCCAGCAACAAAACTGTTCCTTTAATACTGAGGCAATGGAACTGCCGTGGAGGGGGTTTTTTACTGTTTTTTAAAGGAGTTGCTGATTTTAACCTGCAAAGCCATGAAATAAAGGTGTTTGTGCTGGAGATTGATTTTTAGTTAATGGATTTATTTCAGAGCTCAGCTGCACAGGATTTTTGGAAAAGTGGGTGTTAAAGATCTTTAACAAAGGGATGTCTCCAACCCCCTGATTCCAGACCTGAAATGTAACAGGGATTTTTTACAGACCCCTATAAGGTTTTTTTTTTCCCCTGCACAATTCCTGGAGATACAAATTTCCTGCCTGTCTTGGGCTGCAATTCCCCAGCTGGGAATGGATGGCACAGGAAAGAGCAGGGTGGGCAGGAGGGACCTGGAAATCCATGGAAACCCCCCTTGTTMCTGGCTGTGCCTCAGTTTCCCTCCTCAGAARGGTCCTGCTCATCTTCCCAGAACAGCTGAGAGCTCTGACTCCATCAGCTGCAACAATAAATGCTGGAAATTCCCCCTGCTCTTCAGCCAAGCTGAAAGATGAATCCACATTTGGATCCCTCCATGGAATTAGAGAGCAGGGAAGCAAGAAATGGCAATTCCTGTGGCCTGAGCCTCCTTCCTCATTTAATTCCTGTGTCCTTCAGTGCTGTCCTGGGGTGGCCATGCAGGATCCCCAAAAACCAGCCTGCACTCAAGGTTTGCTGGGGAAATGTTCCCTGTGCAATCCATGCCTTGGAGCTGCTGCTCCTGGATTTGGGGGAGCTGAATCCAATGATCCCTGTGTGCACCTGGGGCTGTGACAGACACAGGGGACAGGCTCTGGTCACCTGGGGCTGTGACAGACACAGGACAGACACAGAGCAGCCCAGAATTCCCCCCAAAACGAGCACCAAAGGCCCAGAGCCCCGTGGCAGCAGCAGTTCCTGGCATGTTGCAATATCCCAGCAGCGTGCTGTGCTCCACCTCGAAGCCCTTCCCTGCCTGCTCTGGTCAGCACCTCCAGGAGCCTGGCGCTGCACTTTCTGAGGTCATTTCTGCTCTGACTYGCCCGGGAGGAGCAGGGSCTGCCCCTGGGCACTTGTGTAAGCAGCAGCAGGAGCTGCAGCCTGGTCCCTGGGGCTCCACTGAGCTCCAGAGTCAGGTCTGGGCACCTCAGGAATTCAGAGCTGTGTGGTGCAATGAGCTGCTGCTGCTGCCTGTTGGATCTGGGAGCACAAAGGCACAGCTAAAACACAAATCCAATGTCTGCAGGGGCCGTGGGGACTGTGCCAGGAGCAGGCTGGGGGGAAACTCCTGCTCACTCCCTGGGGTTTCAGTCCCTGGGGCTGAAGGGAGTTTCAGCTCCAGGGAGTGCAGAATATTCCAAAGAACCTGGACAAGATTCCTGCTGGCCCCCAGCTTCCAGCAGCCAAAAGGCGCCAGGGCAATCATTACTCCTGCTGGTCACAATTTTTGCCTTGAGGAGGAACATTTGTGGATGGAAAAACCCTTTTGTTCCCCTTGTTTATGTTTGTTTTCTTCATGTAGCTCTAACATTTTCTAGAAGCCTGGTGTTACCTGGTGSCTCTAAACCCAGCCCATGGAACCCTCCTGGGGGAGGTGAAGCTGGAGGTTTTGGGGGTGTCCCAGCAGAGGTTGGGGACAGCAGTGGCTGTGGGGGATGTGAGCAGCACAAACCCTCCCTGGCCCAGCCCTGCCTGCAGCTCCCTGCACGTGGGCACAAGGAAAAAGCCCCAGGGACACCAAAGGAGGTGCTGAGGTGCCTGAAGCTGTCCCAGGTGCTGGGCACTGCCACCTCTTGCTGCATGTTTGGAGGCAGCTGGGTTTTTAAATGCTATTCCTGGTGAACTGCAGGGCTGGAGTCCTGTCTGTCTGTCTGTCTGTCTGTCCCTGCTCCATGGGATTTATCCCTGTGCCAGCACTGGGTTTGCATTAGGGGAAAGAAAAACCCCCTAATCCACAAAGTTGTCAGCAGGAGGCTTTAGCAAGAGGCACTGGCTGCCCACGATGTAAAGAGTTTAAGCTCTCACATGATGGCTCAGGGTGTGCAGGGATCAGCTCTGGACATTCCCAGGGGACAGCAGGGTCCTGGGGAAGCAGCTGCAGGGAAAGGTCTGGGCTCTTAACTGGGGACTCCTTCCACAGGTTTCATTATTCCTCTGAAATAACAGCTTCAAAATAAAAACCCCAGCTCACACCAAAAAGTCATTTAAAGCCACAATAATCCCAGTGTGTGCCAGGCCCTCTGAAGAATCAAAAATTACTCTTGCTGCTCACAGTTTTATCTTGAGGAGGGAATGGAAAATCCTTTTGTCTCCTTGTTTATGCTTGTTTTCTTCAGGTACCTCTAAAATTTTCTAGAAAAACCAATTACCTCATTAGAAATGCTGCAAGCCTCAAACCATTCTCTCTTTATCTTCCACGTTTAATTAAAAATAACAGAAATTGAAGCCAAATTAGCCTTTTACCTAATAGCCCATGGAATTTCTGAGCAGGTGCTATCACTGCTGAGCAAAGGTTAAACAGCTTTTTGTCTGTCTTGTTCATGACAGCAAATCTGAGAGAAGCTCCTGTACCCAAGGCAAACAAGATAAACCCACAAATCCTGCAAAATATTCTCCCTGGGATTTGCTTCTYGCTGTGTGGGCCAAATACCATCTGGATTTCTCCCCTGCCCTGCACACAGAAAAAGCAGCCTGAAAAAGCACTTTGCCACCCTCCTCATTGTGGCCAAGGCCTTGCAGCATCCCCAGGGACTGATGCAAGATCCTGCCAAGGGCTGTTGCATCAGAAAAAAGAGCAGGGAGCAGTCAGTTCTGCCCTGTTTTACCCCAAAATTTGCAGATTCTTCTTCCTTTTTTTCTTTGGAGGAAAGGGACTCACAGCCACGAGGCTGCTGAGTGTAGAGAAGTTGTGCTACAGAACAAGATCCCCTCAGGAACAGAATTTAGGGCAACTCTTGGATTTCCCCAGCTGCCTGTTGTGGCCTGCTCTTCWGGAAAAAGGCTCCAGCCTGGAGCCTGGGGATGCTGCAGCTCTGTTGATTCATGCAGGGGATTAGGCAGGGAAGGAGGCTTTCATTGGATTGTCCTTGGCTTTATGAAATGGATTCCAGCTTTTCTGTGGAGCTGCTTTGTGTGGCACAGCCTCACAGGCGCCAGGATCAGTGCCAGGATCACTGAGGGCTGATCTGCTCCATCCTCATTCCCAAAATCCTGCTGGGATGGGGATGGACATGGGGGGACTCAGAGAACACAAAATGGGTCAGAGGGGTGGCTCCAGCCAGGTGTGACAGAAACAGGGCTTGGGAAGAGATGTGGGATTACAGACAGAGAGGAAAAGTGACTTGGCATGAAAAAGGGATTTGRTGCTGCAAACAGGAGGAGGAAGCTCAGGAGGAGATTCCCTGCAAGGAGCGTGGTTTGGGGCTGGGCAGGAGGGAGAAATCCCAGTCCACAGRAGCCCAGAGGGGTGATGGGAAGCACTGAGCCACAACCTTTGGATTCCTTGGGAAGTGGGAGGCAGCGGATGCTCTGCTCAGAGCCCAGCGCAGAGTGCCCGCAGTGAAGCTGCCGTGTTTCCCCTGGGGCTGGAGGGATTTGTGGGGCTGCAGAGCTGTGCCTGACTCACTGCCTCTCCCCACACAGCCCCGCAGCCTGTTCAAAGCCCGCTGCCCTCCGGCTGCAGGGATCAGGGTGAGGGATTTGGAGGGAGGAGCCCGGCACCAGCCCGTGCCTGCCCCCAGCTGAGCCCTGCCCCAGGCAAGGCTGTGCCCGGGCAGAGCTGCAGCCTCTGCTCGCTCCGCACTGCAGAGCATCACTGTTGGGATATCTGTGTGACAGTCACAATTCCCACTGGTTAAACCTTCCTGGAGACTCTCCACTGGACACAGGGAAGGACTCACTGCCCTGTGAGGGCTGTGCAGCTCCTTCATTTCATGGTGTCCTGAAATCCCCAGACTTTCCTGTGCACCCCCAGTGCCACGAGTCCATGAGAGCAGAGGGCAGCTGGCATTGCACAGACATTCCCTGTGTGCTCCTCTGCCAGGGGCCTGGCCTGCCCCCTCAGGGAAACCGCAGGGAAAAGCAATTGTGGAAAATCCAGGGCTTGGGCTTCCATGATCCTTCTGGAATCCACTCAGGATGTTCTGGGACTCTTCCATGGGGGTAGAAGCCAGCACTGYTGCTGTGGGGACAGAGAGGAATGACCCCTCATGGACATCCTGCAGCCACCATCCCAATCCCARCCCCAATCCCTCCCAGGCTGCTGCTCCCCCAAATGTGCTGGTGTCCCCTGTGGGAAGAGTGAAGCTGTGCCAGGTGCCAGAGCCACCATGGAAACCCCATTTGCWCTCCAAGCAGTGCCAGGCAGAGCTGCCCAGCTGGGAGCTGAGCAAATATTGGTTTTCCAGTGGGATCTGATTCCCACCACGGATGGGTGGGGTGTGATGGGTCAGGCTCTTGTTCCCTGCTCAGCATCAAACTGCTGCTTTCCCTGCAGCAGCAGTGAAAAGCCCAGCTGTGACCGTCCCTGCCACACGGGTTGGCCTTCCTGTGYCACTATCTTTTCTAGAAATGAGGTGGTTGTTCTTAGAACAGGATGGAAACACTTCACTGAGGCTGCAGCTTCAAATGAGACCTTTTCTTCCACAAGTGAGTCAGTGATGGGGAGATATGGCACCATCACCTGTGACATCACGTCTGGAAAAATACTCACAGGTGTTCAGGAGAGGATGTGATGCCACCTTTTAAAATCTGAATTGCTGGGGTTTGAATCCATCCAGGCACTCCTGCAGCTGGGGGCTCTGTAGATGATCACACTCTGTGTTCTGCTGRAAGGAAAAGTTTTATTTGCATTTCAAAGTCCCTAAATTGCCACCCATCCCCAGAGGTTCTGCTGAGACTTTGGGGGTTCGCAGGGAAGAGTGAGAAAGAGAAAATTCAATATAATTTTAACCAAGAGCTCTCCCATGTCTGCTACACACCACAGCAGCTCCTCCTCCCGCAGGTGAGTGCTTTAGCAGAACATTCCTGCCCAAGAGAGGTTAACACACCCACTTGKACCTTTTTAAGCCGCTGAGAATGAGCAAATATTTTCTTTCCTTTTGCAAAACCACAAGGAATCTTGCCAGGGTCATCRTTTCCTGAGGGTAAATGCTGAGCAAGATAAGAGATGTGAGGAGTTATCTCCACTGAGGGGCTCAGGGAACCAGCCTGAGCTGGAGCAGAACTCCCCAGATCCTCCCCAGAGCTGGTGAAGCCTTGTCAGGTGCCTGGACAGCAGCAGGGAGGGCAGGAAATGCACACYCTGATCCCAAAAGTTGTCCCAGCAGCAGCAGGGAAAGCCATGCCAATGAGCTGTGGAAAAACCAGCTCACCATCAGGCCAGGGTCAGTGGGGTTTGTGGAGATAAACCAGAATGAATGCTATCAACAGCCTGGCAGGGCTGRGGGAGGTAAAAATCAAACACTGAGGGTCAGGCCCTGTCCTTTCCCTCCTCAGCTGTGGGAGCTGGGCAAGGACAGGGAGAAATGATCCAGATCCACTCTTTTCACAGAACAGAGTGGTTCCCTCCAGCCCTCTTTGACACAGCTCTGAAAATTCCACAGTCAGTCTYTTCTCATGGCTGGAACTCAGTGATTTTACTGTGATGTTTGAATTAAAACTTTTTTCTGGTATTAGATAAGGAATCATCCTCACCCTCCCTGCCATGAACACAGGTGAGCCACTGAGCCCAGGTTCCCTCAGGAAGTGACAGAGGAAAATTGGRGAACACCTGAATGAGGGCATTTTTTCCTTTCAACAAAAGCCAGAGGGACACTGAATCCTGCCCTGCCCTGGCTGTTCTCACTGCTGATTTCATCTGCCCCCAGCACTTCCTTCCCCAGCAAARGAAACATCTCTAAAATGTTCTCAGCCCTGTGGGGAAGGGTTTGTGCTGGGAGCTGGGAGATAACTGGGTGTCAACACAGCATTGAAGGGTATTTTAAAGTGAATTTGGATCTGCTTTCTAAGGGCAAACTGTGCTGAGAACTGTGGCCAGTCCTCTGCAGCACCCACTGCAGGCTCTGCTCTGGAGATGGTGTATCCCAAAAAACAGCCCTGGGCTCTCTGGAGATGCTGTATCCCAAATAACAGCCCAGGGCAGTGCCTGGAGCTGGGATATCTGCATCCCTGAACCCAGGGCAGTGCCCGGAGCTGGGATATCTGCATCCCTGAACCCAGAGCTGTGCCTGGAGCTGGGATATCTGCATCCCTGAACCCAGAGCTGTGCCTGGAGCTGGGATATCTGCATCCCTGGATCCAGAGCTGTGCCTGGAGCTGGGATATCTGCATCCCTGGATCCAGAGCTGTGCCTGGAGCCGGCATATCGCATCCCTGAACCCAGAGCTGGGATATCTGCATCCCTGAACCCAGAGCTGTGCCTGGAGCTGGGATATCTGCATCCCTGAACCCAGAGCTGTGCCTGGAGCCGGGATATCGCATCCCTGAAAGCCGAGCCCTGCTGGGAGCTGATGCAAGGCCGGGGCGGGTGTTGCAGCAGCAGCAGCGGGGCTGCACTGGCGCTGACACCTCGTGGGGCTCGGCAGCCACTGCAGCCTGACTCCACTCCAGCCCGGGTTGCATCAGACTCCGAATTGTAATACTGCTGAGGAAAAAACGCTCCTTTGGAAAGGGCAGGGGTTTGAAGGTATTTTTGGCTGCTTTGCTCTCTGTGCAACATGATCTCACTGGCCAGGACTCGCTGCTCACCCCTGATTGCCCGGGGTTTCCTTTTACTCACTTCATTTCTCCCAGTTTCACCCAATGATTTCATTGGAAATCTCACGGTGGGTTCAGAGATGTGGGGTTGAGCCCAAATGGTGCCCCTGGACCTGCAAACCCCCGACCCCAGGTGAGCCAGGGACCTGTGCAATGACACTGGCTCTGAAAGTGCTTCTGGGTCAGCTCGGGACACAAATGAGTGGAAAAATATCAAAACTTGTTCATCAGCAAATTGGGAATGGAGCAAAACAAGGCTGGTGATAGGTGAGGAAAAGCAGTTYCAGCTGGTGTCAGCCGGATCCATCCCTGATATTGTGAGCCCSGCTCGCCCAGGAAGATTAAGCATCTCTAAAGAAGCTTAGGTAGCCTAATTAGTGGTTCATCAGCCTAATTAWTGAAGCTCCAGGACAGACATAAAGACAGTGTAAGATTTCTGCTTTCTCATGGCTGCTGTGGAGCTGGCACACGACCCAGGAGCAGACTGATGGGGGTCAGTGTCCCGGAGAATGTGACGGGAGCTGCCAGAGCCTTTGGGAGCAGCGTTTCCATCGGGAGCAGCCTCGGTGCCGGGCTGCTGAACGCCGGCACAGCTCAGTGACACCACGGACACACCCAAACACCGCAGCGAGCCTGCCCTGATGGAACAACACCAAAGGCTGCGGTCCCCGGGGTTTGGTAAAGGACGAGCAAAGGAGGGCAGTGACACGTGCAGAGAAATTCGGCTGGAATCGCAGGGAAACAGCCACTCCTCCAAGAGCCCCGACCTCCTGTGCTTACTCACAGGTGTGAGCACACGAGTGTGCTGGGATTGAGTCACCAGAGCCTTTCCCTGAAGGGAATTTCGGGTGCTTTGGGAGGTGGGGATGAGCCAGTGGGAGCAGAAGCCTCTGGTGTGGCAGCTGCTGGTGACCAGCTGGAAGAATTCCACAATGTCCCTGCTCTGCCACGGAGGATGCTCCATACAGGATCCCAGCACAGGCAGCATCCTCAGAGACAGGCTCACACAAATCAGAAAATCTGTGTTTCCCCCTATCCATAACCACTTCAAACCTGACATCAGAGAGAGGGGAATCTCAGGCTCCTTCGCTCTGACATTCTTATTTATTTGCTCCAATTTTCCACTCAAAAAGTGCAGAAACCCCAAGGAAATCCTCCTGGAATKGTAAAATTCAGGGCTTTCTCAGCTTCACGGGGAATTTCTGGCCTCAAGCCTGKCACTTTGCTGATGGAGTTAGATGGATGTCCCTCGGGACGTGTATCTGGATAAAGCCACGCTTTGTACTTCCCTCAAGGGAAACCTCTGCCTCCCTKGGCTTCCTCTGTTCTCCAGATATTAAAGTACCGATTTGCAAACAGAAAATCCAGGAAGCCAATTCAACGGCTGGGAGATTTTATCAGCTCCTGGTTATAAAGGAGCCCTGAATGGAGCAGCAGSCACCTGCCAGCTCCCAGCGCAGCTCCAGCTCTCCCGGATAAAGCAGGGAATGAGGGGCCTCTGCTGGACTGTCAGCACAGCCAGSAGAAAAACCAATTCCCAACTTTTTCCAAAGTCCCTCAGCTACATTTGCCGTTGGAGATGGCTGACTCTGTCCCCAGAGCCTGGAGGGCACATTTTGGGGGGATCTCTCCCTGTTTTATCTGTGTGGAGGAGGAAAATTGCAGCCTGAGCCTGGAGACCAAAGGGTATTTTGACTTCTTTTGGGAAGTTTTCCTGCATGAAGCAGTGACAGGAGGAGAGGAAACGACCTCAGGATTTGCCAGGGGAGGTTTAGATGGGACATTTGGGATATTTTTTCATGGAAAGGGTTGTCAAGCCCTGGCACAGGCTGCCCTAGGCAGTGGTGGAGTTGTGGGATTGTGYAAAAACCATGAGGATGTGGCACTTGGGGACAGGGTTGGTGGTGACTGTGGGGCTGCTTTGGTGATTTTAAAGGCCTGCTCCAACTTGAACAATTCCATGATTTTCTGGGTTTTTCACCACACAGCAGTTGAAGAAAATAATTTTTCCTGGGCATCCTGGCATGTCCCAGGGCACTCAGAGCCCTGGCTCTGCTGAACTTCTCTGTCACCCCCATGTTCCCAGGGGTCACTGGTGGGAGTTTGTGCTCCTGATTCCTGGGATTTGATTCCCCATCCCTGGAAGTGTCCAAGGCCAGGCTGGACAGGGCTTGGAGCACCCTGGGATGGTGGAAGGTGTCCCTGGCCATGGCAGGGGGTGGGACAGTGTTGATTCAATTGTGGATTTTAAGATTTATTGGATTGTTTTTAAGATCTCTTCCAACAAAACCACTCCATGATTCTATAAAACACTCCCCCCAGCATGCCCACAGCTCTGTGTGTGTGCAGGGCTTATCTTTATCCCCCTCTTTCCATACAGACAGAGGCAGAGCTCTCCAACAGCAGCAAWTCCAACCCCTGCAATGGCTTTTTGGTTGTTTTAGTTCCTGTGCTGTCAGCATGTCCTCCTGCTTAATCTGTGCCATTAATTCCTTCCTTGCTACTGGCTTCAGAAAGCATTAACAAGGGAAAAATAAATCAAGTGTTAGAGCACAAAGAAGACTTGTGGGAAAGAGCTTTTGAGCCTTTTCTGAGGCTTTCATGCCTGTTATTCTTTACTTTGCTGATACAGCTGGATTTCCCATCCTGTTGAATGTGCATATCCCAGACTATAAAAAAATAACAGAGTGGAAGCACGTGGGCTTTGTATAGGTCAGAGCTGGAGAGGGGCAGCCAGAGACAACAGCACAGGAGACTTCAGAGCACAGAATGTGCAAACACAGCCAAAGTGCAGCTCGTGCTCCTCCAAACAAAGCAGGGACCAAACCTGGGACACCACACAAACCACTGGGGCACATCTGGGTGTGGCAGCTCTGTGTGTGTGTGTGTGCCCCAGCCCGGAGCCACAGCTGTCTGCCAGCTGTGTGCAGATGTGGCTGGGACTGTGGGAACGTGGAGGGGGCCTTTCCCACCCTGGCTGGTGGGAAGCTTGTGGGAAGAGCTCAGCTCAGTCAGTGCTGGAGTTTTAAATGGATGGTTTAGGGCATGTTGGTGCTCTCAGGGCTTTGGTGGCATCTTTACCCTCATCCTTCTGACACAGCAACTCCTCCATAGTGGGAGCACGGCTGAATTCCCTCAGGAATCCTGTGGGAAACCAGGTTACCCCTTTGGGGGTTCCTGGAGGCTTGGGACCCTGGGGGTCTTGGGACAGAGCCAGAAGAGTCAAAAATTCCCATTGCTTTGATTTAAACCCCTGGAAAACACTGCCAAGTCTGAGAGGAGAGATGCAGAGCACGTGGGTTTGATTGGTGTGATTTTTGTCAGCTCACAGGGTGAAACAATAGAATGTTTAGGTTTTACTCTATAGATAGAATGGGGCAAAGATGGAGGAATCAGGGGGTGTTTATTGTCCTTTTCCTGCTGCTTCTTCCCCTCCATCTCTGCAGGGGTGGGGGCCTTTTCTTGATTGGGTTCTGGTGAGATTTCASTGTCTGACCTGGGTCAGTTATTGGTACTTAGAGGAAAACATTGTTAATGTAGTTTAGATTATAAAAGTTTAGGTGCCATTGTAGGAGGGGCAGATTCTGCTTTTCTGCCTTCCTGGGAACATCACACTGGGCTGAGAGAACTTTGAGAGATCAGAAAATAATGAACAATTCTGCAAAACAACTGCAGGGCCTCAGGCCCTCCTTRGAACTCCATCATCAACTCTCAGGGTGCAAAAACCACCAGAAAACCTGAGGAATCCCTGCCCTGTCTCACACTCCTGTGGTGCTCTGCATTGTCCAAGAGCAGAGCTTTGTGCCCCCATCCTCCTTTCCCACATGAGMAGGGATGGGGAGTTCAAGAGAGCAGAGAATTCACACCAGCAGTGTCCTTCATGTGGGAGGAGGTTCCAAATGACCCCACACAGCCCAAATTCACCAGAAACGTGGAAAATAAAGGGCTGAGAAAGCAACCTGAGCTCAGAGAATCTCYGAACTCACAGAAATAACCAGGAATGATGAAGCACCAAAAAGGGGGTGAGTGGASCTGGGTGTGCAAGAGGTGAAAAACTCCTCACTCCCTCAGCAGGTGAAGGCTTTGAGGGTTCATTTCCTTTTTCATTTCAAAGCCTCCCTAARAAGTGCTGGAAGATCTGGTCCCAGAGGAATTGCTGACCTGCAGACACCAGGAGGGGACGTGTTTTCACACACTGGTGGCCTTTTGAGCTTGAAGCCCAAGGAGCAGCAGGGAAACTTCCGAGCCCCGTTTGCAGTCCCAGGGAACTCGGCAGAGCTCCCACATCTGGGAATTGCAATTCCCATTCCCAGTGCCTGCCTGGTTTCTGTTCCCCTTCCTGCACATAAACACGCTGCAGCTTGAGCTGGGACCACACTGTTTTCAGAACAAACAGAAAAACAAATGGGTGTGCATTGTTTGCAGCCTCAAAATAACTTTCCCAGCTCTTCCCTCTGTGGTTTTTTCCCTGATCCCAGGTTCAAGGGTAGGTGGATGTTCACAGCAAAGGATCCATCCTGCAATCCCATGGCACSTGCTGGATGTTTGGGGTAACTCAGTGGGTGTTGAACTGTACCTTAAGYGAGATCCTCGGGTTTGGGGTGGTGAAAACCCCTCTGCTTCCAGGAAATGAGGGGTTTTGTGGGAATYCAGTGAAAAAATAGAATGATTTTATTCCTTCTGCTCCACAAGAAACAATCACGGTGGCAATTTTGATGCGCAGTGGGATGAACTCACAGCTAAAAGATGCATTTCAACTCCTATTTACACCTTAGGTGTTCAAAGTAGGTGTTTTCCCAGGAATTTTTCCCTGGGCTCAGCATCTGTGCAAAACACCACACAAATAATCATTATTCCTTCACCACCACTGAGGGAAAAAGCAGCTGCCTGGCACTGCCTGTACTTCTTTTGGCTCTCCAACAAGTCAGGATTTGGAGAGTGGCCTGGATAAAGCCCATTCCCAAAGGTCTGCAGCTGGAACTGAACACACTTGCACAGAGCCCCAGTGCCTGGGGAATTCTGCCTGTGGTTTAATTTTATTTCCTCACAGGGCCTCCCCCCAGGCCTGGCTCATGTCTCAAGTGATGGAATTACAGAATCCCAGGAGCACTGRGGTTGGAAAAGAGCTCCAGGATCATCAAATCCAACTTGTGYCTGATCCCTGCTCTGTCCCCAGCCCAGARCACTGAGTGCCATGTCCAAACCTTCCTGGGACACCTCCAGGGATGGGCACTGCAGACCTCCCTGACMATGTTTTACCACCCTTTCTGTGAAGGAATTCCTCCTCATCACAGAAYCATGGRMTATTTAGGGTTGGAAGGGACCTCTGGAGATCATCCAGCCCAAGGCAGGGCCACCCRGAGCAGGGGACACAGGGACGCGTCCAGGTGGGTTTGGAATGGCTCTGGAAAAGGACATTTCATAACCTCCTTTGGGCAGCTGTTCCACTGCTCTGCCAGCCTCACGCTGAGSTGGAACTTGTGGTTTCGTTTATGGCCATTGCTGYTTGYCCTGTSCMWGRGCATCACYGAGCAGAGCCCGACCCTCCCCTGAGGGGGGGCCATTTTGTGTGAGGGGAGGGGGCCATTTTGTGTGGGCTCCACGTTCTCCTCGGGCCGGGCATCGACCCCAACGTGTCCGAGCCGTGCCGGGGCTGTGCCGGCCGGCGTGCGGGGCTGCACTGACCTCTCTCCCCGGCCCTGCGGGGCTCCTGACGCCGGCTCGGAGCGGCCGCGGCCCGCGGAGCKCCCTCAGCGCTCCCTCAGCGCTYCCTCAGCGCGGGCGGCCGCGCTCAGTCCTCCGCGCCGGCAGGGGGCGCTGCCGCCCGGCACAGGGAGCGGCCCCGTCCCGGAGCCTTCCGGGGGATCCCGGCCCGGCGTGGTCCCGGTGTGGTTCCGCTGGAATCTCGGTGTGATCCCGGCCCGGTGTGATCCCGGTGTGGTCCCGGTGTGGTCCCGGTGTGATCCCGGGCTATCCAGGCCCGGCGTTATCCCGGTCCTGCTGGAATCTCGGTGTGATCCCGGGGTATCCCGGTGTGATCCCGCTGTGATGCCGGGGTAGCCCGGCCCGGCGTGATGCCGGTGTGATCCTGCTGGAATCCCGGGGTTTACCGCTGTGATCCCGGGGTATCCCGGCTCCGTCGCGCTGTAATCCCGCTGGAATCCCGGTGTGATCCCGAGGTATCCCGGCCCCGGCCCGCTGTGATCCCGGCCCCGTCCCGGTGTGATCCCGAGCCGGTCCCGCTGTGATCCCACTGGAATCCCGGTGTATCCCGACCCGATCCCGCTGTGATTCCGGTGTGATCCCGACCCGATCCCGCTGGAATCCCGGTGTATCCCGAGCCCATCCCGCTGGAATCCCGGTGTATCCCGAGCCGATCCTGCTGGAATCCCGGTTTGATCCCGACCCGATCCCGCTGTGATCCCGGTGTATCCCGAGCCGATCCCGCTGGAATCCTGGTGTGATCCCGAGCCGATCCCGCTGGAATCCCGGGCTGTCCCGTCCCCGGGGCCATGGGGAAGAAGGGGAAGCGCGACAAGAAGGGCAAAGGCGCCGAGAAGACGCTGGCGAAGCTGGAGAAGAAGGTGTCCCGCAGAGCCAGGAAGGAGGAGGTGACGGCCGGGAGGGAGCTCTGGGGGRAGGCTGAGGACAGGGCTGGGAATAAAGGAGAGAATCCAAAGGGAACTGGGTCTGCCCAGGGAAAGTGTGGATCAGGGAGCCGCAGGATAGGATGGGTTGGAAGGGACCCACATTGGATCATCCTCTCCATCTCCCAGCCTGTGAATATCCACCAATCCCACATGTGCATCCCAATATGAGAGCGTTGTCCAAACCTCCTTGAACCTGGAATTAAGGGATGCTCCCATCCCTGGAGTGTTCCAGGCCAGGCTGGATGGGGTTTGGAGCAAGCTGGGATAGTGGAAGGTGTCCCTACCCGTGGGACTGGGTGAGATTTAAAGTCCCTCATTCTTTGATTTTAAGCAGAATCTTGCTTAAATCCCCTCCGATCCCTTGTGTGTGACAGCAGGTGTAAAAGGACAGGAAAACACAGTTTAAGGCTCCTTCTTGCTTTCCATCCCCTTCATCCTTCTCTTCTGGTCTTAAAGCAAATGAGAATCTTGGCTTCTCTCACTCCTAGAGGGGCTGCTTGTGTTTAAACCTCARAACAGTGACTTTGCCCTGGTAAAAACGTGCTGTTCATGGCCTAATTCAAAGCTTAAAGGCATGGAAGGTACTCCTGTAAACGTCTCCTAGCTGTAGGACAGCTGATTCTGTGCTGCAGGGGTAAAATTCCCAGACTTTGGGAGTTTCTGCGTGGACCGCACCTTCAGAGAAGTGACCTGCAGGGAGGAGATGAGCAGTGGGAGAGACCCTGGCTCTGAACCTCCCTCTTGCTCCACTCCTGCTTCTGCCTTTGGTCTCTCAGCAGTTTTGGGAGGGCAGATTTTGGGTTTAACTGAGTGAAGTTGAAAGGGAATAAAGATGCACGAGGTTTCTCTGGGTATAAAAGAAAATCCAGTTGTATTTGAGCAGTTATTTTTCTTTCTAAAAAAGGGRAAATTGTGGGAGTGAGTGCTGGTTTCATGTGTGCTCCTGTGCGTGCCAGGCTGCTCACGTCTGGCYTTTCCTTTGCAGGAGGATCTTGAAGCCCTGATAGCAGAATTCCAGAGTTTGGATGCTAAAAAGACCCAAGTGATTGAGACATCCTGCCCTCCCCCCTCACCCAGGTGAGAGCTTGTGTGRGGCTTTGGCTGCCACTTCTAGAGCAGTTCTTGTGTGTATGGGGTGCTTTTAATGGCATTTATTTATGTAAAGTTATTCCCCAAGAGTGATATCTGAAATTATAAAACATCTGAAATACTGAATTCATGGTTAAAAACAGACCAAAAGCCTCTTTTTAGCTATCAAAATCCACTTTTTAACCACCCCATCATCACAAGAGGCAAAGCAGGGTTAGATTTCAGGGCTTTGAGGGAAAATAAAAGAGAAGTTTTGTATTTGGGCTAGAGGGCTGAAGGGAATTCAGAGGCAAAAGGATTTSTCATGAGATAAAAACCACTTTGTGAAGTGGGGTTCACAAACTTGGGGTGTTCAGGAGAGCAGTGGCCAGCAGCAAGTGCAGAATAATGACACAGATAAATGGAGAGCAGACAGCCCAGAGTTCTGTGCCCTCATCAAAGTCCTTTTTGTTCCTGCCACCCCAGCATTAAAATTCAGGAGCTCACGTCAAAGGGGGAGTTAAATCACAGGGAAATGTGTGCTCCTGAAATAGGAGAGCCTCTCAGACACTGCCCCATCCATCTTGCTGGAAGTTTGGGGAGAAAKTCATTCCTTTGGAGGAGTTTTTAGCCCTGGGGGGAACATCACAGCGGGGTCATTTGGCAGATGATGGAGAGACCTTTGTGGCTGGAGGGCAGAGGTGCTGCTGCCTGACTTAAAGGCTCTGAGGTTCAGGGTTTTACAGGACTGTCACATCTTAYTTATTTTTTCTTTCAGGCTGAACTGCTCCTTCTCTGCTCACCCTGAGAGAGACGAGCTGATCCTTTTTGGAGGTGAATATTTCAATGGCCAAAAAGTAATGTATACTTCATTTTCTTCTTCTTTATCCCCCCCTCCCTCCCTTTCCTGTAATTTGCACGGGTCTCATTTGAAGGGAAATTCAAGGCAGAGTCATAAAATATGGATTTSTCCCTGAATGAGAGCAAAATAGGCTTTTAATTGTGCCATGGCTCTGTCTCATGGCTGAGCAGTTGGCAGGAAGGAGACAACCCTGGAACCCATTAAGGAGTCAGAGTGATTGTCTCAGCATCAATATTTCAGGCCTTCATAATTCCTCCAGACTTAATTGTAGCCATGTCTGCCCCTCATTTGGGATAACTGGTGAAGAGTCTCTTCTGCTTCTCAAAACAAGATATTCCTGCACCTTTGCTGCTGGCAGAGATGGGAGCAGCAGCAAATGATTGCACTCTTATTCCTGAATTTCTGCAGGTTTTTGTGCTCCTGGAGACAAAGTGCTCTGGAGAACTCCAGCCTGGCAGTGATGTTTGGCCACCTCASAGTTACCCAGTGTGATGAGCTGAACTCATTCTGCTTTTTTATTTTTACCACCTGGAGCTGTTCTTTGCTCTGGGGTTGAGCAGCTTTAAGCTGAACATCTGTGTTAAACTCCAGCTGTTTAAATCCTCSTATCTCCAGCTGTCACCAAGGCTTTGGAAAGAACATTCCAGTGGAATTGGAATGTTCCTGAAGCCCAGTGGAAGAGTTGCTGCCTCCCAGTGCAGTGCAGGAGCTCGTTGTCCTCCTTCCCTGCCCTCTGAGGAGGCTGTGCTTTGCAATGTTCAGCTGAGCTGAGCTGAGCTGTGTTTCCTCTCACAGACCTACCTGTACAATGACCTGTACATTTACCACATCAGGAAGAACAGCTGGGCCAAGCTGGACATCCCCAACCCACCCCCGAGGCGTTGTGCTCACCAGGTAAAGCTCTAAAACAGCACCTGGGCTTGTCCTCAAGATGATTTGGGAGGAGGGTTGGAGTTTTTTCACCTCCTGAGAGCTTCTTGCCTTTCTTCTCCTCATAATCTGCTGCCAGTGGTGTCACTTCAGCTTTTGTTCTTGGGCTGTCCCAGGTGCTCTGCTCACTGKGTGTCCTGTGGCAGGGTTCAGTGTGGAGTGAGGATTTTGGGGTGGTCTCTGCTGCTTTGGCAGAACTCAGGCAGGGCCAGGGGGGGAAATTCTTCTTCAGAAATGAATTCTCTTTGCTGCATTGCACAAGGACCAGCTCAAATCCATAATCCCAGGGGGCCCTGAATTTTCAAACTGGAATTTGACCAAAGCCCATTCATGGCCACAGCCCTACATCCAAGAACATCCCAGACAGTGCCAGTGCTGCTAGCAGGGAGCACCTGGGCCCTCTGCACCTCTCTGCAGACCCAGGTCACTGCCTGCTCCTSAGGGTGAAGGATTTGGCTTTGTTTACTTCATGTGAACACCTGCACAGCACAACCTGGACCACAGACTTGTATTTCTTGCAGGTCCTTGGCCCCTCACCAGCTGATTTCCTTCCCAAAGCTGCCTTACAGGATGTGAATGTCCTTTTCCTCCCCACCCCAAAGCTCCCTGGTAAGATCCCACATCCCAGCTAGGCTCATTTATTTTGTTACTCACTGCCAGTCTTGCTCTGAGCTGGGCATCCTGGAACTGAAAGATTCTGAGTCGATTTTTTGGGCTGCTTTGTGTTGTTTMAAGCAGAGCCACGTTCCAGCAGCCAGCAGGTGGCTGTCGAGCAGCTCAGTCCAAAGGGAGCAGCTCAGGAGCTGCAGCTGGATGGCAGCAGCAATAAACTGAGCACTCCTGCTCCAGCAGTGTTTTTTATAAGTAATTATGGTTTCACAGGAGGCTGTTCAGCCTCATATGAGTTGACTGGTTTGTCTTCCTTGTGGCTTTTTTATTCCATGCATGGCTCAGAGTTAAGCAGAAGTGTGTCTGTGGGTGCCAGGGGCACATTTGCAGTTTTATTTCTCATCCCTGCTCTCTGACACACAATCCACTGCTGGAGCTGAGGTGAGAGCAGCTATGGGCAGCTGTTCAAGGAAAAAAGTTTGGTTTTGTCATGAATTTCAAGCCAGGAAAGGTCACCCACAAGTATGAGCAGGCTGCTGCATAAACCTTCCCTTGAAGCTTTTAAGCACATGGAATTCAGGCACACATCTTCTTGCTCAGGTTATTTCATGTTCCCACAGATCCTGCCTGAAAGCACACCCTGGATTTTCCTGTTTAATCACTTCATGTTTGGGCTGGTTTATGGCAGGGCAKGGTCCTGTGTGGGGCTAAAAATCAGTTTTTTGTTGGGAGAGACAGGCAGGGAATGAAGCCTTGTGAGGAAATGTTGGGCTGTGATGGGCACCCTGGAGAAAACACCCAGTGAAATTTGCACAGCCACTGCATTTCTTGGGATTCCTGGGATTCCTTCCTTCTTCCTTGCTCCTAACATAGATAATTTTAGTGGAGTCTTGCTCTTCTCCCTGCCTTTAACTGGCATCTTGCATGCCACAGGTGTTTTGGTGCTGCTCTGTGCAAAAAAAATATATATATAAAAAATCCTTGTAGATTGTGTCTATATGACACAATCAAAGCAGCAACAGCCTCTCCTCTTGTCCAAATGTTGCACATTTCCTTCTCTATTTGGTTTTTCTTTTGTCATTTTGTTTTGTTTTGTTGGGGGCTTTTTGTTTGTTTGGGGTTTTTGTTGGTTTTTTTGGTTGTTTTTTGTTGGGGTTTTTTGTGGGTTTTTTGTTGTTGTTGAAATTTTGTTTTGTTTTGTATTTTTGTTTTTTTCTTTGTTTGGTTTTGAACAGAGAGGGTTGAACAATTTTTGTTACATGAATCCCAATATGCTTCCTAGGACACTTTTGACTCCCCACAGGAGGTGGGGAGAGCCCAGCTTTCCMTTGCTAAACCATGAGCACCTTTCCATCCCCATTCTCCTCCCAGCTGCTGCTGCTGCTCCCTGACATTTGGAGCCTGGGGAGGTTTCTGTGCCTGCTCTGATCCAGCTGTTCTTGCCCTGCAGGCAGCTGTGGTGCCCACAGCTGGGGGGCAGCTCTGGATCTTTGGAGGGGAGTTTGCCTCTCCCAACGGGGAGCAGTTCTACCACTACAGAGATCTCTGGGTCCTGCATTTGGCCACCAAGACCTGGGAGCAGATCAAGTAAGTGCTGGGCCCTCTTGTCTGCACCATACTTCTGCTAAAATTGGGATCTCAGTGATCCCTGAGATCCTGGTGTTCAGTTTTAATACTGAACACAAAAMCCCTGGTTCTGCTGCCTCTTTGCTTTTCCATACATCAAAAGGGAAGAGGAAAGGGCAGAGGTGATTGTTGACTTCTACAAGGGATTTTTTTTTCCTGCTTCTTTTAAAACTCTGCTGCATTCTTCACTTCCTTCAGCATTTCCCTTTTGTTGGGATCGTGGTGGGGAACTCTGGCACCAAGAGCCTTCACACAGACCAAGGGATAATTCCATGTATCCAATGTGCTGCCAGTGTTACCTGAATAAATGCCAGGGGTACAGMCTAGTGTGGGGTTTAGAACACATCGTTTTAGTGCAAATAATGAAGTAATAAAATTAATTATTCATGAAGAAATGTCTGGACAAGAGAGGCCAAGTTTCTGTTTCTGTTGCCATGGGAAGGATCACGAGTGCCCTGTTCCAGTGCTGGTGTGTCCAAGATGACCCTGCTGTGATCTAAACATGAAATTCCAGGAAATCTGRTTATTCCAGCCCCACAGACAGTGATGTTGTCCTTCCTGCCCCACAATTCCTGCCCCAACCCATCCTGTGAGGGGCTTGATTCTGAAACCCTTGTGCAGAGAAATCCTTGACTAACAGAGAAAACTTCCCTGTGCTGGGCAAGTGCAGCTCCATCCTCTCCTAGCACAGAGCACGGGCTGCCTGACAGAGTCAGAAGCTGCTAAATTTAGCCAGATTGAGCTGGGTTTCCTTTGCATTTTGCATGCACAAAGATGATCCAAACACAGCCCAGCCCCTCAGAAGCCGTGCCAGCAGCTGACTTTGACTTAGTGCAGCCACCTTATCTCGTGTGTGATGCACAGGGTTCCCTCAGTCCATGAACTGTTTGTTACCCTGCCTTGGAGCAGCAATATTTTAACCTAATTGCCTCATTCCTTCCTAGAGAGAGCATTCCCACTCAGCTCTCTGTGGCCCAGTGCACTCCCTCAGGGAGACACAGGCAGCATCCTTGGGGTTTGTGCTTGGSAATTGCCACAGTTCCCCCTCTGCAGCTCCCTTCACTGAAATTTTGGAATGCTGGGGATGCTTCCTGGAGGATTTGGTGCTTAAATTTCCCAGTTTCACTAGTGTCTGTTGAACTGGAGCAGTCCCTGCAGTGGGGGGATGGCCCAGCTCTGATGGGTGCCTCTCCTTGCCCACCAAGAAAATCAGGTCCTGCCTCACCAGGGGGAAGGTGCTTAAAGAAAAGGGTGTTTTGGTGTAAATCAAGTTGATTGTCAGCCCAGAAATGAGTTTGTTCTTTGGCAGAACAAGATCCAGGTGTACAGCTGGGGTTGTATAGGGGTTGGAATGGAGGATTTTGGGCCCTGTGCCTGTTGTGTTTGCCCTTCTCTACTCCCACCTGAGTGTCCAGACACGAGGGGACAGGATGTGAGTGTCCCCAGCACTGGGACATTGCCAAGGAGAGGGGTAAAACAGCACAAATCCTGAGTGCAGCTTCCYCTGCAGGATAAAAGTGCTCTGCCCTGCAGTGCCCCTGTGATGGGATGTTCTCTTCATCCCCATTTTATCATCACTGAGCATTCCCAARCTTCACCTGAGCATCCTCTGGGGGAAGAGGCAGCTCCTGCAGCCACTGGGACAAGTCATTCATGAATCTGGGGGCTGAATTCAGCTCTGGGTTGTTGCTACAAGTCCCAGAGTAACAAAAGAGAAAGGAGAATTCCTTCTGGAGCAGCTCAGATCAGCCTCATGCTGTACATGTGTAAAGCCAGTCCTTAGCCAGACTTTTTCATCTATTTAAACAAAAAAAAAAAAAAGTCTGGAGAATTTACAGCTCCCTCCCACGTGTCTGCTTCCTGGTGTCAACCCCAGGAGATGGAGCATTAATCACAAAGTCTGGGAAAAAAACATTTCCAGAGTGGTTCTTTGGGACCAGGAGCACTGAAACAGGTAAAAGGCAAGAATTTGGGAAAAAAACGTTGCAGGAGGTTCCTCCTGGAGTGGGAATGAGGTTCTGCATCACTGCCAGTCCAGCCTGGCTGTGCCATTTGTGCCTTGGAGTTAAAGCTACATTGGTGGGAGCTTGATTAAAATATATCAATAAATAAACTTCTATTGATYCTGAGCTCAGAGGAAACCTGTTTGAGGAGCAAGGCACAAGGTATTCTCTGAGAACAGGATTTCAGTGCTGATGTTGGGTTTGAATTCATCCTCTCCTCAAAAAAAAAACAAATAAAAATATGATTTAGAAAGTGCCATCTTTTGGGGTAATGGCACAGGAGCTTTGATACAGCAAGGGAAAATACTGATTTCAGGTCTTGATGAAATTAATACCTGAGGACTTAAAGATCTGGAAAATGCTTGGAAAAACCTCCTCTCTGTTAGAATCAAGAGTCCAGGCAATCAATATTAATTCAGCCTTGCCCAGACACTGCTGTTCTCTGGAGCTGCTCATTAGCACCAGGGTGAGGCTGTCATTTGCCAGGGTGAATAAGGGCCCTCATTTTGTCTCTCTCCMCAGAAATCCATCACCACATCCCCAGCTCCCTGCTGCCACTGCAGSTGTGGCCAGGGGGGGTTGTGGCTTTAGGGTTTTGCTGCTGTTTCCAGCTTTATTTATTTGGGCCAAAACACCTCCAGGCTGCCCCTTGGAGGAGTCCTGCTGGGCTCAGCTCAAAGCTGGGAACTTCGGGAGGCTCCTGAGGGAGGGAAAATGGGATGGGTTCATCCATGGGGGCAGAGAACACAGCAAAGCCTCTTTGGCTTTGAGTTGGCTTTGTTGGAAAGT
>CADDXX010000441.1:675996-686862 GCA_902810485.1 Alauda arvensis | reverse complement strand
GGGAAGGGAAGGGAAGGGAAGGGAAGGAACTGGATGAGTGAAGGGGCAGTGGGTTGGTGATTTCCTGAGCCACTGAGGGAGGTCAGACCAGCCTTTGTCTCGTGCTGCTTGGAGAAAAGCTCTCCCTTTGGAGTGGCTTCCCTGCCATTGTCAAGTGCTGCTCATGAAACTCTCCTGAAGGATCAGCTCCTGAGTCATCACTGCCAGCACTTTGGGTGCTGTCAGGGTGYTTTATCTCCAGGAACAAAGCTGCCTGTGCTGCAGGAGTTCCAGGAGGAGCCCATCCTGCAGGAAAGCAGCCAGGGATTGAGGCAGCCACATTCCCAGTGGTTCCCATTCCCAGGAGAGGCTGAGCTCAGCTGCCAGTGATTCAATAAAAATGGCCTGAGGCACGGCCAGCACAGGGCATTTTGCTGAGAAATGGGATTTGTTTGTGTTCCAGGGCACCAGGAGGGCCCTCTGGGAGAAGTGGACATCGCATGGTGGCCTGCAAAAGGCAGCTGATCATCTTTGGAGGCTTCCATGAGAGTGCCAGGTGGGTGGCTGGGCTGCCTGGGCCTTTGAGTCCTTAAAAAAGGCAACAACATTTCACCAGCAGCAGCAATATGGTGTTACTGGGGGGTTTTGCTCAGCAGGACTGGGACTGAGCTGGATTTTTGTGTTAGAAGGGAGAAGGGATCTTGATTTAAAGGCTTCAGGTGTGGAGAATCATTRTAGCACTGAAGCAGCTGCCCATGCTTGTAGCCAAAACTATTCTGGCCTCAGATCTTKGTCTTGTAGAAACCTTTTCCCCTGGGGGCTGTGAGCAGAGCTCTGAGGTGCTGCTTTATCCCTGTGCTGAGTGTSCCCATCCCAAAATGTGCTGTGCCCMTGTGCTCCCTGCAGAGATTTCATCTACTACAACGATGTGTACACCTTCCACCTGGACTCCTTCACCTGGAGCAAGCTGGCTCCTGCAGGCATGGGGCCAGCTCCAAGGTCTGGCTGTCAGATGTCTGCCACCCCTGAGGGCAACATCATCATCTATGGAGGCTACTCCAAACAGGTGGGCACACTTTGGGCTTGGTCAGGCTGGGAATCAAAGCAGGCATCTCCTGATCCTGCCGATCTTGGTTCAGATAATTTCTCTCTTTTCCTGCTGATGGAGGGGCTGATCTTGGCTCAGATGATTTCTCTCTTTTCCCTGCTGATGGAGGGGCTGATCTTGGCTCAGATGATTTCTCTCTTCTCCCTGCTGCTCTAATCCAGCAGAAGGAATTGAGATCACCGAGGGAGGATTAAGCAGCTGGCAGAAATGACATTTTTTTGGCAACTGAAAGCACTCTCAGGTATTCCTTTGTGCTTCAGCACTCGCAGGTTGAAAGCAGCAGTTGCCAGGAGACTTTCATTTTGTGCCATCAGTGGCAGAGGTGAGGGAGCAAACTCAATCAGCCCAAAAAAGACTTTTGACAAGCAACCAGGCTCCCCCAGCTCTGCTCCTTGCTCTGTTARTGCTGGGAGCTGCTAGCAGAGAGCACATTCCTCATGGAGCAGGTATCCCTGTGTGCAGGCTGGSCTGCAGGAGGGAAGCTCCATTGAGCAGAAGGCTCCTGCTAAAGCTTTTCATGTTGGGAATGCAGGCAGAGGCCCAGGAAAGGCAGCAGGGGAGGAGGACACCTTGTTCTGAGGGGAATAAATGAACAAAGGAGGGAAGCAGGGAGAGGAGGGAATTGGTCTCTCTGTATATTCAGCAGCATTTGTGCCTCCTCAGGGCCTGAGCTTTGGGCTCTGCCTTGGATTCAACAGCACAGAGCCTCTTCCACCTGAAAGGGCTTTGTCTCGTCCCTCCTCTGCTGTGTGCTCACTGCTGAGGCTGGGAAGGAGCAGTGTCCATGCTCTGCTTGCTGTGCAGCTCTCCTGGAAGCAGCTGGGCTCCATGGAAATACAAAAGTCCCTCCTGTTTGGCAGCTGGTTCTGTTGCACTGCTGCTCTGGGTTGGTGTGAGCTGGTGAAAATGAAGGAGAAGGGAAATGCAGAGCTGCCCTCAGCAGGGCACTGGGGAAAGGGGGGAAGCTCTGTGCAGCTTGGAAAAGGAGCTTTTCCATCAGACACTCCATTAAAGCAGAACAGACGCTCCATCAAAACAAGACATTTTGAACAGATGTTCCAAACCTCCTCCCTTTGTCACGTGCAGAGCTCTGTGAGCTTCTCTCTGTTGGGCCAGTCCTGCTTTTGCAGCACAAACTGACCCAAAGCCCTGCTCAGAATCCTCTCTGCAGCCTCCAGCACTGGAAATTCAGTTCAGCAGGGTATGGCCCCTCCAGGAGAGACCCAATTCTGGTAATGTGTGGCTGTTTAATTCTCATTGTGCCTTCACTTAGAGCTGAGTGGCTGGGCTTGCTTTGAAGTGAGGGAAATGTGTTTGCCTGGGATGCTCTTGGGAGAAGGTAGACATGGAGAAAACTAGGTTTAATTGGAGTTGGGCAGCTACAGGAGAGGACTTAATCCTTGTCCCCAGTTCCAGGGGCAGAAACTCCAGCCAGGGGTGCTGTGAAGGCATTTTTGGGGATATTTTGAAGACATTTTGACATCTGAAAATACCCAAGCAAAGCAGCATTCATCAAATGCAGAGTGTTCTTAGGAGAGGCAGGACCAAGCCACACACGTGATGGGAAATGGTGAAGGGAAGAGGGGAGGAAAATCATAACAGCTCTTCTTTGTGAATGAGGCCATGATTTGGCTGCCACATGGCTGGAGGAGGGTGGAGGCATGGCAGGGCTGCTCCCTGTGATGGGCAGAAACCCTTCTGGTGCCTGCTTTGATATCCTGAACTCACAGAAATTATGTGCAGAGTCTCTCCTCAATAACATGTCAGTGCAGGGCTGAATTCCCTTCATGGGAATGGATTGAAAAGTCTTTCATGCTGGGGAAATAGAGGCAGAGAAGATGGGGGTGTCTTGTCTGAAGCACTCCAGGACTTGCCTGCAGAACTTTGGTCTCCAGATGTGGCTTTGCTGTGCCAGCCACTGGATTTTCCTGAGCAAACCAGGCTGGAAATGGTGAAAAAGGAGCTTTGCAGCCCTGGCTGTGACTGCCTGGAGGTGCTGATGCCTTTCAAAAGCAGGATTCTGGTCGGGGTTATCTGAGATTAACCCCAGCAGTGTAAAAAGTCTTTCTTCTCACCGGCCTGTGCTTGGAGGAAGGAATCAGAGAACGTCTGGGTTGTGGTCTGAAGATGTTTATTATAAAGCTCATCTCAAAAGTTCTCTCTGTCCAGCATGAGGTTCACAGGCAGCTGGAAAAGCAGAATCTCCTCCTCCCACAACAACACCTGGACTTTTATAATCTAAACTCCATTAACAATGTTTTCCTCTAAGCACCAATAACTGACCCAGGTCAGACACTGAAATCTCACCAGAACCCAATCAAGGAAAGGCCCCCACCCCTGCAAAGATGGAGGGGAAGAAGAAGCAGGAAAAGGACAAAAAACACACCCTGATTCCTCCATCTTTGCCCCACTCTATCTATAGAGTAAAACCTGAACATTCTATTGTTTCACCCTGTGAGCTGACAAAAATCACTCCAATCAAATTCTCGTGGCTTGCAGATCCTCATACAATTTGCAGTGGTTCTCATGGGCTGAAATGAAAAGCACTGGGGCATTTCTGATTCTGCTAAAACCTCAGACCCATTGCCAGGGTCTCAGCCCATCCAGGACAGCCAGAGGAACATTCTGGCTTCTGACAGATTCTCAGCCCAGTGGTGTCTGTGCTCCTGTTTATCAGCAGCCTGGAGATGATAAAGACAATTCCTGTGGCAGGGGATATTTGGGTGCTGCCAGCCCTGCCTAGAACCACACCTCACAATGCCCAGAGCTGCTCAGAGCTGCTGTGCTGCTGATCCTAGAACTGTGCCCAGCCCTGAGCTGTGCTGGGGATGGGGCTTGCTGCAGGGAGCTGCATTTTGGGCTGTGTGAAGCATTGCTAGGCAACACAGGGGCTGGAGCTGCTGCTGCAGGTGCAGCCTGCAGGCCAGGGGAGGGCTGCAGCTCCAYGTGGGCTGGGCTTTGGGGATCTTGGCGGGTTTTTTTGGGTTTTTTTTTAGTGGCAGTTGCAACAAAGCTGAAGTGGATTCTGCTGGGAGATGTGGAATTGTGAGGTCTGCTGGGATTGCTTCCCTCTGAAGCTCTGCCTGCTGAACATTTCTGTTCTTTGGGTGGTTTGGGCMTCTGAATCTTGTCAGATCCTTGTCTTGTAGAAAGCCCTTTTCCCCTGGGGGCTGTGAGCAGAGCTCTGAGGTGCTGCTTTATCCTGTGCTGAGTGTGCCCATCCCAAAATGTGCTGTGCCCATGTGCTCCCTGCAGAGATTTCATCTACTACAATGAGAAAGGAAAGGAAAAAGGAAAGGAAAGGGGAACCTTCACCTGGACTCCTTCACCTGGAGCAAGCTGGCTCTCCTGCAGGACCCTCCTGTTGATCTCCCATCAGACAGTTTTAGCACATGGAAAATCCTGATTGNGAAAGGAAAGGAAAGGAAAGGAAAGGAAAGGAAAGGAAAGGAAAGGAAAGGAAAGGAAAGGAAAGGAAAGGAAAGGAAAGGAAAGGAAAGGAAAGCTTCAGCCTGGACTCCTTCACCTGGAGCAAGCTGGCTCTCCTGCAGGACCCTCCTGTTGATCTCCCATCAGACAGTTTTAGCACATGGAAAATCCTGATTGCATTTTCCAAGCTCTCTGTGCCTCAGTTTCTGTGCAGCCTGGCAGCAGAGTTGGGATTTTCAGCTGATACCTGTCAGACTCYTTCAGGTGCAAACCACAGGGGATATCCCACCCTTTGTGCTGGCAAACAAACCCCTGGAACTTTAAAGCACAAAGGAGCAGGAAGCTCCTGTGAGTGATGGAATGATTTGCTCATTGCTGACTTGTCCTGGCTGGGAGGGGATGGATCCCTCCAGCAGCTGGGAGTGACAACAAAAACTGACTCCTCATGGGGGTGTTCTGAGCCCAGGGAGCTCTGTCCTGTGTGTTTGCTCCAGGGAGCTCCTCAGGAGAAAGGAATGTGCATTTTCCACACAGCTTGGGTGGTTCTGGAGCCAGCTGCTCTCTGTGTGTGTGCTGTGGTGCCTCTCACTCAGTGCTGTGCCCCTCACACTTCACCTGCAGTTGTGCAGGGCCTGGGACACACTTCCCTCCCCTTTCCCTAAAAACTGAGCATAATTCCCAGGAATTGGCTCTTCTGTTTCCTCATTGCTGCCCATCCAACCAGTTGGTTTTTAATCCCCCTGGGACAATTTATTTAGCTCTGGGTACCCAAATTCCTGCATCCCCTGGTCTCCATGCAGCCACAAACCCCCAGAAATCCAYGCTGCAGCCTGGAGAGGCCACAGGAAGGGATTCTGGCACATCCCAGGCAGTTCCCCTGCTTTGAATCCCATGCTTTGGAGCTGCCTGGAGCTCCTCTCCTTGCCCAGTGCCAGTTCCAGCTGGATCCCCTGTGCGATTTGGCCCCTGGAGCTGTTTCCCTGAGCATCCCTGTGTTTGCTTTCCCTGCAGAGGATCAAGAAGGACGTGGACAAAGGCACCCTGCACACAGACATGTTCCTGCTGAGGGCTGAAGGGGCAGGCAAGGAGGAAGGTGAGCACTGCAGGCCTGGCAATGCAAATCCTCTCCCTTCCTTGGAATAATAATCCCAAAAAATCCCTGGAACCAAATTCCCCTGGCAGTGATAACCTGTGTGCCCCAGTGTTGGCTCAGGCAGAAATCCAGGAGAAGAGATTTTAGTGATTTTTTGTGTGTGTGTGGGAGGGAATTCAAACAACATTTCCAAATTCCTGCTTCTGGGACATTTYGGCCAGAAAACCTTTGGGATTGCAGAGTTCTCCTGTGGTGGGGTGTTCCTGCTGAAGCTGCTCCATCCCTCCCTCCTCAGCTGGAGAAGGGAGAGAARATCCAATGGGAGACTCATGGATTGAGCAAAGGACAGGGAGGGATCACTCAGCTCTTTCCCTGCTCCAGGCTGGGCCCATTCCATGGGGTACAACCCTTCATTGATCCATTGTGGGTCTGTGCTTATCTTTGGAGTAGGAATTCCATCACTTCCCTGAGGRGATTTTCTCCTTGACTCAAGCAGTGGGACAATTTTCTTGGAGCTGAGGTTGTCAGGTGTTAAAAGGGTGATGGATTTCTCCAAAGCTGCCTGTCTGGGATGGGGTTTGGGGAGGAGGCTTGGTCCCCAGCACTGTCTGGATTCTGGATTATTTCTACTTTTCTCTGGTKGGAATTGCAGTTCCTTCAGGAGCTCAGGGCCTGGCACTGCTGCTCCCAGCCTGAGGAGAAGGGATTGGAGAGAAGCAGAGGGATAGAGCACAAGTCCTGTCCTGTTAGAGCTGCTTGGGGCTTTTTGGGCTGATCTGTGCTCATTTTTGGGGCTGAGGGTGGCAGAAGAGGTGGAGAGAGCTGCTGGAAGGTGGGAGGGCTCCATGGGGTAACTGAGGGACAGTTTTTGGTGCTTGAAAGCTGCATCTCACCAGGCTTTGTCTCACCTCCACTAAAAAGTGCAGACACTTTCAACACCCCCCTTTGTCTAGACAGCTCCGAGAACACCCTAAAAATCCCCAAACAGGGCCTGGAATTCCCTGCTGGAACTGTGGGAGCCTCTGGAATACCCAAATCCAGCAGGACTCCCCYGTGCTGAGCTCACCTCTGCTCTCTCCCCTGCAGAAAGGTGGAGCTGGAGTCGSCTCAGCCCCTCGGGAGTGAAGCCCACCCCCAGGTCTGGCTTCTCCATAGCTGCTGCTCCCAACAACCGCTGCCTGCTCTTYGGGGGGGTGCACGATGAGGAGGAGGAGGAGAGCCTCGAAGGGGACTTCTTCAATGACATCTATTTCTATGACATGGCCAAGAACCGCTGGTTCCCTGCTCAGATCAAGGTCTGGGGTCAAACACAACAATTTCAGCATCTGSCACCTCCTGGGTTGGACATTTCACTGATTGTTTGGGTGGGAAGGGACCCTAAAGATTCTCTTATCCCACCCCTGCCATGGGCAGGGACACCTTGTACAAGCCCAGGTTGCTCCAAGCTGGCCTTGGACACTTCCAGGGGAGGAGCAAGGATTTTTCTCTCTTTTTCAGGAATCCTGTAAACACAACTATTTCAGCATCTGCCACCTCCTGGGTTGGACATTTCATTGATTGTTTGGGTGGGAAGGGACCCCAAAGATTCTCTCATTCCACCCCTTCCACAAGCCCAGGTTGCTCCAAGCTGGCCTTGGACACTTCCAAGGATGGAGCAAGGATTTTTCTCTCATTTTGAAGGAATCCTGTATATTTGGTAGCTCAGGGTGCACCTGAGCAATGCCTCTCCTCCAGGAGTGAGGCTGCACAATAATTCCATTATTGTGGAATGAAGCAAAGCAGCTTGAAACCACGTTCCTGGTGTTTTGCTGAAAGCCCTCTGCAGGCCAGATGAGTGTGACATGAGGGGAGTTCACTCAGAGCTGCTGTGAGGAGATTTTGGGGTCAGACCCCTCTCTCTTCTCCCCAGTGCTGATGAGCTACCAGAAGAGATGAAATMTCAACCTTGGCTCCAAGAGCTTCAGGGATCAGCTCTGGGTTGTGTTTGAAGCACTCTCAGAGGCCAGGGGAGGTGCAGACCTGGTTCAGCTTCTCCTTCCCCCTGCCCCTTKCTGGCTTTGTTCTCCAGATGGAGAAGTCAATCCCATAATAACAGGCAGGCAGCCACTCAGCTGGATGCTCCAGCCTTCCCAAACTGATTGTTTTCCCAGCCCTTTCAKAGAGTTCTTCCAAGACCTGGAGTGCTGCCTGCTAATGGGCTGTAATTTAGCACTTGTTGTGATTTCAGGAAATGGTGGGTTCCTTTCCCTGCTCACAGCACAGTGACCTCTGTGTGCTGCTGGCACCTGGGAGCAGGAGAGCTCCTCTCTTAACAGAGAGAGCAATTCCATGCCCAGGATCCTCACTGTTCCTGGATTTAGGTTGGGAAAAAAGGAGGAATTGCACTGATCCCTGCTCACAGCACTGTGGCCTGTGTGTGCTGCTGGCACCTGTGAGCAGGAGAGCTCCTCTCTAAACAGAGGGAGCAATTCCATGCCCAGGATCCTCACTGTTCSTGGATTTAGGTTGGGAGAAATGGAGGAGGAATTGCACTGAGACTGAAAACTGATGGAAAGCAGGCATTGCTCCTTCCCTCCAGCAGCACTCGTGCTCTTTGGGTGACCTCGGGTGCAGAAACCCCCACCAAAGGTGCTTTGATTCTGTTCCCAGGGCCCCAAATCCGAGAGGAGGAGGCGCAGGAGGGGCAGACAGGCTGAGGCTGAGGCTGCTGGGGACGAGGAGCTGCAGCTGCCACCCCCCCAGGGCCCCCAGGAGATCATCAAGGAGGTGGTGGCAGAGGACGGCACCGTCATGACCATCAAGCAGACGATCCCTGGAACTGCAGGGGACAAGGCCAGGCCTGGCTCAGAGGAGGAGGAGGAGGAGGAGGAGGAGGAGGAAGGAGGAGCCCTGGGGCAGCCTGTGGAGCCCTGCCCACGCTCCAGTGCCATGGTGGCAGTGAAGCACGGGGTGCTCTACGTGTACGGGGGAATGTTCGAGGTGGGGGACAGGCAGGTGACCCTCAGTGACCTGCACTGCATCGACCTGCACAGGATGGAGCAGTGGAARGTGCTGCTGGAGATGGATCCAAGTGAGCTCTGCTGCTGTGCCCTCAGGGGAGCAACACTGGGGGGAAAAAAAATCAACTGTGGGGTGTCCTGAGGGGTGGTGGTGGTGGTGATCCTTTGGTGGAGGTGTTCCCTGGACGGGACAAAGCTTGGGGCTGTGTGATGATGCAGTGTGTGGCCCAGAGCTTTGGGGACACTGCAGGGACAGCTCTGCCCTTGGAAATCAAAGAGCTGTGGTGGCATGAGGCATCCTGGGGATCCTGCTGTGCCAGCCTTGTCCACTCCTCCAGGGAACTGGGATGGTCCTGTCTGTGCCCACTGTGTCAGGGAAGGGCCTGGGTCCTGCAGGGCATGTGGGCATTACCTGGGGTGATCTCTTTGTGTGTTAATTATCTCTTTGTGACTTAATTATCTCTGTGCCTCAATTCTCTCTGTACCTCAGTTCTCTCTTTGTGCCTTGATTCTCTCTTTGCACCTCAATTCTTTATTTGTGCCTCAATTCTCTCTTTGTGCCTCAGTTCTCTCTGTGTCCCTTAATTGTCTCTTAGTGCCTTGATTATCTCTTTGTACCCTAATTGTCTCTTTGTACCTAAATTGTGTCTTTGTGCCTCTCTTCTCTTCCCTTCCTCATCCCAGAAACCCAGGAATGGCTGGAGGAGTCAGACTCAGATGAGGAGGAGGAGGAGGAGGATGATGATGTGGAAGGTGCAGAGGGAGGGGAGGAAGAAGAGGAGAGTGAAGAAGAGGAGAGTGAAGAAGAGGAAGGTAATTGCTAATAAATGCTAATTTCAAGTGGGGTTTAGTGCAGGGCCTGGTTGTGCTGTGAGCCTGGGAGGCCTCCCTGGTTATCCAGGTGAGTTTTCCAGCAGAATCAGCTTTCCTAATACCTTACTCTTGGAATAAAAGCGAATTTTTCCTGGTTGCTGGTAGATTTTCAGGCTGTTACCCCCAGCCCCACGTGTGGAGCTGGGTGTGATCTCTGTGTGTGAGCTCAGTGTGTGTTCTCTGTGTGTTCTCTGTGTGTGTGATCTCTGTGTGTGATCTCTGTGTGTGTCTCTGTGCCCAGGGCAGCAGCAGCACCCAGCAGTGCAGCCTGGGGAGGCCCAGGCCCAGTACGTGGCCAGGACAGAGCAGCACTGGCTCAGCCTGGCCCGCAGCCACATGGGCCCCCAGGCCAAGGACAAGAAGGTGCTCAAGGTGGCTCATGCCATGGCCAAGACTTTCTWTGAAGATCCCATCCACGTGTCCTGAAGCTGCTGCAGGAGTGGAGGAAGCCCTGCTAAGCTCAGCTCAGTGTCCATCCTAACCTCCAGCCTTTCCCAGCTCTGGATGGAGGCTCTGCATCTGCTGTTACTCCTGGGAATGCTGGGAGGCTCCTGAGGAGCAGGATTGCTGTCCCAGCACTTGTTCTGCTGAGCTGGGGCTGTGCAACACTGACTTTGTTGTCCCAGAGGTCTCTGGGGTGTGTCCAGACAAACTGTGCACATGGCAGTGGTTCTCTGCTCCCAAATTCCTGATGTGTCTCCAGGTGTTCCTTCAATAAACTGACTTGGTTACATCTTGTTCTGCTCAGTAAATCCCATCCCAGCTTTGTTCTCCTCCTGCTGTGGAAGAGGCACTGCAGTTCCTGCAGGCAGTGGGGAGTGCACCACAGCTCTGGGATGCCTGGAAAAACCTGGGAATCCTTCCCTGTGAGATGCACTCRCAGAAACCTCTTCCTTTTCCACATTTTGCCTTTGTGCAATCTCCCAGTTCAGTTTTCCCCCTGTTGGCCCAGTTCACCTCTTCATGGCCAGTGAAATGTCCACCTGCAKCCCAGGAAGGGCTGATCCCAGGATTTGGTTTTCAGCTCCTCTCTCCCCAGCAGAGCAGAGCTGTGTCCTGGGGGCAGCAGATGGGATGCAGGTGATCCTGGAGGTGCCAGCAGCACTGGCTGTCCCTGTGCAGGAGCTCCAGGTGCCCTGGCTGTTCTGGCAGGGCCATCCCCGGGGATGCAGCTCTGGAGGGCAGGGCTGGGATCCACCGTGCTAATTAGGACAGAAGGGTGATTAAATAGAGCTGCCAGGGAGCTTTAATTGATGGCTGACAGGGAAGGGACCTTCCCCATGCAMCAACAGGTGAGAGGTGACAACAAAGCATTTATTGAGAACCTGGGAGAGGAGTGTAATGAATATAGAGACCATAGCTGAATGGTCGCAGTGGGTGGTGAG
>CADDXX010000441.1:626941-637081 GCA_902810485.1 Alauda arvensis | reverse complement strand
GRAARRWTTKGGKTKGRARGGRMCCTWAAAGTTCACCCAGTTCCACCCCTGCCATGAGCAGGGAAACCTTCCACYRTCCCAGSGTGCTCYRAACTTTCTCCTGGCCTTGGACACTTCCAGGGATGGGCCAGGAATTYCTCAGCCCTCATCCACACCCTTCACTTCACCTGAACAATTCCAGCCACTCAGAGGGAATTATTCTCCCATTGAATTACATTTTAATTACAGCAAAGAGAATTTGGGAGAATCTCCTCTYGGCCCTACAAGAAATCCCTTCAACGTGCAGACATCACTGTGCTCCACTCAGACTCCACCAACTTCAGGAAAGCGATTTCCTTGTCTCCAGCACACTGTGTTTTTTAGCCTACTTTCCTCAGGAAATGGGGCTCACTCCTGTGATTGTGCTGTTTATAAATCTATATGCCATCCCTCCCACACTAATAACTTTTGAACGTGTTGGCCAATTCCAACCAAATCTGACAGAGAGGCAGAGTTCTCAAAAATACTGAATTCTTACAAATTTAATGAAAGCCGTGGGTGGGCTCTTTTTTTTTATTATTTTTTATAATTTTTTTTCCCCCACCAAGGGAAAGGCTGCAGAGTGAACTCAGTGTGATCAGACAGAAAGGAATAAAAACACACACACACACACACACACACAGAGCCACGCCAGGTGCTGGGAAATTGGAGTTTTTGTTGGCATTAGAGGGGGGATATTCCAGCCCTGAGCCCCAAAACCTGGGGAATGAGCTCCAGGATTCTCCCCCAGCTGTGTTTTGTGGCTTTTGGATGATGCACTTTGGTGTGGGCACCGCAGGGGAGGGGTTTCCTTCATTAGGAAGCTTTACAATTAATCGGACTAAGATGAATAAGAAAGCTTTTCTAGCAGGATCTCAGTATGTAAAACCGTGCTCCGCTCTGGTTCTGCGGGCTCAGGGACTCTGAGAGGGGGGAGAGCTCGAGCTGAGGGATTGGAGGTTTCAGACAAAGCGGTTTAAGGTAAAAGAGCAGAGATTTGCATGGGAAATGGGGGAGGAATCCTTGCCTGGACCCACCCGGCCCCATCCATCCTCCACTCCCAATGCAGGGCACGGAGGATTTCACTCCTGGCATTCCTGACTTGATGTKTTTTCCCTTCTCTCCCATAGTTAGAGGTGGAATTTTACACGTCAAGAGCTCATCAAGCCCCTCTCCCAGTCCAAACATTCCCCTCTCGTGGTGTTCCAAGTCCATCACCACTTTGGGATGGAGGGTGCCCAGGTTCTCAGACCCAGCATCCCATGGCAGACTGGAGCTCCACATTCCCAGGATCCATCCCAGAGCTCCACATTCCCAGGATCCATTGCACAGCATCCCAGAGCTCCACACTTCTAGGATCCATCCCACACCATTCCAAAGCTCCACATTCCCAAGATCCATCCCATGGCACACTGCAGTTCCACATTTCCAGGATCCATTGCATAGCACCCCAGAGCTCCACACTTCCAGGATCCCAGCCTTTTGAGGCACTCCCATCCATCCCCAGATGCCAGGGAAATATCTGGCCTTCCCACTCCCCTGCATCCTGCTTCCTACCTGCCATTCTAAGTGGAATTTTTCTTTTTTTTTCTTTTTTTTTCCCCAACCATCAGCTCAAAAACATCATCAGGCCCAAATGTGCTCCCAGAGCAGGCCTGGGAGGCTCATTCACATTGCAGATAAGCCCTTGGCAGACGTGCTGATAAAGATTCCAAGTGTGACTCTGCATACCAATGTCCCAGAGCCAACAATTAATCCAGCCYGGGAGGCTCAGGAGGTACCTGGGTTTTTCCCCTAACCCCAGCCCTTTTTCCCCAGCCTGGCTGCTAAATWTAGCTCCTGCTCAGAAAACAGAGAGGAATGACATGCTCTGATAAACCACCCCAAAATGGGATACAAAGAAGCCTGAATTCTCCAGAGGAGCTTCTGCTCCTCACCTCGCTGCTGGTCTGGGAGCTCCTGCAAGGAGCAGAGCTCCAGGTGCCTTTTGGGAGGCAGCTACAGGGGGCTTGAGCTGGCCCTGCTTTGAGCTGGGGCCTTATTTCAGCTGAAATGAGACATGGCTCGTTTTTCCCCTTCCCTCTGCTGGTTTTCAGCCGGATCAGGTCCCAGCTCTGGATCTCTGAGCAGCTCCAGGAGGGCTGCACAGGGAGAAGGGACATGGCTGGGCACCCAGATCTGCTGTTTKCCAACAGAGCCTCAGCCAGGGCAAGCCCTCCCCGGGGGCTGAAGCCACATATTTGACTGGTTTTCCACTCAAAAACCTTTTTGGGAATGGGAATAGCTGGGAATCCTCCTGGCACAGGCAGAGGATATGGGCAAACAGCATCTCAGGAGCTCCAGGAGGAGAGGGAAAATGGGATAAATAACCCAGTACCCCCTAAGTGACAGCTCTCAGCCTGTGACAGCCACCAAGGTGCCACCACCCCCTGCCAGGCTGCCCTGCTCTGGTGACCCTGTGGCCTCCCTGCCTCGTTTGTGCATCCCCAGGCACAACTGGGCTTGGACCCACCCAGTTCTGAGCAGCACCCCAGTGTGGGCCTGACACTTCTGGGTCTGAGAGATTTTTTAGCCTGCTCACTTTCTCTCAAGGGAAAACTCCTCAAGAAAGCTTCTTCCCAAAACAATCCTGGCAAACACCTCTCCTTCCTCAACACAACCTCTCTTCAGGTGGTGTTTTGCTGTTTCTCCTGTTTAACCCATGGAGTTAGAGAGGTTTTGTTCCTATTTACCAACCATGTTCAGCCTGCATGGGAACGCCTTATAAAAGGCAGTAAGAATTAGACAATAAAACTTTTTTTTCTGTGCTCTTTGCCTTCTGAAATATTGGAGTCTCTCATCTTCCTTTCGTGCCCTACGACACCTCAAGGCCTGGGCAAACCCAAGTCTCTCATTTTCCTTTCATGCCCTACAAACAACACCCCAAGGCTTGGCTAAACCCGAGCCCGCTGTGAGCTCCAACCTGCCCACCACGAACTGCACAAACCCCAAAAACCTTCATCCCATTTCCCCCAAGCCCCCAGGGTGGGATCCCAGCTCCGACACCTCAGGATGGGAAGGAACCTCCCCCATTCCCTTACCTGGACGCCGCGATCTCCGCTTTCTGCTTGGCGATGGTGGCCGCCCTCTCGGCCGCCTCCACGGCCCGATCCACCTTCTCCCGGATCTTGCTGGCGCGCAGCGGGATCAGGTTCTTCCTCTTGCCGCTGACCAGGATGTTCTGCTTGTACTTGCCCTCCTCCTTGGTGCCGTCGGGGAAGGTCATGCAGCCGTAGCCGTGGCGCTTGTTGTTGGCCCACTCGCCCTCGTACTTGAGCCCGTCCGAGCGCTGGCTCACGCCCGAGCCCGAGCGCTTGTCGTTCTTCCACTCGCCCACGTAGATCTCGGTGGTGGTGGCGTCGATGTCGTCCTCGATGACCGAGAGCTCGGCCTCGCCCTCGCCCAGGCTGATGGTGGAGTTGATGTCGCTGGCCGTGGAGCTGACCGTGCTCATGCCGGCCTCGCTGCGGAACGAGCTCTGCTTGCTCCGCTGGCTGGCCAAGGAGCTCTTGGACTCGGACTTGCGGAGCTTGAGCCCGCTCAGCAGCGAGCGCCGGAAGATGCCTTTCTTCTTGCTCTTGAGGATCTCGGCGTCGCTGTGGGCCATGAGGACGAAGCCGCCGCGCGACACGGCCGGGCTGCCGGCCACGGCGGGCGAGGCGTCGGGGTGCAGCGCCGTGCCGTTGGTGTGCTCGCTGCGCAGGGAGTTGATGGACGTCCTCAGGGGTGACCTGATGACCGCAGCCATGCCGTAGGGGACGCTCTGCCGGACGCCGTAACCCTGGCGCATCCCCCCGACCCACTGGCCCTGGTACGTCCCTGAGGAGGGGAGACAAGAGGAAACGGAGAGAGGGGTGGGTCACGGCATCGAACTCCTCTGGGAGCCCTTCAGCAGCTCTGGAATCCCAGTCCCATCTCCATTGCAACGWCAGGGTGTGGAGGGAGATTTGGTTGGGTGGCAGGCTTGAGCTCCAGCACAGGCCTCAAGGAGTTGCCCCTTGGATCAATCCCTAATGTGAAAGGGAAGGATGCCCTTTCCACCCCTGGAATCCCAGTCCCATCACTGGGATGAGGATTGCAATGTCAGGTTGTGGAGGGAAATTTGGTTGGGTCGCAGGCTTGAGCTCCAGCTGCAGCACAGAGCGGTCAGAAACCAGCCAAAGCCTCAAGTAGCTGCTCCTTGGATCAGCCCCTAATGTGAAAGGGAAGCTGCCCTTTGCACCCCTGGAATCCCAGTTCCATCTCTGGGATGAGGATTGCAATGTCAGGTTGTGGAGGGAAATTTGATTGTGTTGCAGGTTTGAGCTCCAGCTGCAGCATGGAGCTGTTAGAAACCAGCCAAAGCATCAAGGAGCTGCCCCTTGGATCAATCCCTGATGTGAAAGAGAAGGATGCCCTCTGCACCTCTGGAATCCCAATCCCATCTCCATTACAACATCAGGGTGTGGAGGGAGATTTGGTTGGGTTGCAGGCTGGAGCTGCAGCTGCAGCACAGGCCTCAAGGAGCTGCCCCTTGGATCAATCCCTGATGAGAAAGGGAAGGGATCAGGGCTGTGGAACACGGAATGGTTATCCAGGAGCACACTCCCACCCAGCCCACGCTGCTGGCAGCGATGGCATCTCACAGGGGATGGATAATGCACAACAATACATTTATTTATACACACAGCGCCTGCATCCCCTGTGCTGGGGAGGGAAAGCAGCTCCATGGAAATAAAGGCCTCACGGGGAGAGATCCATTYGGATATTCCCCTTGGAATTGTGCCCCCGTTGGAGCTCCTACATTTGTGTGGGCACTTCCTGGAGTTGCTTGGCTGGTTGCTGGTGGCACGAAACACACACAGGGCTCCAGCACAGCACTGGGAATGGGGGAACCCACCCAGCCCGGGGGGCAGMGCTGGACTCAGCACCCTCCCTGTGCACCCAAGTGTGGGGTGGGTGGTAAATCTGCTCGGGGTTCCTAATCCCACCCCCTCCTGGCACAATTCCAGGCCTTATCCCAGCTGCTTGAACTGCAGCAGGGCTTGTTTTTATTCTTAGGCCGGCTTAATCTTCTGCACAGCAGCTCGGGATGCAGCGATCCCCTGCCCGCCTCAGCCCTCCCGGGACACATCCAGGAGCCTGGGCATGGCTCCTCACCGGGCCCTGGGGCTGCTGGAAGGCTGGGAGCAGTCCCAGGGATGTGCAGGGGTGGGATGGGCACAGGCAGCAGTGGGACCTCCCTTTGTGCCAGCCCCAATCCCACACGGCCGGGGAATCCTAAAATAGAGCTGCTGAGGCAGTGAGCCCGGCATGAATGGGGCCAGCCCTGCCCCAGGGCTCCCTGAGGGATTTCCCTGCCCTGTTCTGGGGCTCAGCAGTGGCTCTGGAGAAGGGATCTGGGCTGGAGCAGGAACTCCTTCCTGAGAGTGTGAAACGAGCACCTGGCCACGTTTTGGGGTGTATTTTGGGGTGCCTCAGCTGTCTTTCAGCTGCACAAATCCCCCAGGATTTGGGCACCCTGCCCCGTGCTCCCATGGCATTACATTATTGGGGTGCACCCCAAAAAACCCCAGCAGGCCCAAGCTGGGGASCCCAGAGAGCCTGCCCTGGAGAGGGGCCGTGGGGAGGCAGGGGCAGGCTGGATTTACTGAGGGTTTATAGGATTAGAACCGGGATTAGGGCAGGCACTGGCAGGGCAGGGTGAGGAAGTGGTGACAGGGAGAAGGATGGGGGACAACCCGTGAGATGCAGCTCGGGGGACACAGCAGACACGTCCTGTGGGGAGCAGTGAGCCCCTGTGGTGTCCCCAAAAACGGGGAGCAGCCWGTGCCACACACCCACAGCTCTCCCCATGCCCGGGATGGTGGCTGTGGCAGGGGACAGCCTGCCAAGGTGTCCYTGCATTCCCTGGGGACCTGGCAGCACCCCTCTTCCCTTCCTGGCTCCATCCCAGACAATCTCAGCAGGACAATGGGGGCAGAGATTCCCCCCAGCACCCCGAGTTCCCCTGCCAAGGAGCCCTCAGGAAGGTTTGGGATGTCCCCACACCTTGCTCCTGCTTCCCCAGAGATGGAGGCACTGGGTTTCAGGGGATGTCAGTCAGGGAGAACAGGTCCTGCAWGGGCTCCAGCAGATCCCACCCTGCCAGGACCCATCTCCCTTTCCCTTGGCTGAATCCCTTGGCTGCAGCCCTGACCCCACACAGGTCCCTCCTCATCTCCTGGCAAACGTGCAGCTGAAAAAGCTCCCTGGGTTAAGCAGGGGCAGCTTGAAGGATCCCAGCCCTGTGCTGAGGGACTGGCAGGGAGCAGAGCAAAGAGCCTGGAGTGTGACACTGGAGCAAATGGGTCACAGCAGGTCACAGCCTCTGCCTGCCCCCGGCCAGGCTGAGGTGCCTGGGGTGCTGAAATCCCTGCCTGGCCCTCAGAGCTGCCCCTGGAATGGCTCAGGGGGCCAGGAGCAGTCTGGGCATCACCTCGGTATCACCTCGGCATCACCTCGGTATCACCTCGGTATCACCTCATCATCTCCTCAGCATCTCCTCAGCATCTCCCCAGCATCTCCTCATCAAGGTGGATTTCCCAGCCACTCTGCCCCGCTCCGTCCCCTCCCAGCACCGTGGAGCAGCTCCCAGCCCCCAGCTCTGCTTTCAGGGGTATCTTTTGCATCCCTGCAGGAGGAGCAGCACGGATCATCCCTCGGGATCGCCTCGGGGGCCACCGAGACACCTGGGCAGCTCCATGGGCCACCAGCAGATCAAAGAGCAGCTTCCTGCCAGGGAGCTCAGTGCTCCCTCAGCCAGCAGCTCTCCTTCCTTCCTTCCTTCCTTCCTGACTCCGTGATGCTTTAAAGCCCTGGATATGCCGGGATTTGGCCGTGGAGGGCAGGAGGCTGGGGAGCCTGATCTGCACCGCTCAGCGCCGCCTGCCCGGCCAGCCCCGCTCGGCTTAACCTCTGCCCCGGCATTGGCAGGGCTGTGTGCAAGGTTTGATCTGCCAGGAGCCCTGAGACTCCTGCTCCCTGAGACTCCTGCTCCCTGCAGAGGGAATTTCGGGATGTTCCCTGTGCGTGGCAGCACGGGCCGGGCTGCGGGAGGTGGGAAGGGGAACGGGCAGCAGGGATGGGATGGATTTGGCTTTGGGAACCCCAATGAAGCTTTGCAAAGCTCTCCATGAGGATCAGAGGCGTTGCAGGAATTGTCTTTCTGTGCATTTCTGTTCCTTCGTCAAAGAGATTTTGGGGATTTTGCTGGGGAGGGGAGGGATGATCTCCAGCTCATCCCTCTGGGATGCAGGCACTGTGGGGATCCAGGAATGTTCCCTCTCTCTGATGAGGTTTTCTCCATGCCTGGGAGGTGGCAGCCAAGCCATGGCTTGCTGTCCCTGGGCCTGGAATCCTTGTGGAGAGAAATCCCACAGTGGTGCCCAGGGAAATCTGGCTTCACAACAAACCAACATCCCAAGGAATGGGATTCCCTCAGGAAGAGCTGGAGTTGGAACAGGAGGGAGCCCAAAGGGAGGAGGTTGGTCAGGTACTTGGGGCTTCCNGGGGGGGGGATGAGCCCTGCTGAGGGAGCAGAATCACCTGCCGGGGTGCTGGGAATGGAGAATTGCAAGGATTCTGGTCCTGAGCACCTCACAGGGCCGGGATGCAGGGAGGGGGATGATTTCAGGGAACGACCCAAGGCAATCCTGGCCACAAACCCATGGCATTGCCCAAGCCAGAGGAGAGCCAAAGCCAGCGTTTCCTCCTCCATTCCCTAGGGAGGAAAATGTCCCAGCCTCTCCCCTCAGCCAGGTAGGACACTCCTGTGGATGCCTCCCACTTCTGAGTGACCCTTTTGCACGGGGCAACAAGGGCAAAGAGAGAGAAGGAAACCTTGGACATGGAAAATCAAAATAAAGGTGATGCCATGAAGGGTGAGGGGGTGGCAAAGCAGAGCTAAGGAGAGGGCACAGCCTGAGGCAAGGAGAAAACCACTGGAGTCATCCCAAAAGATGGGCTGGAGAGAATATCCCTAATTCAGAAATAACTGTGGAAGCGTAAGAAAGGAAAGGGGCTCATGGGAAAGGCAGGGATTGATGGGAACATGGAGACAAGGAAACAGGCAGGGCTGTGGGACACATTCACAGGTGCCCCTAATCCTGAATTTGGGGGTTTTTTTGGCTCATTCCCCTTGGAGCAGGGCTGGCTTGTTCCCAGAACTCCTGCAGGAATTGCCACTGCCTTGAGGAGCGTGCAGAGCCCCGTCCCTGGCCTGGGCAGCATCATTCCTGATTCTCCAGCAGTGACAGGGCTTCCTCAGCACTTGGCTCAAATCCACCCTGGGAAGAGCTGAGCGTCTGCAGGGGCAGCTCCTGATGGTCCCACAGTGCCAAAATCCCCCAAATCAGGGCTGGCCTGGGGGTCCCACAGTGCCAAAATCCCCCAAATCAGGGCAGCTCCTGGTGGCCCCACAGTGCCAAAATCTCCCAAATCAGGGCAGCTCAACAAATCAACATCCCAAGGAATGGGATTCCCTCAGGAAGAGCTGGAGTTGGAACAGGAGGGAGCCCAAAGGGAGGATGTTGGTCAGGTACCTGGGGCTTCCTCTGGCTTTAGGATCTAAACCTGCTCCATGATGGTGGAAGGAGATAAAATGAAGGAATTTTTTGGGGTTGGAATGATTGCATTTTCTTTCCCCCCTCTGCCCATACCCAAAATCTGGCATTTTGTAGTGGCTGAGCCCTCTGTCCCCACTCCAGAACATCATTAAGGAGAAGCTTCATGGCTGCTCCCAGGCTTTTCCCAAAGCCACGTATCCAGTTCTGTGTCCTGCAGGATGGATCCGTGTCCTGCAGGATGGATCTGTGTCCTGCAGGATGGATCCATGTCCTGCAGGATGGATCTGTGTCCTGCAGGATGGATCCGTGTCCTGCAGGATGGATCCGTGTCCTGTAGGATGGATCTGTGTCCTGCAGGATGGATCCTCTGGCAAACACACGGATAAAACCCATGGGAGGTTTGCACAGACCTGCTCTCTTCCAGTTCCTCACTGGAGACATCCAGGCAGGAATTTGAGATGTTGTGAAGCACTGACCTCAGAAAAAGACAAATGTTTGGAGAAAATTCCTTCTCCATCTCTGACACTGAGCTGAAATCCCAAGCACACCCACCACGCTGGGTCAGTATTCCCAGGGTAGAGAAAATAACCAGCAGCAGGGATGGGTGTGCCTGGAAAATGGGAGCAGCAGGCTCCAAAGGGCTCTGTCCCATCCTTGAGGCACAGCCAGCTCCTGCTCCTGTGCATTCCCAAGCACCAGCAGCATTCCCAAGCTCCCAGCTCTCCTTCCCCACCCAGCAGAATCCCAGGAAGGAGGGGGAAGTGGTCCAAAGCGCCCCTCCACTTTTCCAGGCCAGRGTAATTAGGTTTTACAAATTGCTGCTTTATCTGGCAGAGGATCCTTCCTGCCATGCTCAGCCCCCCCCCGTTATCTCTGGCCTCTGCAGCATATTAATTAAAGATGTCCAATGGCAATAATTAGGCCGGGCTCTTGAATTCCAACCAGAGGAGGGAGTTKCACAGAGATCCCTTTCCAGCTGCTCAGGATCACAGAGCCCGGGGGGATTCACACACAGATCCCCTCGGGAACACCCAGCCCAAAGGGAGGAGGGCTGGAAGGAAGGGGAGGCCTGGAGGGTGCTCAGCCAGTTCTGGGGGTGTGACAGTGGGGGTGTGACAGTGGGGGTGTGACAATGGGGGTGTGACAGTGGGGTGTCCTCGGTGGCATTCCCAGGGAATTACTGGGAAAAACGTGTCCCCCAAATGTTCTGCCTGACTCTGTGGGGCTTCCTGAGCACAGGGTCACAGAACCCCACCATGGTCTGGGTGGGAAGGGACCCCAAAGTTYGTGTTGTTCCCACCCCTGCCATGGCAGGGACACYTTYCAYWGTCCCAGGSTGYTCCAAGCCCTGTCCARCCTGGCCTTGGAAACTTCCAGGGATCCAGGGGCAGYCACAGCTTCCCTGGGCACCTGTGCCAGGGYCTSCYCACCCTCACAGGGAACAATTCCTGCCCRAWATCCCATCCATCCCTGCYCTCTGGCAGTGGGARSCMWTYCC
>CADDXX010000441.1:475882-611576 GCA_902810485.1 Alauda arvensis | reverse complement strand
CAGCTGGAAAATCCCCTTATTTGCAGGGATGTGACTTCCCCATCCCCCTGGATTTCCTCACCAGCCTGGAGCTCTGGGATCCCCCTTGGCAGGGCAGAACCCCCGATTCCCCCCATCTGAAAGATGCCTGTGAATAAACCCGAGGCAGCCAGGACTGAGCAAACCCACGAGGGCTCTCATTTCAAGGCTCAGGGTTTCAGAGTGAGCCCGAGCAGGGGGAAGGCTGCCGGTGATTACGGGACATCTGTCACCCGCGGGTTCCTGCTGGGATGCTCAGGAAATGCTGACAGAATGTGAGCACAGCAAACCAAACCTGCTTTGGAGCAGGGCTGGCCGTGCTGGSCCCCAGCTCCAGCCCTGCCACGGGCAAAGGCTGCTCCTGCTCCTGCCCGCTGCTGGGAGGGGCTGCACTGGGGCTCCTCCTGCTCTCCCAGCCAAATCTGGAGGGAAAAAACCCATTCCTGCTCCCTCTGCCCCTCCTCAGCCTTGAGACAGGGTTGAAAAATGAATTACTTGGAGTTTTTTTTTATTTTATTTATTTTAATTTTTTATTTGGGGTGTTTCCTGCCAAGAGCTTGGGGTTTTTTTCTGGCTTAACACATAGAGGAAGTTGGGTTTTTTTAAATTCTGAGAGTTTTTATAATCCAGAGAAGTTGAAGTTGTGGCTGCCTCATCCCTGGAAGGGTCCAAGGTCAGCCTGGACAGGGCTTGGAGCAATCTGGGATAGTGGAAGGTGCCCCTGGCCATGGCAGGGGTGGAATGGGATCGTTAAGGTCCCTTCCAACACAAAGCATTGCAGGATTTTGTGATCCTTCAGAACTCCTGSACTGTGGGAGCTGGGATTTACAAGTATTGGCCAAATTGAATTTTGTTGGGTTTTTTTAAAATTATTTTTCCCTCAAGCTCCCGGYGGAATCCTCCAATGTGACATCACTGATGGGGAAACTGAGGCAGGGACCAAGGACACACTCACTGCTCTGGTGCCACCCTTTGCCAAAGGTGCTGCTCTGAGCCCTTGGGAGCAGAATCTGCTCTCAGGGGAAGAAATAAACCTCAAAAAAATCTTCTGGCACCTGATGAGAAAGCAGAGCTCCCACTCTGAGTTTAATGGAGCTGCTGATGGGCGAATTCCTGTGTGAATAATGAATGTTTGGAAATGCTTTGAGCAGAGGACACTGATTTCCCTGGGCTCTGAAAGCCAGKGGCAGAAGTTCCCAGAATTGTTTGGACCGTGGCAATAGGGATTCATAATTCATAACAAAGAAATGTCTCTCAGTGAACCAAGCAGACACAGCAATGTAAAAAAGTTGATTTTACTCATATTCTTTTCTTATGAAAAGCTGTCACACAAGGGTGGTCAAGGAGCTTTTTTCTGGGCAGATAAATACCTGTGGAAGGATTKATTCCATATTTGAGGGAGGCTTTCAAACAAGGTTTCCTCCTTGTTTGAAATCCTGTTTTGCAGGGATTTGGATCTGGAATRTCATGTCTGGCCTATCCCAACATGAGAAATTCCTTTGCTTCTCCAAAGTCAGAGCAGAAAGTTTGCCTGCACATTTCATGCACTGGGTTTGAAGGRAAAAAWWWWAAWAAAAWAAATWWAAAAAAAAGGAAAGCACAAAACAAACGSTCAGAAAACTCCAAGGCAGATTCASAGGGTTTGGAGATCTGCTTAAGGAATCAGCCAGCAGGATTCAGGAGCAGGGAATTGTTGCTGCATTACATGGTTCTGCTAACGTGGGATAATCCAGGGGGAAAAGAAAGGGTGAGGGATAAAGGAACGTCACCCTACAAGAGTGAGACCTGCAGGGATGGAGCCATGAGAATTCCAAAGCAGATTAACTCAGCTCTCACTGCCAGGGRCACAGAGCAGGAGCAGCAGGGAGGGGCAAGAGGAGGAGGTTTGGGGTTTCCCTGGGATGAGATGCACACCTGGGCCCTGCTGAAACAGGTGCTGATAAATCCCAGTGGGAACTGCTCTGAAGTGAGGGAGTGTTTGGATTTGGACTGAAACTCATCCCAGAAGTGCCCCAAAAGGGGCAGAGCTGGAGGCTGCATTCCCTGTCCTCATTCCCTTCATTTCCAGCTAGGAATACAATCTCCCCTGGGCTTCCACCTCCTAGAGAACCTCTTCTCACAACCACCCCAAGCTCCTCATTTACCCTTTGCTCACAGTTCCCAGTACTGCTTGAGCCTTCCCTTCAAATTTCCCTCTTTATTTTCAAGACCCTGTGGATTTTGGAAGGTGAATTCTGGAGATCTCAGGSTGAAAGCTGGTGCCAGATGAAAACCTGCTACAATTTGTCACCTACCTTGAATGCCCCATCTCCATCAGGAGACAGGAGCACACAGGGGGCTGAAATTCCAGATTCAGGGGCCCAAGTTCAAACTTGGGAGTGAAAAGCCTCCAGGKGATTTGTTGGAAGAGAAAATTTGGAAGGAGCTGGCTTTCATTCTGCATGCAGGCRCCCAGCTGATTAGCAGAGCTGCTGAGCACTCAGATTTGGCCTTCAGCTCTGGATTTATTGATCCTGAGTGCTCACACAGAGCTCTGGAGTGCTGCAGAGCAGCCTCTGCTCCTCCTGACACCCAGCCCCACCCGTACAAATCTCCAAAAATCTCCGTACAAATCCCTGCCCGAGTCCCCAGAATTCCTGTGGGGCAGTGAGGGGTGGAGAGATGCATCCCAAAAAGGGGAAAATCACATCCTGGGGAAAACCAGAACCATGTGAAATGCAAGCCTGGCCCAGCTGAAGTCAATGAAAGCTTGAGCAGGGCCGAGGTCTCGCTSTGTCTGCAACAGGCGCCTGCTCCAGTGTCCCAAAAAAACCTCCTCAAACARGAGCAGGCTGCCCATGGCTCTCATCAGTCTCGAGCACTTCCTATGTTTATTTTCTTGGCCCAGCCCCAGCTTTGCCAGTTGCTGCTCTGTGCACTCTGCTGGCCTGTGCTCCCTCCCGTGTCCTCACGCGTCCTGGCTTCCCTTCCCTTCCCAGCCCAATGTGCCCAGCGGTGCCACCCCACATCCCACCCCATCCTCCTCCCCACATCCCTCTGGTTTGTGTTTTCACTCCCCAGAGTGCTTTGGGATGGTTTTGGGAAGAAGGACTCTCCAAGATGAGAGCAGCCACGAGTGGTTCTCCCCACGAGGATGAGGCTGCAGCCCCGGATCCTGCTGTTCCCATCCCAGGGAATCAGGGATGCTCACAGGGAATCAGGGACCACAGACTTGGGGACAGGGTTTCTTCTTGTCCCTGGGCCACAGCAGTGAGGAAAAAGGGGATGGGCAGCCCCTGGTGTGCCCAAGCTCCCCATGGGATCCACTAAATCCATTCTTGTGGCACCAGGGAAGCCAGCAGCACCAAAAGGGGGGCACAGGCAGGAGCAGCACTCAGCCAAGCAGGGTTTTATTGGAAAACTGCTGTCTCACACGAGTCTCCTGCTCCTTTCCCATCCCTGCTTTTCTGTCTGCCAGCCAGAAACACTTGCCAACACATGATCCTGACTTCTGGGCTCAGAAGATTCCTCCAAAAAGCCAGGGAAAGAGGTGGTTGTGTGCTGGCACAGCCCTCACCCACCTGGCCAGGAACACTGCTGTCCTGCCTTGTCCTGAATTGCCAGGCAGGAGAGCGAGGGCCAGTCCTGCTGGTGTGGCTCAGGGTCAGCCCTTCCTCCCATCTGCTCTGGGTCCCCCACTGCGACCCGGGACGGGAGCAGACGGCTCCAAAYCTGAGCCTCCTTGGCTGAACTCCACAGCCAAAGCTGTCAGGATGTGCTGCAGAGTCAGCTTTGGGATGCAGACACGTTCCCTTCCCCTCCCTCACTGCTGGTCACCTGTAGCTTTCCCTTTTCATGCCAGGAAGGTTCCCAGCCCCTCGTTAACCACAAATCCACGTGCTCCAGARGATCCCAGGCTGGACAGGCAGGTGGGGAAAGGGATGCACAGGGATGGACGTGCCCAGGATCTGCAGAGGCAGGGCAGGGACAAAGAGATCTCCTGATCCAAGGATTCATCTTGKTTTTTTTAATCTCTGCAGCTGCACCACAGAGGAACTGGTGTCCACACTGCTGGGAGTGACAGGGAAAGGCTTCCCACTGCCAGAGAGAGGATTTAGRTGGGATTTKGGGCAGSAATTGTTCCCTKTGAGGGTGGGCAGGCCCTGGYACAGSTGCCYRGAGAAGCTGTGGCTGCCCCTGGATCCCTGGMAGTGYCCMAGGMCAGGYTGGACAGRGCTTGGAGCASCCTGGGACAGTGGAAKGTGTCCCTGCCCTGGCAGGGRGTGGAATGAGAGGAGTTTGGAAGTCCCTTCCCACCCAAACCATTCTGTGATTCTGTGACTGATCCCAACAGTTTCACCAACCCCTCCACGAAATGACAGAAATTTATTTTAGCTTCAAAAGCTTCAAAAACCAAGCAAGACACCTTTAAATCTGCTGTGCACCTTTAAAACAGCCCAGACCTGAGGATGTTCTGCTCCTCCAAACGGGCTTCTCTGGGATGGAGAGGAAAATCCATTCAATCACTAGTTTCCTGATGTTGTGTGATTTTTGGCAGTGTCTGCCCTCCCCACTGCACCTCGAGCACAACCACTGACAGCCATACAAACTCTTGTTTTCCACTTTTTTGTGGATAATACTTGGGTTTTTAAAAACGAGGATTTCCTTTTCACATCCGAACAGTGCCCAGAATTCCCCGGGAATGCTGAGATCTCCACAGCCACTCCCTGAAAACACCTCTCTGCCTGCACAACACCCCCGGTGCAGTTTGGACAAAGCCTCCAGGCACTCGGTGGGAATTCTTGGAAACGCCCTGCGCACATCCAAAGCTTGGATTTGCTGATCCTCCAGCGTCCCTCCCAACTCAGAGCATTCTGCCATTCCTTTAGGCGAGAATCGGGTCCAAAAATGGGTATGGATTTGCCCAGCGCCAGAAACGCAGGGCACCGAGTTGTGTTYTGCGCGATTCCCGGGCTCTGTGGCAACAGCGAGTCCCTGGCACCCTCTAATGGAAAAGCTCCGTCACTGAATSGCTGGGAGGCTCAGCCCCGGCTCCTGCCTGGCTATTTTTAAWGCCATCTCCCAGGAATAACTCGGAGGCAGGCACGACTGCACGGCGTGGAGCCGCAGGAGGTGCAGAACAAATTCGGGGAGGCAGAGGCTGCCCCATGCTCGCCCCCGRGCATCCAGGGATCGCTGCTTTCCTCGTGGAAATGCGAGGGAAGAGCTCAGCAGCGCCTTGTTTGTGAATTTAAGGCACATACCTCTTGGCCTAATCCTATTATCTGTCCTTTCCTTTCCCCCTCCTCTCCGTCAGGATTTTTTAGGATGTTTTTCCAAGCTTGGCGTGCTGGGAGTAGCTCAGACCCTCAGGTGGTGGGGCTTGGCTCCGGAGCTGTTTGTAAACAGAATTCCTGGCTGGGTTAGAAGGTATTTTTAAAGCTMGAAAGTGACACCCACAGCCAGGGGAGCTCTCCAGGGATTCGTGCCCAGCTGGGAGGGGACACCTGGCATTTGGAGGCACGGAAAAGGCCGGGCTGGTGGCAGGCACAGGGCTCCTGTCAGCCTCCAGCATCCCACATCCAGGCACAGGGGACACTGAGGCTTTTGGCTTCCAGTCAGGAGCTGGATCCACTCTGGSAATCCCTGGGGAAAGAATTGGCTTTTCCATGCGTGGCTCAGTGAGATCCCTGCCCAGGTAAAACATGGAATTTGTGCCAGGTGAGAGCCTGCCTCTTGCTGGGCTGCCAGAGGAGGAGGGGGGTAGGAAGCAGGACACAGCCCATCAATCTCACCCTCGTCCTTTAAATTCTACACCTAGAGAGAAATAAAATCATTTAAATTACACTTTAACACAGGACATTCCAATTTCCAGCCAACGCTGCTCCGTGCCWGTCTCAAAGATGTGGAGAGGAGCTCGGAGCCCTTGGAGAGGGGAACTGGAGTGACAGGACAAGGGAATGGCTTCAAAATGAGAGAGGGCAGGGTAATGTGGGATATTGGGAAGAAATTACTCCCTGTGAGGGTGCTGAGGTCCTGGCAGAGGTGCCCAGAGCAGCTGTGGCTGCCCCTGGACCCCTGGAAGTGCCCAAGGCCAGGTTGGACAGGGCTTGGAGCAGCCTGGGATGGTGGAAGGTGTCCCTGGCCATGGCAGGGGTGGGATGGGATGAATTCCAAGGTCTTTTCCAACCCAAACCATTCCATGATTCAATGATTGGCTGCAGTGTGCAGGAGGTTCCAGCACATCAGGTGGCATTTCCCTTGGGAAAAGGCTGCCAAAAAAACCACACTGAAAGTTAAAGAAAAAACCAAACTGCCCAGAGCCATTGGTGACACCAAGAGTYTGACACTCCCATGGCTTCCTGTGCATCTTTTGTCTCASAACAGAGAGCAAAAASCAGGCTGTGATGTGCCAGACCATAAAAAACCACAGGACCAGTATTCCCCAGTATTCCCAGGGGGATACCTGAGCCCCTCAGGTGAATTTTACCTGTAAATTTAAGGCACRGTTGAACACAGAGCTCCAGAAGTGAAAGCCAGTCCCGAAATTCAGCAGGTCTCTTCTCAAATCCCTTCCAAACCCTTTTACTTTTAGAATCCCAGTTTCCACAGCAACAAGACACACAGCTCTCTGCGGAGTTTAGGGCTATAAATAACCCCAAGATCTATAGTTGTGATATTAGCTATGAGGGCTTTAGAAAGGAAAAAAAAAATAAAAATTGCATGTGGTAATGAAGGGAAAGGCTCAGCGCTGAAAGGAAACAAATTTAATGAGGAAAAGATGGTTCCTAACTCGGTTTAGAGCACAGCTCTGAACAAAGGAAAGCTGCTCCTGGTAAAATCCTGCTTTTTCTGAGAGTCACATTGATTTCAGTCGGATTTTTGTCGGAGTGCTGCTTTACAATCTCCCTTTTACCCAGTGCTGAAACGCTGGGCTGTCTTTAAAAAAGAAGGGGGAAAATAAAAGGGTCGATTTGGTGTTGTTTTCCCAGCCTTGCTCATTGTGGGGAAGCGATCAGAAAAGCACCACAGAGCCAGGTTTTAGCAGAGCCCGACCCCGCCTGCCCCCGCAGCCTCCCCATCCCTCTTTGGGGAAAGGATGTCTGTGCTTGAATCACATCCTCGAATCCCGATCGCTGCTGCCACGCGGGAGGGAAGCTGCTGTTCCTCGGGATGCAGTCAGAGGGCAGGAATTGAATTCTGTCTGCTGGCCCCGCAGAGGAGCCGGCCTTCCCCCCTCCTTTGACATCGGCGTGTAAACAGAGGCGCGCATCCCACGGGGGAAAGAGAAACATTGGCCGCGTTGGAAGCKAGAGAGGAAATTAAATAACCATCACATGGCGTAAAAAACCAGCTCATCGAGGGAGGGGGGGGACTGCTGGAGCTGGCAGAACAGATTTGTATACAGTAGTGAGGAGGAGGAGATGAGGAAGGAGAGGAGAGGAAGCACAAATCAAGGAGTTATTTGGAGTTTCCTCTCTCCCGAACAGAAGGTCGGCGTTGTTGGAGCAGATGCACTGCGTGTCACCGCTTTGCTGCTGTTTGTTATTTTAAGGATGGGCTCAGGGAGAAAATAAATTCCACGCCGAGGCTCCTTTCTAGCCATTTTAGGCAGTCTGTGGAGAGGAGCCCAAAGAGTGGGGTTGTGGAGATTCCTGCAGGCTGAGCTGCTGCTGCATCCTCTGCTGCCTCCCTCCAGCAGGGAATTTCAGTGGAAATTGCTGGGGAGGGATCCCACAGCAGCTCCAGCTCAGGGCAGGAAGGCACCAGCAGCTCTGTGGGGCTGCATTGCTGCCGCTCCTTCCCTAGGGACCCAAAGGACTGGGAGGGAAAAGGTGGCTGGTCCAACATGGTTGGCAAAATCCAGGAAAAAATGGGAATGGGAAGCTGTTCTCAGACATTCCCTGCACAGTCCTGAGTGCAGACAGCTCTGCCTTGGGCTGGGGGGACAGAGGACTCTGCAGCAAGAGGGGAATAATTAATTTAAATGTGATCCCCTCAAGTCCAAGCTGGGATCTGAGCATCCATCAGGGTCCTGGCGGCCTCAGCACCAGCTGGGAAAAGTCTGTGGGTGATGATCACCAAAAGCAGGGTTTGTTTGTCCTGAAGGTGTTGGTTTGTCCATGGGGAGCAAAGTGAGATGTGAACCACGTTATCCTGGCCCCCAGCAAGTGGTCTGGTGGGGATCTGCTGCTGAGGTGACACAGGCACCACTTTGGTGGCTTTTTCTAACATTGCCACACTCTGGGCTGTAGGAAACTTTGATGGGAAAGAGCCAGCACAAACATTATCCATATACAGAGAAAAAAAATAAAAATTAAATGCCCAACCGCAATTTCTGAACTCAGAGAGCAAACATTTAATTCAGCACCTCCTGCTCCAGTGACATTTCTGGACGGATTGTGTTTTCCAAAAGGTTTTCAAGCTTCTCTCCTCCTCTGGMTAAAAGCAAAGCAAGAGGAGACATGAAAAACCTTTCCCTTCAGAGAGCACATCAGGCACAGGACTGGTGGAACGTTTCTGTCCCTGTGATGAACTGATCACCACGCAGGACATTTCAGAAGCCTCTTTAATAGAAGGCACAAAAGATTGGAATCAGAAAGAAATAGTAAAAGGAAAGGAAAACATGAGGCATAGCAGAGGGAGCAGGCACCAGGCCYGTTCTCTGAGGGCTCTGTCCTGCTCCCACTGAAATCAAAAGGAGTTTCAGAGTTGGCTGCAGTGGGAACAGGAACAGTCCTTAAGGCACTAATTAGTACAGCTGGCTGAATAATGCATAATGAGCAGTTCATTCAGCTAATTTCATCTCCTTCTCTATTCATGACTTGCCCGTGAACCAATCCCAATTTTCTCATTTTGCYCGTCATTCAGGAGCTATTTGTGGGTTTCTTCAGGAAATGGTCCCCAGTGTGAGATTCCAGCACTCCTCCCAGCGTGTAAACAGTGGGAATTTGCACACAAAGTGTTTCATGGGGGGCCTGCAGGAGGGACAGGTGACATCAGCTCTCTAAAGGTGGGCTGGGAGAGCTGGGGCTGGGGAGGAGAAGGATCCAGGGAGAACTCAAAGCCCCTTCCAGCACCTAAAGGGGCTCCAGGAGAGACTTTGGGACATGGAATGGGGGCTTCCCACTGCCAGAGGGCAGGGATGGATGGGACATTGGGATGGAATTGTTCCCTGTGAGGATGAGGAGGCCCTGGCACAGGTGCCCAGAGAAGCTGTGGCTGCCCCTGGAAGTGCCCGAGGCCAGGGTGGAGCAGCCTGGGGTAATGCAAGGTGTCCCTGCCCATGGCAGGGGGTGGAATTGTATAAATTTTCAGGTCCTTTCCAACCCAAACCATCGTTTCATTTTTCGCCCAAGCTGATTTTCAACTGCTGCAAGAATTCCAAGTGTTGCAAATTGAACTTGACACCCACACCCAGCACCTACTTGGGCACTTTCCTTTTCCTCCTCGTCCTTTCTCCTCCAGCACTTTAAGCTGGTTACTGCAATGCTGACCCAAGGCAGTGAGAGAAGGGATGTGATGTGAAAAACACCCCAAGGAATGTCACTGGAGTAATCAAGTAAATACTTCCAGATTTTCCTCTCCAGCTCTGAAGTGTTTTGGCTTCAGCAAGGACTAAATCACCATTGTGCAATGGATGGGGGCTGGAATCAGCCCGAGGGTCACAGAGGAAACTCCAGCTCGGGCTGCTGCACGTCCCTACTTTGGTAAAGTCACCCAAAATGTGACTTTGGTGGGGTAGGATTGAAGTAAGGGAATATTCCAAAGAGGAATGCAAAGGAAGTCTGTGCAGGATGATCTGCAGTGGTGCCTCTCTGAAGGAAMTGCTTTTACAACCCAGGAGAAAGCAGGGAGCAGRACAATGCTGGAGTCTCCCACGAGCCWCACCAAAYCCAGGGTTTSTTTGTCCTGRAGGTGTTGGTTTGTCCATGGGGAGCAAAGTGAGATGTGAACCACGTTATCCTGGCCCCCAGCAAGTGCTCTGGTGGGGATCTGCTGCTGAGGTGACACAGGCACCACTTTGGTGGCTTTTTCCAGGGGCAGGGGGGCCGGGCTGAGGCATCCCTGTCCCTCCAGCCAGGATAAACAGGGACAGGCCCTGCACAGACAAACCCAGGGGTGTTTCTTTGCAACAGTTCCCAGGACAGATGCAGGGAGCAAGGGAAGGGAGCTGGGCAGAGTTTTTGGCAGCCAGGCGCTGTGGATTTTCGCTCTGAAGGAAATCCCACAGGGAACCACGCAAAGCCAGAAGGGCAATGCTGGCTGCTGGGGCCAGGCAGGGACGTGCCAGCACTGCTGGGAGGGACACAGGGGACACACACGGGGTGAGGGGTGTTCAGGGCTGATCACACTTTGAATTTTGAAAGGTGTCAGATGAAGCAGAGCGTGATTGAGGGGGATCTTAGCTGAAAGGGAGGCRAGTGTCTCTCTTATGCCTCCGGCTGGAAAAAGCTGCTGGAAGATCCGTATTTGCAGCCCGTGGTGTGCGTGCCGGAGCCYATCGGCAGAGGGCAGCGACACTCGCAGGCACCGGCTCATCCCTGGCAGCCCTCAATCCATCCCTTGCTGTCACAGCAAGGACACCTTCCCCACCCTCCCAAACCAATCCCGSCTTAATCCTTGAAAACCAGACTCCAAAGGGACGCTGCAGACCCGACATCTGGCCGCTTTTTGGTTTAGGTTTGGTTTATTTTTTTGATGTTTTTTCTTTTTTTTCCCCCTCTTCCCAAAGCCCACGTGATATTTTTCTCCGCGCTTCAAAGCCGGGGTTTGTTTGTTTTTTCAAGCCCGAGAGCTCCGATTGCAGCATCTGCGCGAAAGCCCCGACAGGAAACAGCCCGTGGGCTCTGAAGGAGTTGGGAGAACACGCAARGGCAATATTTATCTTCCCCTTCCGTGGGTCGGAGTGGAGACACGCAAGGCTCCTGCCGCTGCCACCCCGCGCATCCCGGCAGGAAAGGGCAGGGCGGAGCCGCAGGGTCGGGGAATTTCGGGGTGGATTGCGAGAGCTGGGCAGGGCAGGAAGGTTTGGAACAAGGCAGGGATGAGGGGATGATCAGCGTCGGGAAATCCGGGAGAGAGCAAGGAGGATCCCCAAGGAGGATCCCCAAGGAGGATCCCCAAGGAGGATCTCCGAAGGAACCCGCAGCTGTGGGGTGAAAGGCACAGGGATCCCACTCTAAACACCCTGTTGGTCTGGCAGTTTTTATGTTCCTCCATGTGCAGAGTGGGCTTTCAGATCAGACCATGCTGGGAAAGCGTTCAATCCCCAAAAGAAGGAAAGCTGTTTTGGCACGGAAGGCACCCGAGGGAAGGCTGCCCATCACRGCTGACTCACAGCCCAGACAGCAGTGGGCTCGGCTCTGGCTTYGCCAGGCATTTTGGGTGGAAGGTTTGGGATTTCCAGGCTGGATTTCTGGAAGAAGTGCTAAGATTTGAGCCACATTTAGGAGGTTTAAAATGTCAAGCCTGTCATTAAACGGGCAGGAGATTTTGCAAGCGTTGAACAGCTTCCTGAAGGCTCCTAAATGTGGAGGGGGGAAAGCTCTGAGAGGGTCCCTGTGGAGGAGTTCTGTGGGCTGGGAGCACTGGGCACTTGATGGATCTGGGTAACTCAACTGGTCTTTTATCCAGCAGCCTCCCAAACAAATCTCCTTTTCCGTGGYAGAGATTCTCATTTCCATTGTCTCTGTGGATGGACACAGCAGTGAAYAATCTCCTTTCACACTGGACTCAGTCACCTGCCTCACACTGAATTATTTCAGTTGGTTTTTACAGGCTTTTGGCCATTCTGWGTTGCATGGAGTCAAACTCACGGGAGGGAATTACCTGTGATAATTMGGATRTGATAAATCAATCCTGTGAGAAAGGATTTGGCTACAGTGGCTGCTTGAAGGGAAAGAAGCACTTCAGCCAAGCCCCTTGGTTTAACAGGATTGAGGAAACCCAAACAGGAGAATTCAGACCCTTAGAACAGCAGGTAAAACTGAGGTGTTGAAGGACTGGACCCTCTCTCAGTCCTAAGCTGTCTGCAACATCCAACAAAAATATAAAAAGAGAAAAATTAGTTATTGCTTACTGATTACTCCAGCAAGGAAYCTTTGTGTCAAGCACACACAGAGAGAATTTTCAGGGAGAACAGGCAGGAAATGGGCGGATTTGGGGATGAAATGAGGAGCCACTTTGGTGTCCTGGGCTCACAGGAGGGACAGGGCTGCCCAGGCACCCCAGAACGACCTTCACTCCCACCCCACTGCCTGGACAAGAGGTAACATGAGCTCTTACTCCAGTTGATTTATCTGCCTGAAAGCAGCTCCTGGCTCTGCCCCTGCACAGCCAGGAATTCTTGGTGACAGAATTATATGCCATGCCCCTTTTGGTTTCCTCRGGCTTCACCCAAAGTCACTTCTAATCAGAGGAAAGGCTCCCAGTTCATCTATTACACTTTGGATTAGGGTTTGCTTTGCTGTCTGGCATCAAAAACAAAAAATTTCTGTCTGTAAACCACAGAATGACTCTTTTGCAACAAAATTCTCCTTCAAACGTTTATTTAGACTCAGTCTTAGACCTGCAGAAAGTTTCAACCTCCTTCACCTTGCTGCAGGAACCTGACTTTGAGCCCAGTGTGGTGCTTTCAGGATGGATTAGTGGACAGAGGACGTGCTTTCAGGATGGATAAAGACATCAAAACAAGCAGAAAGGCCACCAAAGAACTCACCATGGCCATGCCAACGGCCTGGCCTGGGCTAGAACTCAGTGCAGACTTTTCCTAAGGGACTGAGAGCACTTCCTCTGTTTGCCACACATCCCTTCCTCCCATGGACAATGCCAGGCAGGAAAAGGAAGCACATATGGTTTGCACTCCACGAGGGATCTCTGCAAGGAAAGGACTGAGGGATTGTCAAGGACCCTCTGACAGCAGGAGCTGTGTGTTGCAGGGCTGTGTCTCTTCACAATCCATGACATTATGGAGCCCCAGTCAGTGTCCTCTGCCTGCTGACTCCTGCATTTCAGTGGGGCTCCAATAAATGCAGTCAATGCGATATTCCGCAGGGAAATAAAAAAGGATAAACTGCCAGCATTTGGGATGTTTGTGGGGCAGYAGTTYGTCTCAGYAAGGTGTATAATGAGATTTCCAATAAACCATCACCCAGAGGAATGAGACTTTTTCYCTTCTGTGCTRCCAGTGGTYCCACAACTCATGTGAGAGCSCACACTTGGGCATCTGCACRTCCCATAAAGATCAGCTCGAGACAAAATGCGATTTTGCCATTAAAACCATCAACGCAGGGTCTTTTGTTTATCTGCGGGGCAGCAACATCGCACTTGTGAAAATAAAACACACGGTCCATCTTCCAAGATTACCATCATATAAAACCCAAGCCTGGATTTGTTCGCTGCCTGCCTGGGGCCTCATTTTAAAATGTTATTCCTGGCTTGTGCCAGTTTAAGCTCTTCCCCAGTGTCATTGACCCGGCTGATGTGCAGTCTGGCTACTGGGCTACCACGGCCAAACAGCCGTTTTTCCATGGAAAAACACCACGRAAAACAGAAATTGTGGCCGCCCCTTGGCCGCCCGAGCGAATCCGCAGCCGACAGCCCTGCTAGAAAATGTGCGTGGCTACATCGCTGTCAGCCAGAATCACAGCTTAGAATGGAGAAATGGGAASGTGGAGGCCGAAAAAATGATCATTTTGAGAGGTCTTGGGTGTCTCTTTTGTTTCCACACTGTATTTAAAGGCGATCTGGAGTCAGGTGCCAAGCTGGCTGCGGGTCGGGCTGGTGGCGGCTCAGGCAAGCGCCGCTGCCAAAAGCTTTATCGGGGTTTTGGCATCGCCACCCAGCAGCAGCTCCGGCTGCATCCCTGAGGCTCTTTGTCATCCTAAAACAGCGGCTGAGGAAGGAGAGAGAGCATCGTGGCCGTTCTCTCTGCTGCTCCACGGGCTCCTCGTGGCTGTTTGTGAGGCGTTTTGACCGAAAACGCAGGRAAAAGGCACGGACTGCCCACACTGGCAGCAGCCAAGAGCACGGGCAGCACTCGGAGCATGGGGGACAGACTTTGAATGCACCGGCCATGAAGGACAGAAGGARGGAAGGCGCTCTCGCACCATTTGGGATGGCAGGATGCATCCCGAGGCTCCTCTCCAGCCTGCAGGCATAACCCTGCGGGCAGGACGGGAGCCCCAGGCACAGACCCGCCAGCTCTGCGGGGTCAGCGGGAGCAGGGCAAGGCACAGCTGTGCCCCGAGCGGGGTCATCGCCCCTCAGAGACCCCCGGGGCAGCGGCGGCCGCAGCCGCGGCCCCTCCGCACCCGCGGGCGGCCCCACACAAAAGGCGCCGCTTCCCGCCCCTCTCCTATTTAAGCACTCCTCGACCAATCATGGTCAGGGGCGGGGCTACACCGGGAGGATTGACAAGCCCCCAAGACCTCGCTCCCGGAGAGCGCGGGAGGGGGCGGGGAGAAGCGCGGTCTCAGCCAATCGCCACGGGCGAGCGGGCGGCCGGGCCAATCAGCGGCGCGGGGGGCGTGTCCCGCCGCGGGGTCAGGCCGGGAGCGAAGGCGCCCATCGCTCCCTGTTCCTCCCGCTCCGCTCGCGGCCGAGCCTGCTCACCGCGGGATCCCTCCGCCTGCGCGCAGCGGCCGGCGGGTYGTGCGCGCCGCTCCGTGCCCCTCCGCTCGGGAGGGATTATTTCCCGCGGTCGCGGCGGCGGGGCGGCCCCGGCGGGGCCGGGGGATGGAGGCACCGGGCGCCCGCCGGAGGGACGGAGGAGCCGCCCCGTGAGGGAGGAACGGGAGCGCAGCGGCCTCCTCGGGGCCGCCGGCGGGCGGGGACCCCGCGGCCAGGCCGCGCCTCAGCGCTCGGGCCTGCGCCGCCCTCAGCGGGGCCCGGCCCGGCCCTGCCCGCCCGGGGCTGCCCCAGGCCGGGTGTGCGAGCCCCGGCCGGGGCGTGCTCGGCGCGGGGCACCATGGTGGAGAAGCGGTGCCCGCGGCTGCAGCGGGACGGCGTGTACCGCTGGTTCTCCGAGCTGCCCTCCCCGCAGCGCGTGGAGTTCCTGTGCGGCCTCCTGGACCTGTGCATCCCGCTGGAGCTGCGCTTCCTGGGCGCCTGCCTGGAGGACCTGGCCCGCAAGGATTATCACTCCCTGCGCGACTCCGAGATCAAGGCCAACAACCCCGCGGACCTGGGCAGCCTCACCAACCTGACGGACGAGGTGGTGCGCAGCAARCTGCTGGTGTCCCTCGCCCTGCTCGGCTCTGCCCACCGCGAGGCCGCCGGGGTCCTGTTCCGCACCCTCACSCACATCGACTCGGTCATCAACAACTACGGGCTGCAGCTCAACGAGGGCCGCACKGGGGATGAGTTCCTGTTGCTCTTCACCATGGCATCCAACCACCCGGCGTTCAGCTTCCACCAGAAGCAGGTGCTGAGGCAGGAGCTCACCCAGATCCAGAGCCTCATGGCCAGCACCAGCAAGAATCCCAGCACCTCTACCCTCAACACCATGGCAACCTATCCTGGCTGCCATAAGGTGGGTATCCTGCTTTTTGCACCGGCTCTCGTTTTAAGCCGTGCTTTTAGCACGGTGGTGAATGGCAGCTTCAGAGGCTGGGGGTTGGTTGGTGATGGGGATGGTCAGCCGAGGGCACAGGGAGAGGATGGATGGAGTTTTTACGAGCTTGTGACATTTAAATGAGAAAGGGTTCGCAAGCAGATCAACAGCAGCTATATGAGCCTTCCCCGACTGCTTCTCAGAGCATCTGCTGGGTGAAGAGTCCTGCCAGCTGCATGGAAAGCCAGTGATTTAGGAAGGGAAATAAATGCATCTCTAGATAAAAGCGTCTGCTAGAAAGTTCCCCCTGGAAAAAGTTGGAAAGGAAGAAGTAGCTGTCCAGTGGCAAAGCGTCTTGGTGAGACTGGATTTTGTTTAGACGGACGTGATGGCAAACGTTTGGAGCTGCTGGTGTTGAGCTGAAGGAAATGTTGTCGTTTTCTGTCACTCTGTATCCCTCGGGTATTGATCCCGGTGTCGGGGTTCACTGTCATTAACTTGCTCTTTCATTCACTTGCCAGCAGTTAGGCCAGACGGGAGCGGTTTAAGATGTGCTGGAAGTCATTGGATGTGTGACTGCTTAATTACTCTCAGCCCGCTACAAATTAGAGAGTTAAAGAGTCTTTCTGGCTGATTTTAACCCACTTGAAAGTTCCATCCAAGCACCAGCTTAGAGGGTGCTTGTGAGAAGTTTACGGGCTGCAGCCTTTGAGGATGAGTGGATTATGTGTTACCCTGCTCTTGGGAAAGCTGGGGAAAACCTAAAAGCTGTGAAACCCCCTGTATTGGAGTAATAGCCTAAATAATAAATAAAGCTGTTTCTGAGGGCTCAGAGATTTCACGAAGTTGAGCGTTGAATTCCAGACTGAGACAGAAATCCGGGCACGGTCTTCCCCTGAATACAAATTCCCTTCCAATTTCACGTTTTTTTTAAACACCTCTGCTTTGCAGAATTGAGATGTGTTCAACTTCATATTCTTCTTATTCTCCCTGTCTTGTGCCTGCTCCTAACCTCCTGTAGTAAGGGGAAAGAACAAGGAATGGGAGAACCTCTTCATTCAGCTCAGTGTGGATAAAATATAGCTGGAAAGAACATTTCACACAGAATGTAGAAGGTTGTAATTAAAATCAGAATAAAGCTTATTTTTCAGATACTTAACTACTTGAGGCTTCCCTTATTCAAATGATGCAGCGACCCTGGGTTGGAAAGGAAACACTGTAAATCACATCCCAGCTCCCCCAAAACAAGACAAGCAAAAAAAGAAAAAAAGAAAGATAAAATCAGGCAGGCAGGAAGGTTTTTGAGAGTGTTCTTTCTGAGCTGCAGGATTTATGGAGCTGAAAAACTCGGGCACTATTTATGTCAATCTAAGATGGACGGAGAATCCATCCTGCCATTTTTCCTGCCAGGAATCAGGCAGCCAGGATCGTTTGATTTGTCTTTTCTTCTGAGCTCACTGAAGGGTTGTCTCTTTAAAAAGCACATTTTTACAGAAATCTGTGTTGAAGAATCTTGGTTGCTAAGTACAGAGTAGTGAGAGGGAACACAAAGGTGACTTTGCCTTCACAGTCTCTGAATGTGCATTTTGTTTGAAGTGATGCAAATTTCCTTAAGATTTTTGTTTTTGTTGCTGTTCTTAACTGGGTAATTCTGCTGCTTTTAGAGTAAGCAGTTGGCTCAAGCCAGGAGTTGGATGAGGCAAGTGGAAAAAACAATGTCTTCCTCCATTCAGCCCTGTTTAAATCTGCACAAATAAATTCCAGCACCGAGTCCTTGCGGTGTTACCGAGAGATGTTGTGACAATCCTCGTGCTGTAACATCACCTAGAAAAAACCAGTGTGGATGTGGAGAGAAAGTTGCCCTGGGCTGCTGCTCTTCCTCCCTGGARCTGGAGAATTCCCTCCCTGCTGCCAGCACTTTCTCCTGTTGCTTTACTCCAGCCTGAGCCACGCTGAGTTGTGCTGGAAGCTGGCTGTTAAATGGGGAATTCTGCTCCTCTCTGAGCTCATCCTTAAGGAACTGGAGAAGTGCTCACCATTTGAGGTCCTGAAGAACTTTGGGGAGCTGGGAAGGGAGCTGTTTGTGAACTGAGTTACCCTCCAGCCGTCCCCTTGGGAGGGTGTAACTCTTGAGTAACTGTACCTTCCCTGCTGTTACAATTTCTGATTTATGGTTAACTTGTTTAGTCGGGAGCTGCAACAGGAATCTGAGCATTGCTCTTTGTTCTCCTTGCAGAACCAAGTGGGAATGTGCTGCCTCTGCTTAGCCAGCCCTATTAAAATGTGTCCCAACCTGATATTAGCTGTAACTTTTTCCAGAGGATGGGACCTTGCAATCCTTTTTCCATCTCCTCTTTCACATTTAACAGTGAAATATCTCAGATTCAAATTGTGTTTAACAGTGAAGAGACTGAGCRGTTGATACAAATTTAYTGTAWMTATTTCATGATTCCTCAAGTTGCTTTGGGGTAGGTGAACACAGCTGAAGGTGGGCAGTGATGCAAACTGCTTTTTGCTCTTTCCTTTTACTGCCTGCAGTTGCTGACCATGAGGAGGCTTAAAACAGCTGCCCATGGGGTGTTTATTTTTTTGTGCTCTTTCAGATGCTTCTTGTCTTACCTGAATCTTAACTTTGCAGGAAAAGGTGGCTGTGGCTGCCATTAAATAGGTCAGTAATTATTGGATTGATTGTTTCTACCTGATGGTATAAAATGAGTGTTTTATGAACAGGAGGGAAAATGCAGCCTTGGACTCTGTGAGGAATCATGGAATATCCWGRGTGGGAAGGGACCCACAAAGATCATTKAGTCCAGGAGTCCATGGAGTYCTGGACATCCCAACAAGCCCCTCYTGAGTCTTGTGGCTCTGACAGGAGGGGACACAGGRGGKRTCAGGCTGTGCTGCCAGGGAACAGGGACAGGAGGAGAGGGAACCCCTCAGGCTGGGCCAGGGCAGGCTCAGGTGGGACAGCAGCAGGAATTTCCCCATGGAAAGGGAGCTCAGGAATTGGAAGTGCCCAGGGCAGGCTCAGGTKGGACAGCAGCAGGAATTTGCCCATGGAAAGGGAGCTCAGGAATTGGAAGTGCCCAGGGAGGTTTGCAGTGCCCATCCCTGGAGSTGTCCCAGGAAYTSCTGGAGGTGGCACTCAGTGCTCTGGGTGGGGACAAAGTGGAGATTGGTCACAGGTTGGACTTTATGACCTTGGAGGTCTTTTCCAACCTCAGTGATTCTCTGCTGGAGTGGGTGGCAGATGGAAACACAAGTTAAACTTGGATTCTGTGACCTCCATGGATGCTGGACATGATAATGTGACTCTCTGCATGGACATTCCCTCTCAAGAACTCTACTGTCAGGACAGAACTTCAGAGCTAGGGAAGTTATTCATGAATCTGTCACTCCCTTTCCTGGAGTTTCATCTCCTCATTGAGAGAGTGCTGTGAAAACCAGGGAAACAAGAGAATGCTTTGGGTACTCAGCACCTGCTCTGCTCTGACAAGAGCTCTTCAGTGCAGTCAGGGTGATGAGCTGTAGGTTTAGATCAGATATTAGGAAGGAATTTTTGGCTCTGAGGGTGCTGAGGCCCTGGCACAGGTGCCCRGAGAAGCTGTGGCTGCCCCTGGATCCCTGGAAGTGCCCAAGGCCAGCTTGGACAGGGCTTGGAGCAACCATGGCAGGGGCTGGGATGAGATGAGCTTTAAGATCCCTTCCCATCCAAACCATCCCATGAWCCTGTGATGGYGATTCTGATCTGGTTGTGGGTTCAGCTGCAGARCCAGGGKCASAAACACTCACCCTGAGTGCAGTTTGTGTGCAGCTGAAGGGAAATGAGGGCAGTGACACCCTGCTTGTGTGGCTGTTTTGGGCTGGAATCTTGTGAATGGGAAGCAGGGTTCTTGCCCAGTCAGACTCCAAATACTGCACCCATGGCTATTTCAAGTTTATAGCATAAGGCACTATTTTTCACTCATGCTAATGCCATAGGCTCCTCTAAAACTTGCAGAGAACTCCAGGCTGTGTATTGGGAGCCATGGAGCTGCTCTGAGGGCTCCATTTCAAACAGCCTCACCTGTCTGCACTCAGGAGCATGAATGGACAGAGCTCCATTGAGAAATATCCTGATATTTTTATTTTGCCAATGGAGTGGTGAGTTATAAAAAACCCATCACTAACTTGCTGGGTTGGAGCTGAGTTGTCAAGCCCTCACAGAGACAGCAGTGCAGCTATGAAGTGATCCATGTCAGCTGCCTTCATGGCTTGTTTTTTTGGGCTTTGTAGGGATGGAATAAATCATGACCAACTTGATTTTGGCCTCTTTGAGGTGTTTTTCATGGATTCAGCAGATGACCACGGTGAGGGCAGTTGCTGGCTGGGATTAGAGGTGTTTCCTCACTGCTATCAGGAGCTGCTCTCTCAGAATCATCTCACTTCCCAAACCACATGAATCCAACCCCAGGAGCTGCAGGGACAAGTCCTGTAGCTTCCAGCTGGTGACATTGCCAAGCCCTGCATGTCTTTTGAACATCCTCTGAGAATTTTTGGGTACTCCAGGCAACAGGGATTGCACACACCTCTTGATRTTCCACTTAAAAATGTGAGGCTTCCCCTTCTGGCTCTTTTCTTACTCATGGTTTTGTTTGAAATGTGATAAAATTCATTCCCAAACCTGCAATATTTTCAGAAATGAGCTTTACATATAAAGGAATCCTGGGRAGACAATGGTCTTGGGTAGGAACAATATTAATTAGCACCAAATTYACTTTGCTAATCATATGTTGCATGATGAACTTGAATTTAGGAACCTGGATGARTTTGCTTGGGAAATGCAGTGAGCACCCAAACATCAGGGACAGAGCAGCCAAAATAATGTGTGTTGAGCTAATAATGATGATGTTTTTTCCATGAACTGTTTTCCCATTTATTTTTGCACGGGCTGAATGAAGTTTTTGTTTAAAATAAATTGTTATTCCACTTCACTTTTTCAAATTTGCTCTTTTTTCTACGAATTACCTCGTAACTGTTGTCAGTGAGGCAACACTGAAGTGAGCCCTGTTCTTGTGGGGTAAAGCTTCCTGTTGGAAGGTGCTGGGTGCTTTGGACTGAACAGTTTTCATGGAATCAGTGCARGAGCTGGAGGAGATCCTGCAGCAGATCCTGCTGGAGAAGCAGAGCCAGCAGCAGTTAACCACACCTCACTGGCATTCCAGGGGCTGACTTCAAAGGTGCTCAACAGCAGCCTTGTTTGGAAGTGTTGAACCATTTGGTCTGGTGGCTTTATAAATRTTTGAGTTGCTAAAACTGAGGTCCTGTCACCTTCAGTGACACCTCTTTCTGGCAGGGCAGAGCTTGGCTTCTTCTGTCATCTTTGATATTCAAATACTCTCCATTTACTTGCTCTGGAGAGCTTTTTATCCCTAAAAAAAAGCAAATACAGTCCCAAGAACAYAGATAAGATTTCTCAGAGCCCACAGAATTTTATTATAGAAATGTTGGCTCTRTTTTGTCTGTGGAAACAAGAACCACTGTCACACTTCCACTCCAGTTTGACTTCAGCCTTGGAGCCAGTGGGATTGAAGCTGTTCCCTCCTGAGGTTTGAAATGGGTATTAATTCAAACAAAAGGATGTTGATGTGGTTCAGATCTGTGTTTGTAATGAGCAAACCTCCATGAATTCCTTGCTCTTGCCTCGTGCTGAACCAGAATTTTTCCATTGATTCCATTGGGGTAATTACCCAATAATCAGCACTGGGAGGGATAAACATTTTACCAGGTGTTCAGGCTAATGCAGAGTTTCAGGGATTTTGTGAATAGCTGAAGTGATCCAGAAATAATCAGATCACTTACTTAAGAGCCAGATCTTAATTTTAATTACAGACCTGCCAAGTCCTGATGATAAATAGTGAAAGTGAACACGTTTCAGGTGTATTATGAATTCTTCTTCAATGTTCTCTTTTATCACCATAAGTGGAAGAAAGAAGGACATTGAGAAGGTGGAGGGTGTCCAGGGAAGGGMATGGAGCTGGGAAGGGGCTGGAGAATCCTGAGGGAGCTCAGYCTGGAGAAAAGGAGGCTCAGGRGGAGACAGGAAGGAGAGGGAACGACCTCAAGCTGCTCCTGGGGRAGGTTTAGGCTGGATATTAGGAAAAATTCCTTCATTGAAAGKGTGTTCAGGCATTGGAATGGGCTGCCCAGGGAAGTGGTGGAATCACCATCSCAGGAAGTGCTGGARAAACGTGTGAATGTGGCACTGGGGGATGTGGTTTAGTGCTGATCATGGCTGGAATTGGTGTCTCAAAGGTCCTTCCCAACCCTAATGGCTCTGTGCCTCCATGCTTCTGAGTGGTTTTATTGCACTCAAGCCATTACTTAAGTGAACATGGAGAAGGGGAAGGAGGGAGGAACARAATTCAGTGGATTTGTGAGCTGTCAGATAATTCCTTTGTGAGCTGTTGCAGAAGAGACAGGAGGGGTTGGCTTTTGGTGGCATCAGGTGAAGGAACAGGCTCAGGTTTGTACATCAGTTTTTGGGTGTGGAGCAGCAGTGACTGTTCCAAGGTCTGCTTAGAAGCAGGGATTTGGTTTGATTTTGAATGATTGGTTTGTGTAATTCACATTTAATGAGTCCAGTACCTCTGTGGTAGATTTATGTTCCTATTATTAACAGTGTTCACAACTCTTTAAGCAAATCAGTCTATAAAATCCAGCCCAGACTTCTTTTGGTCCATCTGCTCCCCTGAATTGATGAGGGGCCTGGAGCAGGTGTGTGATTGTCCCTCAGTGTTTAAGTACCACATGCCTCATTTCATCCCAGAGGGTCTCCCAGGACAGAGCCATCTGATCTCTTCTCCATTATCCCATTCCCTGGGAATTGCCTCTTCACCCTTTGTGTGTGTGTCTCTGGGAGAAAAGGTGAATTTTGTGGCTGTTGAAACRCGGAGGCATCTGGCTCTTACAGCTCATTTCGAGACTGAATTTTACCACAAACCAAACACTTCCAGCTGCATCCACACCCCAGTCCAACAAAACAGCTAAATAAGTGTCAATGGAAGTGTGAGCACTTCACTGGGGATGTGGAAACTGGGGGTGTTTGTGAGCTCTTCTTAAACATCCCCATGGAAGAGCCTGAATCTTCCAAGGGAGGAGGTTGGGATTTTGTTCTCCCGGTGGGAGGACACTCAGGTGTTTGAGTAAATGCAGGTGCCTGAGGCAGTGGTTTCACAAGAGGAAGGTGTTGGCTCAGTCCTGCCCCTCCKGGGCTTGTCCCAGTGGATGTGGAATTCCAGATCCCTGCATTAGCTGCTCTTGTCTCCCACTTGGATTTAGSCTGCTGAGCAATCCTGTGGTGTCAGGCTGGCAGCTGAGTGTTAGCCATGCATTTTTATTCAAATCATTTAAAAACCTGAGTTTGCCCCTTTGGTAGGAATCAGCCTGAGCTTGCAGGGCCTTGTCCTTGCCATCAGACTTCTCCTGGGGCATTGTTGCCAACGGGATTGCACCATGTTAAAGACCTTGGTGTTAACCTCAAATAAGCTGCTGTTAATACTCAGTAATATGAACCTGGCAGGACAGGAGTTGAGTGGATTTTACCTCCTGGAGTCACTGCTCCAATTCCTGAGCTCACTCATTCATGTTACCTGCTCCTGGAGGGCAGTTTATGGCTAAAAAACCCTTTTTTAAAATGAGAATTCAAAAGCCAGGATGGACAGAAGCATTTCTCTGTGGGACTCTCAGTTTGCCATTGACCATTGTTGAGGACATGGAAAAGTTTTCCTGTGTGATCAGTGGGAGAATGTGTTTGTGTGGCTTGGAGCTGCAGGACCTCACTTAACTCACTCATTGCTCTTATTTATTTGCTTTTCCTGTGTAATACATGACCTAAATTTCTTACCTAACCAGGTACAGAAATCCATATTTTGCTCCCTCAGATCCTGTCTCATTGTTCCATCTGTCCATGGTGCTTTGGGTAGTGGCTGTGTTGATTTTTTTTTTTTTTTTAGTGTTTTTGGCTCCACTTCAAACTAAGTCAGCAAATACTTTGCTATTAAACCATGTATTTTCTGTGCTCTGTTTATTTTTCAAAGGAACAGATGATTGCTGTTTTGGTAAAACTCTGACCACATTCAGTTTGACTCCTATCAGTCCTGTTATTTTTATGAAAGACTTTGCTGTATTCAGTGGTAGCAAAGCTAACAACTCCCCAGCTCCCCAGATTTCCCATTTTCCAGTGACTCCCAGTGGCTGGGACTGAGCCACATCAGGCAGCAGTGGCTGAAGGAGCAGCACCACCTGTGGGAAGTGCCTGGCTTTATTTCCCTGGGTGCTTTTTAATGGATGGAGAGCTTAGCAGAGCTTTCTAGAGCTGCTTTTGCTGTCCCARGAAGMTCTGAGCCTGTTAGGACCTCTCTGGTGCTGGGAAAGAAATCACAGAATTAACTAGAATTAATCATCAGCACCAACCTATCACTGCACTCTGGGGGGAAAAAAAAAAAGGTTGGGTTTGGATGATGACAGGTAAAAATGGGAAAAAGTGATAATGGYAAAATTCTAGCAATGAATTCTGTTSCCTTGGCACGTTTGTCATCAAGCCCTGGGTCAAAGCAATTGTTTCTCTTCCTGGGAACTCCTGGGGGTGGAGGACTGGARGGCAGCAGTTACTGATCCTTCTGARTTATCTGTGTGGGGAAGGATCCACTTTTCAGGAGCTGACACCAGTTTTAATTGTCATCGTTCCACTGGAGAATGAGGCAGAGAAGAATCCACTCTGAGCCTCACTCTCTAAGCAGTGATCAATTCTCTCTGTTGTTTTCAACTCTGGCTTTCACTTGAAATGCAGGAGGCAGCAGGGTTTGCATCTGGAAAGGCAGGAGTCCATCTGTGAGCCAGATGCTTTGCTGTGGAGGGAGCAGATCAAAGGATGCCAGGGATCACCAAGCTTGGGAGAGACCTTAAAGCTCATCCCATTCCAAGCCCCTGCCCTGGGCAGGAACACCTTCCTCTGGACCAGCTTGCTCCAATCAAAGATAAAACAATAAAGTGGAGTAAAAATACTTTTAAGGATCTTTTCTGCACCCACTTGGAGCTTTCAGAGGCATTGAAGGAGCCTTCAGTCCTCTGTGGAAGGAATTCCTGAACAATGCAGTGGAACTATGGAGAGGTGCATCAGAGGGRTTTCCTTCTCCCTGGCCCCCAGGAAATGCTGGGGGTAAAATCAGGCAGAATATTTACCTCTGSTTGCTGCTGGTTTTGATTGCTCTTTATGGACTGTTTCTGCTGATGTTCTCCAGTAATTTCTGTAGAAAAATCCAGTCTTTTATTCAGAGGTCTAACTCTGGTTTTTCTTAGCCCTTGAATGATTCATGGGGATTTTTCCTGCATTTGTAAAATGTCACTCCTGTGGTTTGTTATGATGTATGGCCTGAACATTCCTGGTTCCTTGTGCTGCCAGCTTATCCATCTTCACTGTGGCCTCAGAAAACAAGCCTTGAACAGTTCTGGAGCTGCAGATGTTTATTCCTTAATGGCACCTTGGCTTTCTCAGAGGTGCTACAGCTCCTAAAAGCTCCAAAGCAATTTGCTGCCTGGACCTGGATCTCCCTGGAATGCCTTGTTCTTTATTCCAAACCCAGTTTCTCCTGAGCAGCTGTTAGTGCTGAGCCCAAACCTGGGATTTCAGGAGTGTTCAGCCATGGGGAACTCTCCTTCCTGAATTTACTTGATGCTGAATTTCTGCAGCTGAATTTGGACAGGTCCTTCCTGTAAAGCTTTTTTTCCCAGTGTTTCTCCCAACCCTCCCAGGACAAGTTCTCCTGCAGTTCTGAGCTGATGGATTATTGTTCCTCTGTTTGGCTTGGCCTCAAGTTAAGAAAAAAAAAAGGATAAAAAAAAAAGATAAAAAAAAAAGCTGTTACTATTTTGGAACTAAAACTTTGATTTGCAAACCACTTTTCATTATTTCACTTTCCCTAAACAAATCCAAACCCCGTTGCAGGATCGTGATGTTTAAGTCAGTGGAAAAAATGATTCCAAAWTTTGGAAAGGGAGCTGGAAGCAGTGGGATTCAGTGGTTCTAACACCATTCAGCTCTCTAACAAAGTGCTCCATTTGGAACTAATCAGAGCTTTGTGATTTTTCTAGGCCAATTTGGAACTGCTTTGATGTGCGACGGGATCAGATAGTGTGAGCTCAGGCAGACAAGACATATGGGCTAAATTAATCCTCAGCAAGTCTAGGAAAATTAAATCTTTATGGAAAAAGAAATGGAGGTTATGTATAAACAAAATGCAAATTATGAGCTGCACGCGATGCTCGTTGTAAGGAGAGTGGARAGGAGGGAATACAAGATAAGAGGCAATAAATTGTAACAAACTGCTTGTTCAGAGATTTTTCTGGAGCTCTGTGGCTGCTCTTACTCAGCTTCAATCATTTGTGAGTGTTTGTATTTCTGATTATTGGGAATATTTGGAASCTGGTTGTCCAGGATAAGGCAGCCCTGCCGCAGCTCCTTCCCCAGCTTGTCCCTTTGCCAGGAGGATGGTGCTCAGCCCTCTGGAACTTCCTCCCAGCAGCCCTGGGCTGGAGGGAGAGCTTAATGAGCTCCAGGAGAGAGGCTGTGTGAGATAAGCTCAGCTAAAGCCTGACTTTGGCAAAGGCAATTTAAACTCTTCCCCACGCTCCTGCCAAGCTGGGAGTTTAATGGTTGCTCTGAGGGAAAGCTTGGTGTTAAGTTTTGTTATTGGTGGGAGGCTGTGCTGAAGAAATAGTGTATAATTAGATAAATATAGTACTTTTGCATTTCTATATATAAAAATAAACTTTTTTTTTGTCAAGAAGTAGTGCTGAAAAGGAAAGCAGCTACCTGTAACCCTCTTTTTTTTTCCTGACACCCATCTGCCATTCTGGATTGATTTCTTTACACATAAAAGCTTTTTTATGGATGTCAAGTATACAGAGCCTTTCACTTGTTCTGCTGCCTGAAAGTGTGTATAAATCTATAAATGTCAATCTTTAAATGGAGCTCACAATRGGTAATTGTATGGAGTGGGGCTGTGCTATTTCTGACTTGCATTGTGTGTGCTGACTGACATGGGATGGGAGTGTGTGCTGAGTATTGTTTTCAGCAGAAATTACCCCAGCTCAGGGCACTGTGTCAAGTYAGCAGGGTCTGAGGGAGCCTGTTCCCTTACAGGCACCTGGAGCTGCTGGTTTTGAGTTTCCCTGAGTGAAGGAGAACTAATTCTGTTATGGCAGGATGCACATTTGCTCCTGTGATTTGTGCCAGGCTAAAATCCACGTGGAATTCTAATTACAGCTCTCCCTACCAGCAGCTCAGGTTGATTCCAGATGTRACAATTGAATTTCAAGTCACACAGTTACTCTGAGTAGTTACTGGGAGTGTTTTTGTTGGGCTGAAACTCCCTCTTTAAAGCATCTTTTTGTTTTGATGCTTCAACCTTCTGCTTGGGCATTGCTAGTACAGAAGTTTCCATTGAAATATGATCATGGCAGGTTATTAAATGGCAAAGACAAGAAAAYCAGGGTTTTGCTAAGCACTTTTCATTGTGATGTGTTGTGGGAATGCCTTGAGTCTCATCCCTGGAGAGGCACTGGAGCCCCATGGAGCCACCTCCTGCTCCCCTGGCATTGGGGTGGGGAGAGGAAACAGAGGGAACTCCTGGCTTAAGATCAAGACAGTTTAATAGGGAAAACAAAGGAAAGGAATCAATTCCCAGGGTTTGGCCATCCCAAACCTCACGGGTCATGGTGACTGGGGAGGAGCATTGGGGTCACTGAACATYCCCTGCTTCCTTCTTCCCCCAGCTTTCCACACTGAGCATGATGGGACAGGCCTGGAATATCCCTTGGATCAGCTGTGCTCAGCTTCCTGCCCCTGTCCCAGTCCCAAATCCTCCTCATGTCCCAGTCCCAAATCCTCCCCATGTCCCAGTCCCAAATCCCCATGTCCCTCTGTGCTGCTGGGCTGGAGTGAGGACCCCAAAAAGTGCCAGCCCTGCCCACAGTGCCCCAAACATCCCTGAGTTTCCCACAGCTCCCAGCACAAACCCAAACCAGCCTCACAGCAGCCAAATGAAGAAAAATTACCTCAACCCCACCCAAAAGCAGCACAGTGACATAACATAAAAAATGACATTTTCCCAGAGCCCTTTTCCCCAGTTTTCTTGTGGAAAAGTTRAAATCTGTGGTGTGCAGAGGTTAGAGGTCTTGCAATCTCTCTCCAATTGACTGCTGGGTGACTATTGTTTGAAAAAGAATTATGCTGTAAGTAGCTTTTTAGATTAGCCAAGATAATCTCAGTTTGTGAATAGCTGCTGACTGAAACCACTTCCCTGAACTGTTCCTTGGGGAATATCAGGAGTAACACCCTCAGTTTTCAGAGAAACCAGCCTGTGCTGAGTGCCTGCCCAGGGGAATCCCTCCCTGCAGACAAGGTGTGATGTTTGTGTGTTCCCTTTGTTGGATTTTAATGGCATTTTGTCCTTTTCACTGCAGGTCACTCCAAGGTCAGAGACCCCCATCAACAGCGTCAGCAACAGCTTGGAAAACGTGCTCCACACATCCACACATTCCATGGAGGAGTCACTGCCCAAGAGGCCTTCAGGGAAACACTCCAAAGGTGTGTCCTTCTCCCTGCTTCCAGTGGGGAACCAGCTCAGATCCTTGCTGATGCTCAGTTTATTTTCTCTGGGAYTGGAGGTTGGAATTTTGCTGCTTTATTCTGGGTTGGTTTGGGCAGAGGGAGTCACAGAAGGGTTTGTAGGAATGGAGTATCCTGATTTTTCCATTGAGAAATAAGGAGGTGCTTTGAGATACCTTCTTTTGAAACAGCAGCTTTGTCCTCAAGAAATATTCTCCAAGAGTGGGTGTCCTGGACATTGCACCTCTCAGCAGGTTATTCCTTGGATAAAGCAAATGGTGTTGAGTGTTTCTCWAAGGGAAAAACACTTTAAACACTTTGACTGCCACTTCCACCTTTCTCTTGCTTTCCCAAGTGGGAAACTGAGTGAAGAGAAATGGAAAATAGGAGAGAGATCTTGCACCTTTCTCAGTTAGGAAATCAGTCTGGTTTTTGTAATGCTGTATTGCATGGGCTTAKCAAATCAGGGTTAATTATTCCATTTCCACACTCCAGGCTGTCATTGCAAATATGAAAATGTCCAGGCTAAAATGTGACTAGCAGTGTTTTTATTTAATGCATTTAAAAAAAACCACTGGGAAATGAGGAAAGCCTTTGAACTGGGAGCTGCTCTTTGTGCAGAGCAGCTTTTGTGAGCCCTGCAGGGCAGAATTAATCAGAGGAAATATCTGCCCTCATATGTTGCCTTCAAACATCATTAAAAATATCATCAGGCACCATCTAAACTTTTTAATTTGGAATTTATTCTGCCTCCTTCTCTGCCACTGGCTTCCTACAGAACTTGGCAAATACAAAATCTGCAGAAATTCAGGAATTTCAAAGCACAGCTTCACTCAGAGGATCTGCTACAGCTCAGAAAAGGGTTAAATGTCCCAAGAAATGTTGACTTGTGTGCAGCAGCCCTCCTTTTCAGTGACACACTCCTCTGTAATCCCAGAAGTGCAAGGAGCARTCATTTTTTACAGCACAGTAATGCTGGAAGTTGCCATTTCTGCAGCTGTAAAAACCATCAGGGCAGAAGAAAACACAGCACTAAGCAGGAGCATGGCTGGGTTTGTGGCTTTCATCTGATTAAAAATAGGACAGGGTTCAACTCTGTTTTCATTTGTACTCAGTGATTGCTATTCCAGTACCATATATGCTAAGATTAGTCATGGTAGGCTGTGAAAATTAATTAGGTTTTGCTCTGATCTGTTTTTCTCTTATAGAATACCTGCCTCATGTTCAGTTTAATTTACAGACTGCCTCAGTGATGCTTGGGAAAAGGGGGTGTGGAGCAAATACTGATGTTCTGCTTTCTGCTTCACCAGCAGTGYTGAATTGATATTTGATGATTGAATTCTCCTTGATATCTGATGATCTGCCTTGGGGTTGTTTCTTCAGCTTGGAGTGCAGTTTAGGATTATTTGCCACCTGAACCCACTGCTCCTGAGTTTCATTCCTCATTTTCATACAAACACAGCTCTGAATTTAGCAGAGCCCACCAACTGTTTAACCTGGAGCACATCAAATTGTCGTGAAAGCATGGGATGCTTGATTTTCATGTTGTGATTTTTCAGTGAGCCTGGTTTCAGACAGCTYGACAGGACAGGATTCATCCCCAGGAGTAATGAGCTGCCCAAGGTCATCATTCCTCTCCTGGCAAAGCCCTGGAGCTGGAAGTGTCTCAGTTAAAAAGGCTGGAGCTGAAACATGAGAAAGAGAAGAAAAATGAGAAAGGTGCTGTATTTGTTGTGCTTAGCTGGATTAGACACAGTTTGGATTAACCCAGGGAATGTTTTAATCCTGATTTGGAGCAATGTCAGTAATTTAATTTACTCTCCAGGGCTGAACAGTGGCTGTGGTTGCAGCAGCTTGGACCTGAGAGCTCTCAGTGACTGTGTTTTCCTTAATCTGCCACTTCTGGCATCAAATATTTGAGTTTCTGCAAGGGAAGGAGGAGGGAAGAGAGGAGCATTTTGCTGGATGCTCTCAGTGGCAGTGTGTGTGCTGGGAATGTTCATGCAGAGACTTGTCAGAGACCTGGGAATCATTTCAGCAGAACTGTGCTGCCTCAGGAAATGAATTTATAGCAGGAGTGTCAGCCTGAGAATTGCACAGACCTTTGCTTTTCCCTCAGAGGCCCAGCTCAGCTGTGGGAGCAGTGTCAGGCATTAAATCASAAATTATGGAAKGATTTGGGTTGGAAAGGACCTTAAAGGTGGTCTGATTYCCTGGGCAGGGACACCCTCCACTAGCCCAGGTGCTGGATCCATGCTGCAATACCCAAGTGACCAAAAAACTCTTGGGTTTTTATCAAAATTCCTCAGTTTTTTCCCTGCTCTTTCTCCAGGCTGAAGCCCTTTGTCCCTGTGTACACATCAGTGGTAAAATGGGATAAACCAGCTGGACATTGCTTCAAAGTGAAACTTGTGGCACTGAAGTTCTGTACCTGCTGACATAAATACTYTGGGGCTCTGTGCTCTATCTGGGCTTTTCTTTTATAAAATAAAGTTTAAAAATTTGCCCTGTGCAAGTAAAAAGAAAAAAACCACAGATGTGTTCTGACAGAAAGGATGTGGAGCTCTTGTGAAAYCCAGCAGCTGTAAATGCTCTGTGAATTGTGCTTTTTATTCCTGTTTTGGCCAGTGATTTAGAGCTGTTCAAAGCTGTTTCCACAGATGTGCAGTTGTTTTAAGTGGAGGTACCTTTGGGAAGTGGAGGCTTTGCCTGTTCTCAGGATGTGGCTGTTGTTGTGCTGGGAGCTGCATCAGCCTTGTGGCAGGTACTGAGGCACTGACAGATCTCACTGCTCAGGCAGAACACAGATAAACACACAGATTCTTGGGTTGCATAGACTTAAAATTCCAATTTCTGTCCCTCTTCCCACTGTTCCTAGAGTGTAGTCAGGTTTTAACACCATTTGAACAAAACAAATTCCAATAAAGTTGAACATTTTTTGTCTCCTGAGCCTTTCCCAGTAGCAAGGGAAAGTCASGAGTTAAAATTGCTTTTCACTGTTTTGTTTTGCAGACAATCCTCTGCTGGTAGCAAATGGAAATTCAGGAAATTCCATTTTTATTCCAAAGTTCAGCAGGAGCTGGGTGACCCATGGGAAGCCCTGTGCACAGAGCTAATTTTTAACAAGCCTGTGGATGTAGAGTTGGGGTAATTCCCAAAAGAGAGCAGTTACTGGTTATCACAGCTGACTGAAAAAAAAAAAATCAGCTTCTTTTAATTTGTTCAAAAAAGCCRTAGGAATTTTCCATGCTCCAGAGATGTTGTTAATTACTCTTGCACTGTAAGCTTCCAAGGATTTGGCCATGAGGTGGATAGCAAGTCCTGCTCTCTGCATGTGACATATTTGAGCAATGTATTAAAAATGCTCAGTGACCACAGCATATTTTCCAAAAGCACAGAGGAATGAAGTGCATCAGCCCAGATGTGGAAGTGCAGAACAAAAGCATCTTTATAATAAAGACAACCTCAGTTMCAAACATCCCAGGACAGAGACTGTGCAGGCTGAATCCTGCTCTCAGTAAAATCCTGATTTGTCACAGCCTCTGGGTGAAGTTTCCTGCAGGAAACTCCTGCTTTCAGGTCAGACTGGAGATTCAGAAGTTGCTCATCCCTGCTCTGAGCTTTTTCAGGTGGCACTTCCCAGAGCAGCCTGGACAATGATTTCCTCAAGTGAACAATTCTCATTTTCTGCAGAGTGACAGAAACTCTCCTATTCTGGGGTTTCCTGTGTATTTATCTTGCCTTTCTTCTGTTGCCACACAAAACCCTCCAAATTGTCTCTGAGCCAGCCTCATTTCAAATGAGGCAACTGTTGAAATCTGATCCTTCTAGAGTGAGGCTGAATCATAATTCTTGCAACACAGGATCTAAGGATAGGCACAAACTGCTTCTGGAGGGTGAGGAGKAAAGCTCTGAGATGGAAAATGGGGGCAGGAGGCTTTATTTTACAATCTCCTCTCCACTGGAAAGGAAAACAAATTGCTTCATTGAGGGGAGTCCACASACAAGGTCCTGCAAAGCCTTGATGTGTCCCAGGCTTGGATAAACCCATGGAATAGCACGTGGCTGACTGGATAAAAGTGGACATGAAGGAAAAGAAGCTCTAAATGCATCTCAGGAATAGATTGATTTAGTTTTTAATCAATATTGGGATGTAAATCTATCCCTGTTTGCAGTATTCCTGTTGAGGAATCTAAGGATAGGCACAGACTGCTTCTGGAGAGCAAGGAGTGAAGTTTTGAGATGGAAAATGGGGGCAGGAGGCTTTATTTTACAAATTCCTCTCCACTGGAAAGGAAAACCAATTGCTTCATTGAGGGGAGGCTCTGAGTCCACACATAAGGTCCTGCAAAGCCTTGATGTGTCCCAGGCTTGGATAAACCCATGGAATAGCACATGGCTGACTGGATGAAAGTGGGCATGCAGGAAAAGAAGCTCTAAATGCATCTCAGGAATAGATTAATTTAATTTTCAGTCATGATTAGGATGGAAATCTCTCCCTGTTTGCCGTGTTCCTGKTGAGCCCAGGTGGTTTATGGTGGTTGTCACGTGCAGCACACGTTGGTATCTGAATTATTTCATGACAATAGTTAGCAGAAATGTGTGATGTCAGCCTCCCAGAACTTCTTGTCACTATTTTTGCCTCTCTGTTTTCCTTGGCAAAATGTGTTTGTACGGTCTTGCACCTTTTTTTTTTCCTCTCTCCCACTTCCTTGACTCCTTTTTCCAGAAGAAACCAGGCTGCAGGAGCTCTCCCAGTCTAATGGTGATCCAACAGCCTTTTCCTCTTGAAATGYTTGACACCAGACTGCTGAAGGCAGGCAGAAAACACAGGGGGAGGGAAAAAAAAAGAAAAGCTCTGAAATCTATTTTGTTCAGGTCCAGACTTGAGCCTGCCTTGTTCTGCATCAGTTGTGGAGCTGGATTATTCTATTTTTAAGCAACTGCATCATCTCCAACAATATTGGGTCAACTACTGGTAGGGTAGGGCTTAAAAGAAATATTTAGGCTATGATAATCCTGCAGGAAAAATCTCCCTCTCCCAACTGTATATAATTTTTCAGCTGTTTGTGTATGTCCTTGYTCACTCTCCCTCTGAAGGGAGAGCTCTGCTTCTAAACTTGAGCAATGTAGGTTGAGATCACACAGCAGGCACCACATGCCTGACCTTCTGGATCAAGTATTTAGAGTGAATTCTGGAAGTCAAACCCAAGGGTCAGCTCCCAAAAACCCATGTTTGGATGTTGCACATTCTCCCTGGTGCTAGAAGGTTATTGCATGTTCAGGAATTTTTGGATGATGCAGAAATCACGTTGCTCAATCTGGAGTTGGGAGTTCAGCTCRGGCTGGAGGTTTGATTTTGCAATAAAGACAGTGCTCAAGTTTAGGGTTTATTAAAAAAACATCAGAAATGTTGCATTTCACCTCAGGTTTTTATTGCTAATTCAGTTGTCCCCTGCTTACAGAAGACATTAAATGTCCCCAAAGGCAGGCTCACTGAGTTGTGGAGCTCCTCAAGTGAAGCTCCTCCCTGCTGGGGCTGCACTTGGACTCTGGCAAATGGAATTTGTCAGCTGTTCAGAAGTTAACTTCTCTCTCGAGGTTGGAATCAGTATTTCTTTGTCATTGCCTCCTTTCCCCTGGAATGAGCCTTGTCAGGAGAGATCTGGGATGGCTCTGGGAGGATGCAGAGGGAGAGGAGGGAGCACAGGCACTGCCCTGGCTGGGGRRAGGTGGCTCCTGTCACAAGCTTTGTGCAAATCTGGAACTGCTCCTGCCTGGCTTTGGAATCCTGGTCCCTTCCCTTGGTGCTCCACAGCTCACCCTTGGCCAGCAGTGGAAAGTGATGCTCTGTGGGGCTCTYTCTGAGTTCCTATCACAGAGCATTCTTTAATTTCCTCTGAGCAGCTCTAGTTGTGTCCACTTGATCCCAAATCCCCCCAAAATTATGGATATTAACTTGAGGGCCTCATCCTGAAGCTGCTGAATGATTCTCTAACTCTGATCTTGTTTGGATTTCTGCCTGCTTTTCCTCAGTAAGGAGGTGGAATCACTCTGCTTGGTCCCCACCTAATTAACTGCTGAGCCTGTTGATGAAATGCATTCAAATTTGACAAAGCTATTTAGAGATTTTATTTACAGTGTATCTCACAGAAGAGACTCATTCATGCTTCCTCCAGGAGCAGTGAGGCACAGCCTGCATCTCTGGGAAATAAGGCTTTGTTTTGCTCCTTGGAAATCCATAAAATCCCACAATTTGTGTTGGAGGAGACCTTAAATAAAGCTCATCTCATTCTACCCTAGCCCATTTTGCTCAGAGCCCCATCATTCATCTTGCTGTTATTAATCCTTGTGTTAAATAAAGATTTGTGTGCTGGGCAATACAATTTCCTCATTAAACATTAGGAAATGAGCAGTTTTCTGCTACAATAGGATTTGACAAAGCACACTTCATTTGGAGTAGTCCATTCACTTTGGCTGCAGWGGGACTTGCATGACTCTTTAGTTTATAATTAATTTAATCAAGCTACCCAGAAAATTTGAAATTCTAAGGATAGGATGCTGGTAAATCCAGCTGTGCAAGGATTTTACCTCTGGCACATTCCTGATCTTGGATAAAGGACATTGCAATAATCAACATGTGCTGTGAGATTATAAGCTGATATTTAATATTATTGGCCTTTTTCCATGGCTCTCTCATAGGATTCCTAGAAGGATTCTCCCATTTCCATGKCTTTGGAGCCCTGCAAGTGCCTTCAGTGGCACAGGAGCTGTTAATGAAGGTGAAATTAATGGTCATTACCTCACCAGCTCTGGAAGCAGCAGCATGACCTTCTCCCCCTAATGGAAACAACAAAGCTACTCCAGCTTTTAATTAAAATCCCATTAAATGGTGCAAACCAGTTTTTTCTCAGATCTTAATGGTAATGGCTTCATCCAGCCCATCTTCTGAGGCAGAAAAAAGGTGTTGGGAGAGCTTTTCCTGTGGTGGAACTAATGCTTAAACCTGCATTTTTACTGCAGATCCTTAATTAAAGGCAGGAGGTGAAATTTGAAATTTAAGAAATTGCTGAAGGATGACAAATGTGTAATTTGAGACTTGAAAAAACCCAAAAAAAAACCCCAAGAAGGTGCATTTTTAACTGCTGATTTTTGCCTCCTGGCACATTCCTGCTGCAGCCTGAAGGGAAATGGCTCGGTGGGGCTGGACATTTGTGTGTGTGTGCTCCTGCAGAGTGAGGGAGGGATGTGAGGAATGCTCAGRGATGMTCAGCTGTYCCTCCAGAATGCAGCACCCTGCAACATCTGGGCATTTCTGAAATAGCCCATTTTGCTGCCATCTCAAACAGGGCCATGCAAGAACTCAGGAGAGAACTGAAAAGAAATGCCTTGCTTATCCTACCTAGGCCCACATAGCCCCTCAATGAAATTGGATCAAAATTGGCACTTTGGAGGAGAAAACAGCAGTGATTCACACTCATTCCTAGAAACCCAGCACCTCCCTGCCCATTTTACACACTGTCACCACTGCACTAATGACTAAATGGCAAATTTCTGCTGCATGTCATGCTCAGGAAGCTTTCACAGCTCCTATATGTTCCTTCCTTGACASTTTATTCCTAAATCCCCCCCATTTCCATCTACCTTTCCATTTAGGTGAATTCTTGCCTCCAAAAGCTGAGGATAATAAGCTTAAAGTACAATAATTTTCTCAATAGGTAGCYGGAGTTTTTAGATCTGAATATACAAGTGGAAAATGGTGTCATCTCTCACAGATTTTTTGGGTGCAGACCTGCAAATTTCTGGGCATTTAAAATAAATCTGAGGTTTGCTTGCTTGCTTTTGATGTCAGCATTAGAATTCTCACTGGGGGCTTTTCTCTGTAGGCATGGGAGACTCTGATTTTTGGAAAGAATTAGACTGTAGCAGGGAAAAAGGTACCAAATTCTGCAGGACTGGAGAAATTGGGAATTGGAAATAATGAATAAATGAAATTGGGGCTGCAATGAAGCTGGAGAGGGACTCTTCATCAGGAACTGGAGTGASAGGACAAGGGGAAATGRCTTTTAACTGGAGGAGAGTTGGTTTGGGATGGATTTTAGGAAGGAATTYTTGGCTGTGAGGGTGGAGAGGCCCTGGCACAGGTGCCCAGAGAAGCTGTGRCTGCCCCTGGATCCCTGGAAGTGCCCAAGGCCAGAGCTTGGAGCTCCCTGGGAMAGTGGAAGGTGTTGGAATTGGAACTGGATGAGCTTTAARGTCCTTTCCCACCAACCATTCCATGAAATGAAAGGACAAATCTGAGGAGAGTGTGGAAAGTTCCAATGAAAACCCTGGAATTGTGTCCATGAATTCAGTTATTTTGGGGTTGTTTAAAGGAAGTTGTGTTCTCATGTTTAATGACAGCTTAATGTGGTTTTGATAAATGGTGAGAGCTGGAAAATGCCAGAGCAGAGCCTGATCCTGGGGCCTGGATGGAGAGGYTGGGAAGCTGTTGGGGAAGGGAAGCAGCTGGAGCTGCTGTTGGATTGATTTTAGGGAGGAAATTGAGGCTGAAACCTCATGTGTGGGTTGCAGACAGTGGGAACTGGGAGGAGTTTGAGGGGTGAGTGTGCCCCAAACCCATGTGARCGTGGTCCCTTGTGCTTCCCTCCAGCATTCCATGGGATTGTGGCTCTGATCCMTGTGGCTGATCTGTTCCTTTGTGCCACACAAGCAGAGGAGACAAACAGTCAACTTTGGCATTGTTKAGGTGCTTAGAATTTTCATTTCTGATTTCATTTTCTCTTGTTCTTTTAAGCTGGGGAGTCAMGGGCTGTAATTATGCGAGACAATGCTTTGGATTAAAGTAAATTTTCTTTCTTGGGTACACAGAAATGCTAAGCTAAAAGGTTAAATGTTTCATTTGCTTTCTGGCTTGTTCTTTTATCTCTCCCTGGAARAAAAGAAGGAGAGGACTTGCTGTGCTGCACGACTTCCCTGCCTGGAGTGGATGCATTTCATCAGTGGAGGGTGTGGGTGCTATTTTTAACCATCACTCAGAGGGGCAGCCCTGCTAAAATTACATCATTAATATCCCCAGCTGAAAGGAAATGGCAGCAAACACACCAGGCCCTTTGGAGTCTCTCCCTGTTGTGTTTTCCACTCCTGGGGGTGAATTATTCCAGGTGTATCGTTCCAGCAGAGTTGTTTACAATCAGGCCCCAGGAGAAGTGTAATAAGTGAATTTGTCTGCAAAAGCAGCAGGGATGAAACAGCTCTTGGTGGCTTGGAGAGCTCCTCCTTTGTATTCCTTCCTGTCCCTGTTATTAAAGAGTTCAGGGATTTGCTGGATATCCAACTATTGCAAAAGAAGGTGGGGATCTAGAGCTTTAAACATGATTTTTTTGCTAGAAATGGGGTTTGTTTCTCTCTGTAGGCCCTGCTAAAGGGTCTGTTGGTGAGTCTGGAGATTGAGAGCTTTAGGGCTTGGAGATTTTTAGTGGMTGGGGTCTGGTGTTTTTTCCATTCTTTTCTAGCTCAGTTTCTGGGCATTCTCATTGCCCTGGCACATATTCATAAAATCCACTTGGGGCTTTTCCCTCCTGTGTTTGCTTCAGGGATGTGTTAGAGTTRTCCAGCAGTTGTGCAGTGTCTCCAGATCAGTTTGGCTGCTGAATGAATCACTGGGCAAATCCTGTCTGGGCTCCAGAAAGAAGGAACAAGGAGTTGTACAAAAGCAGAAAAGGGAACAAGAATATTCAAGGCTGAGAACAGAGACATGAAAATTGCCACAAAAGGGGAACCTCACACAAGTGGCTGTGCAGRGATGTTTGTTCCTCACTGAACTGAGCCCTTGAATGCATTTGTGGCTCTTGGCAAGACTGTCTGTACTCAAGGATTTTTCTATTCCATGAGTCCCTCAGTCTGCTGTTCTCACATGGTGTGCAAAGAGAATTTTTTTTTGTTGTTGTTAACAAGGCTATAACTCCTTAGAAAATAAAAATTGAAGCTGCCATGAAATGACTTTGTCCTTGCTGCTCCAGCTTGTTACTGCAGCCTTAGTCATGAGTTTCCAGTGCTGAGCCTGATCTCAAAAATGCAGCAAACAGCACGTGCTTATTTACAGGAGCATGAAACCCTGCTGGCCTGGAGCAGCCCTTCCAGAGCAGGCAAGCTGCTCTCTTCAGCTGCCCTGGAGACTGAGATGCTGCATTTTCCCTGCAATTGGAATCTCTTCCCTCCTTTGGGCAGGGGCAGGAATCCTTGGAGCCATCTGATCCCGGGGCTGGGGTGTTTTAGCACCAGATGCCCTTGGAGCCAGGGCACGTTGGCTGAGCAGCTGCTGTCCCCTCCCTCTGGGCTGCAGCCATGCCGATATATGGTTACAAACTGCACCCTCAGGGCTGCAAAACAAACCCCCCCTGTGCTGGGAGAAATGTATATTTATATATGGAGCACTCAGCTCCTGCCTGGGGACACTGAAATTTAAATTGTGCTGGGTRAATCCTCCTCGGATGCAGCAGGGGTTGGGTTTGTGCAGTGAGGGCTGGGGTGGTTTAACAGAGCTGCAGGGGATTGTGGTTGGCTTTATTCAGTCATTAAGTGAATTAAATCTTGGGTGATGAAGGGAAACTAATGGGCAGTAACAGCTTTAGCTCAGTTSCCATCTTCCTCACCTCCAGCAAAGGTGGTTTGTGGTTCAGGCTGCACCCAAAGGTGCTTTCTGCATTATTTATGGAGGTTGCTGTGGGACCTGGTTTGTCCATTGGTATTGAGGACACTGCTCCTGACTTCAGAGCAAAGCCCAGCTCAGGTCCCCAGCTGTGGTGACCACCTGAATGTGTCATTTTTTGGCCTGTTCTGGTTTCCTTTGTGAGGTTTGAATCCTCTCTCTGAGCTCAGGGTGAGCTGCTCCGTGCAGACCTCAGACTTCAAAGCCTCCAGCTGAACTGGGTTGGTTCCTCTGTGATAGCTGGGATTTAGAGAAGTCTGCATTTCTGGGCTTTGCTGCACTTTAGCAAAAAAACCCCAAAGTTTTCCATGGAAAACTGACTTTGCATGTGKAATTTTGTAGGTGAATACAACTTTCAGGTCAGAATGAATCATGAGGCTCACCTTGGGTTTGAGGGGGCTCAGGGAATTCCGTGTGCCAGAGAAAATCCTTTCTGGGGAAAAGCAGGAGATTTCTCTGTGATGAGCAAAGCTCCTCTTAAAAATGAGCAACAAAGCCAACATTTTGTTTAAAAGAGCTCTAAGAATAGTAAATAAAATAAGCACTCCATCAGATAAAACCAGACTAAATATACAACYACATCTTGCTTTACCCAGAAAGTAAAATTATTTATATCTGAAGTTGAACATTTCTCTTGATTTCAGAGATGTTTTTGTTAGATAAATTCAACACAGGCAGCCTGCTTATTTAAATTGCCTGTACAAGGCTGGATGTTAATGGACACTGATGCTGCCCTTCACCCCAGAGTTTGGAATTCTTTTCCATGTTTCTGAGCTCACTGGGAGAAGGAAAATGAGTCACTGAGCAAATCATGTCCAGAGCTGCATTCAAACACTTCTCACTTGGATGCAARGAGTTGATGAGCTGCAGGTTCCAAGTGGGATAAGGCAGTAAATAAAGGGTGCAAATGAAATTCCTGCAGTCCTTTAAAAATCACAAAATCTGAGCAGGTGTTGAACCTCACTGGGACTGATGCCTCTGAATTTCTTGTAGGATAATTTTTTTTGTTTACTTTAAACCTTCAGTGCTGCACATATTTACCTAAAACCATGCTTAAAAATGCCCTRGTGTCAAAGCCCATCCCTCAGGATTCCTTTTCCCTGTGTTGTGCCTCATATCCCAAAGAGCTGCATCAGGAATTAAGGAATGTATTGCTGGGTTGTCCCTGATGTCCAACTCCTGCAGCCTTTCCTGGGTCTACACCACTTTTCCCACCCCATTCCTCATTTCAGCAGCAGATCCTGGTGGATGTTCCCAGGCCCAGCACCTGCCCTGTGCCATGCTGATGCTCAAATTTAGGAGCTGTTTCACAAATCCAGCCAATCCAGCAGCCCTTTCTGGACACTTGAATTCTCATCCTACTGACTCAAACCCTAATACTTAATCCTGCAGGTTTTCCTCAGGCCTCCATTATCCCAGKAAAAGAATAATTTGAGAAGCAGGAGACAGGGAAATCAAATTTAGTGATGAGAAAACTCAGCCCYTGTGTGTTTGTGCAGAGGAGGATCAGTGTGTGTGTGTGTGTGTGCTGGCAACAAGAGGATATCCTGAATTTTTTCTTTTCCTGTCATAGCCTGGATGAAAATCTTTAGAAAGATTTAAAAAGTGAAAGCAGGAAGTTTTCTGCAAAACAGCCAAAAAAACCCCCTTTTTAAGCTGGTACTTTTAAGCAGTCAAAAAACCCAAACAAAAATCCCACAAACCCCTTTAGTTTCTGCTGTTTTATTGCCATGGATGTGGTTTGCTTGCAGCAAATAAACTCCTTTCTCTGTTTTCCCTCCCTGTAGATATGGGAATATAAATCCTGATGGGATTGTGGAGAGCCTCTGTGGGATTTTGTTCCCAGATTTTGGCATCTGATGGGCAGCAGGAATTGGGCAATGCTGCTTTGGGAGCATTTCCTCAGCACAGAGAGGAGATGTGGAAGTGGTGCTGCATTTCTTCCCACTTGTGTGCAAACAGGGATGTGGGAAGGGTTTGATCARTTCCCTTTTGTTCCACTTCTTCAGCACAAACTCAGTTCCTTGTCATGGTGTTYAATGCCTCTTTCCATGAATGAAAAYTTATTAARTCTTTTTGTCCAGAGGCAWCWTTGAGGATTATGGCCTCCTGTAGAAAAGATTTTACTCAGTTTTGGGGTTTTTTTCAGCTTAAAAATAATTTGCAGCCTTTCTGCTGTTTTTGGTCAAGTACCACCASCCAAGATGTTCAGGCCAGGTTTAGGAGGCTCAGGTTTTGGCACCTGGAGAGTGGCATTTCCATGCTGCATCCCACACAAACTGATTGAATCAAAGGAAATCCACCAGGTATGGAGTGGTGGAATACTGGATTTTATGGAAAAGGGCTGGGCCACAGTCAGCACTTGAATTACTTGACTTTTTCAGTCAAAGGAGCACAAAATTCTCAGATTTTGGACTGAGGCACTGATCTGTCTAATCCTTTTATTTAATGGATCCATCTTTAAAGAGGGAATTATAAAAAGATCAGTATCTGATGGGATATTGAGGTGCCTTCCCAAAATCCCTTCTGCCCTTGCCCACATCAGTGCAGGTTTTACCTTGAGCTGCCAGGAATGGCAAATCCTGAGGGGCTGGAATTGGCCTTTTTGCTTTGTGGAGCTGCTGACATTTTGGGGAGRGGAGGAGATCCAAGCTCCTGCTTTTTGAAATCCAGAGGATTTAACACCTGGTCCTGAGCAGAGGGAGGGGATTGTGARTCCCTTCACAGCAGCACTGAACTGAGCAGATGAGAAATGCTCCAAAATCAGCCAAAAGGGTGAAAATGCCCAGCTGGAATGGGAAAACAGAGCTGAGGAAAATGTCTCCAAGCTCCCTGGCTGTGTTTTCCCTGGATGTTGGGGCAGGGGGTGGGAGGCAGTGCTGGAAAAGGAGTCCTGGCTCTGATTCCTGGCTGGAGTATTCCACACTCAGCCTTCCATCCATGAAATGTACTCCAGAGCTACATGGAAAATGCTTCTCTTGTGTTTCAAGCAGCAAATTAATAATAATGATTTTTTAAAATCCCTTCAGGGATGATGCCAGAAGCTGCTGGGAGCACTGAGGGTGCCACAGCCCTGAGCTTGTCCAGCCCCCTTTGTTTTCCTGTCCCCTTTTCCTGGGGATCTCATCCAGCTCTTCCACTCACCTGCTGGAATTTCCCAGATATTTATGTATAAATCTCCTTGGGTATTTATGGATAAAAGCCCTGTGTGCCCCTTTGCCAGTGCAAATATACTCTGGGAATCTCCTGAATTAGAAAATTTTCACTTTTTGTCTCCCCTGGSTTGGGAAGTTGGAGTTCTGCTGAATTCAGCATCCTGAAAAGCCATCAGTATCAWGTGTCCTTAATTCTGTACAAAGGTTTTTCTGCTCCTGCACTCAGTTATTGGGACACTGAGTAGAGTCAGCTCTTTGAGCTTTTGAGAGTAAAAGCAGTAAATAAAAATCCCTTTTCTTGTGCTTGGTGGATTCACCTTTTCCTCTGGAGTTCTGTATCACTGATTGAATAAAGTTAAGCCTCAGGGCAGGTTTAGGGAGGTTATTTTGATAAAACCAAGCAGAAGTTAAACAACACACAGAGTAGGTGAGAGGCCACAGAACACAAACATACAACTTGATCAATTAAACAAGATTTCTTTGGGCAGGTGATATTTTTCATGGTATTTTAGCTAGCTGGGAGAAAATTCCTGGAGTTCTTTGTGTAGTATTGGGAATTATCCAGTTGGTTGTCCCTAAAGCCTCTCCTGCAGAAAATTCCTGGAGTTCTTGGTGTAATATTGGGAATTATCCAGTTTGGTTGTCCCTAAACCCTGTCCTGCAGGACTCTGAACTGCATTTCCTCCTCTAGAACAGACCTAACTTTACAAGATCATTGCAAAAATCTTTTCCTAAAGGTCCATTTTTCTAACTGCAATCCTTTTGCATGGATAAATTCACTGCAGTGGGTTTTATTCCTTGACAAGCTCAGCCCAAAGGTTGAGCAGGAAAAGGCTGTGGCACYGTCAGCACCACAAAATCCAGGGGTGATTTAAGGTTGGTTATTAACCCACAGAGTGAAACAGGAATAGCCTGATTTTATGTCTCTGGGTAATCCAATTCTGCTGGAATTGCTGCAGATGAAAAATGAATGGCTGGGAGAGATGAGATTTGAATCCTTTAGAAATGCCAAATGATAAGAGCAGTTGCAGAAAAGTGATGCTGGCTTTGCTATAAACAACAAATGTTGCATAACACTGGCTGTGTTTTTCAAAACCAGATGTTGCAGCAGTTGACACCAGGATTTCTGCGAGTTATTTGCTCATCCTTCAGCTGCTTCAGCCTCTCGATCCCCATTTTACACATTCCTGCTCATGGCAGCACTGTAGTACTCACAATTCCAATCAATATTCAGTGTATTTTAGCTGTGATCACAACTCAGGGGGCCCTGAATTCTCTCAAATAAATGTACTGAGGTAGATTTATTTTTTTTTAATTAACCTTCTGCATGTTCAAATCTTCATGTTCAATCCTTCCTGCCACTGAATATTGTCTGGGTGGCTCAGCAGTGTCTGGTGAGCAGATTTCTCCCTGTGGTGCTCAGCATGTGGCACCAAATCATTTCAGAAGCATGAGAGAAACCCACTGAAAGCTTTGGAAAGGAACAAACCTCTCCAAAAAAGCAGAATGTGCAGGAGAAAAAAAGCAGTAAGTAATGAATTGACATTATTCATCAGCCCAGGGATTGATGGAATTGTAATTGGGARTTACATGGAGGAGGAACAAGAAATGTTCATTTTCTCCATGTGGAGACAGGCACAAACWTCTGGAGAGCTGAATTTGGGGGAGATCTCAACATTTTCCTTGCAAATAAGACTCAAAGAAGAGATTTTTTGAAGCAGCCAGGACCCAGTGGCAACATTTGTGAATGAACAGGACCCGAGACCCCTCCTGCAGAGCTTTGGGGTTCCCAGGGTGAGGAACTGCTGGAATGAGCCCAGAAGAGGCAGGGAAATGCTCCAAGGGCTGGGGGTGCTGACACAGAGAGGAGAAGGCTCCAGGGAGAACTTCCAGGGCCTAAAGAGGCTCCTGGAGAGGGACTGGGGCCAAGGGATGGAGGGACAGGACACAGGGAATGGCTTCCCACTGCCAGAGAGAGGATTTAGATGGGATTTGGGCAGGAATTGTTCCCTGGGAGGGTGGGCAGGCCCTGGCACAGGTGCCCAGAGCAGCTGTGGCTGCCCCTGGGTCCCTGGAATGTCCCAGGCCAGGCTGGACAGGGCTTGGAGCTCCCTGGGACAGTGGGAGGTGCTGGGGTTGGACTGGATGAGCTTTAAGGTCCTTCCCAACCCAAACCAGTCTGGGATTCTCTGAGGACACAACAGAACCTCCAGGCCACAACTGCTGGCACACAGAGGGAACTCAGGCTCCAGGAGGGTGGCTTTGGGTGGAGCCTCCCTGGGGACAGGGACAAGGGAGGTGACACAGGCCAGGTCCCTGTCATGGTGCTCTGTGAATTGCAGGGCTTTGTTGGGCACTTAGGAGGAAGTTCCGTGTGATAAACACTGATTAGAATCTTACTGATAACAAAAAGTTAATGATAAATAGTCCAGCAAGCAGGTAAAGGACTTGTAAATGGTGATTGTTTGGAAATAAAGTGACAGATTTTTGGTTTTTAGCACTGCTCAGTGAAAGCACATCATACATAGCACATGTCCCTTCAGACATCTGTCACTCAGGTAGGATTTCAGTGACTCTGGTTTGGGATAAATCTGCTTTTGTGGTTTGAAGCCRATGTAAATTGGCTTTTTGTAAGAAAAAATCCATGTGTGTGTCCCCATGAGTGCAGTCAGAAGGTGGGAGGGATTTATGAGAGAATAGAAAGTCAATGTAATAAAGGYTTTTCCTGGTGAATTCCTGATCTGGGAGTCTCCAAGAATTCAGCACATCARATATCTGATATGTCAGAGGCAGTGACCTGTGCTGCCATTCCATCCTTCCCACACTCAAATCCTGTTTTTCCTTCCACCTTATCCCAACAGAGACTGAAATTCTCTGTGAAACTGCAGGAAGGGAGGAGTCAGGATGTCAAGAGAGCCMTGAAACCACACTGAACTTGTAAAACCAGGCCCTGAAAACATTTTCCTTCGTGCCAGTTGCCCTGGGAAGGATGGTGTTTGTTCCTTGATGTGATGAAGATAATTCCATGTGTGTGTGGTGTGTTATTACAGCAATGAGCAGGGTGACAGAGCTTTGCTTGGAGTGGATTATTGGGGTTGAAAGTGTTTGGAATGAAGCTCTCCTGGAAGTGAAAATAGCATGGAAGTGGGGGTACCAGCATTCCTGAGGGAGGAATTTGGAGCTGGGCACCTGGAACATCTCCACAGGTCGTGGGATGCTCTCAGAGCACTTCCCAAAASTCATCACTTCTGCCTGGATTTAGGAATATCCTCCTCATTCTTCTTCTCTCTTTGTTTTTTCSTAGTGAGTGTTGAAAAAGTGGAATTAAAGGGGCTGGCACACAAGAAGAATGAAAGAAATGTTGAGTATTCCTTTGAGGTAAGTTTGGGTTTCCTTTCCTGTGAAAGGAGGGAGGATAATACTTAAGGAGGAGTAAAGGAAATGTTSAGATTTTATTGTTGGATCCCAAAAACCCTTTGTGAAAGCAGAGCTCTTTTGGGACTGATGGTTTTCAGTCAATGGTTTGAAAGTCATAAATGGCTGTGGGGGGAAAAAAAGTCATTTTAATGCAGGAATTTTTGGCAGTGTTTATTTTGGGGGAAATCTGATGCCACACTTACAGCATGGTTATCCCAATCTATATCCACTGTCCATTCTTCTGCTGGAATGCAGAAACCAGAGAGAATTGAAGTCTTAATGTGGACAGAGAACAATGTGGGCTCTGAGGGCACAGCTGCTGCAAAGGGGCAGGGAGGGAGTCTGGAGGCTCCAAAAGGTTGGAAAAGCTTTGGAAACTCTTTAGGGCTTGAGGAAGACTTCTTGGAGCAAGAGCTGTGGGAACTGACAGGAAGGGGACTTTGACAATGGTCTAAAAGGGAATAAAACACAGCCAGGGGGGTGTTGGAGCAGCAGGAAGGGCAGAGCCTGGCACCTGGAGCAGCCTGGCTGCMCTGGAAGTGAGAGCAGTGCTGAGGAATGAGTGTGGTTCACCACACACCAGCAGCAGCTGACACAGCCCCTGCAGCTGGGCTTCTGCTGCCACATCCCCTGCAGGGCTGAGWGCATCCCTCAGAACCTCCAGGGAATGGCAGGGATGCAGCTGGGTGAAGTGTTGCAGAATTTGGGGTGCACAGCACACAAAACATCTCTGGTTTGTTTGATGAGCCAAAGTGGGGGGTGAGAAAAGGAGAACCCAAAAAGGAACCAGGTGGAAAAATCCCARTTATCCCCAACTTTCACCAAGTTGTTCCTTAAAACTCCCAGCAGCAGCTCAGCATCTGTTGGGATGTTGGCAGCATTAACCCCAGCAGGATTGGATTTATGGAGAATGTCCCAAATTTCCTGAATCCCCAATTGTTCCAAATGTCATCCATCACAGACAGGATTTTTCCAAGGGCTTTTCAGAGTCTCTCTGAAGCCTGCAGTTGTCTCCACTCCAATTAAGATCTCGTGAAACTTCTTTTCCTATTACAAATTTCTCTATAAATAACAGAAATTACTGTACCCAGTGCTTGCCTCAACAGCTTGAACTGAAGGGAGAGCAGGGACTTGAGCTGAGCTGATAAATTTCTGTTTGCTGGGTTCAAAACCCAATTATGGAATGTTTTTTTTTTGTTCTGTTCAGGAGCTTGGGAGTAGCAGCTCAATGGATGGAGCAGTTTGGTGTTTGCAGTGCYATTGTTCCCCCCATTTGCAGTTCACTTTATTGTTTTATAAGTATTGAAAATCCAAGTTAAAACAGAAGTCACGACAATTGTTGGATTGTTACAGAACTGGACAAAAAGAGAATATTTCCTGTACTTTCTGAAATTCCTTGTGAATTAAAAAAAAAAAAACTTATTTACCACAAACTTAAAAAACAAAAAACCCACAAACTTGGTAAAACCACTCAAGTTTTTCTGTCTTCTTTTCTCCCCCTCTTCTTTTTTGTGTAACAGCTCTGCTGAGAGGAAATTCCTCCCTTATGTAATATATTTTGAAATCCTCTCTACCCCCTCTTTTTTGGCAGCTTTTGGATGGCTGGAAAAACTTTGTGTATGTTTGGAGTTGTCATTGAAACTAAAGTCATGTGAGAGGCAGCTCTGTGATCCCCARACATCCACCCAGCTCCTTCCCTATGGACCCAGCTGCCTCCCAGACTCCTCCAGTGAATATTTGGGATCCACAGGGATTCATCCCTGGCCTGTCTCATGGTGATTTTCCCCTCAAGCCAAGAAATCCTGATTTTTTTGGCTTGCTTCAACTTCATCTCCCAAGCAAGAAATGCTTCAATATCCAGGGATGTCRTGACTTGTTTGTGTGGGAGGAGATGCTGAAAATTCCCTTTTTTTAGGGCATGGACAAGATGGAGTCTGGAGCAGGAGCTGCAGGTTTCCTTGGGAAGGTTTTGCCTGGGTTTTTTTCCTGCCATTCTCAATTTTTATGGCATATGGAGTTGATTAATTAGCAATAGGCAGCTCCTTGAGGGGAGCTGTTCTTGTTGGAAAGCAGATCCTACAAACCAGCTGTTTTCTTTAACAATAATGAGGGGAAAAAATTCCATTACTCCATGGTTGGTTGCTTAACTCTGGATGTCTGCAGTGTGTAAGGGCTGTGTAAACTCTGAGGAGCTYTTCCAAGCATCCAGAGGAGTTGTTCAATGTAAAAACAGCAAGAATTGAGCAGCAGTTTTGTCCTTGTGCACAAAAAAAAAAGTGTTTCTTTATTGATGTCACTCATCAGAACATCTGTGAGGGAAAATTGATACCAATTACTGAATTTTGAGGAACCAAATGAAATTAATTCCTAAAATAAATCCTTCTTGCTCCTCCCCAAGGTGCTGTGGTCTGATTCTTCAGTGACGTTGGTAACCAAATCCTCTGCTGAAGTGACTGAATTCATTTCAAAGGTAAAGACAACAAGAAAAACACTTTGAAAATGAAAAAAAAAAAATTTTGTCCCTCTCACTTTGTTCAAATTTCAAAATGTGCCAAGATAATTCAGATTGAATTTCATCAAATATTTGATTTATAACTGGCAGTGGCTTGAATGTCACAGAAATAACAAGACTTCTTTTCACTTTTAATTTGTCACATCCTCCCCCTTCAGCTGTCTCAGCTGTATCCAGAAGAAAACTTGGAGAAATTCATTCCCTGCTTAGCTGGTCCAGATTCATTTTACCTGGAAAGGAACCACATGGACCTGGAATCAGACCTGAGGTATGCTGGGATTCTGTGGGGGTTTTATCCTGACATCTTTTCTTCCACCGAGAAAAAGAAAAGAACAGGAAATAGAAATATTATCTCCATAATCTAAATTACTTCAAAGAAATTAGAGCCTAATCCTAAGCTTTTTTTCCTTGATGTTCCATTAATTCCAGTGCATAACAATTTTTCAGGAATTCTTTCTTCAGAAATACAGATGGTAATAATATTTTGTATGAGGCTTCYTGGAGAATTGATATTTCCTCATTCCTTGTGAAGAACAAATAGAGGAYCACTGGCTTTGCAAAAGTTTGTTTTGGACTCAAAAATAACCAGAATTGCTTCAAACAAACCACTCAAAACTCAGGAAAAAATAGAAACTTGAATATTCAGCCATCTGTATTGAGGAATGGGATGTGGGGATTTGTTTTTCCCTTTCACAGAGTTTTTATTTTCTGAGTTGTTTTAGGTTGTCATGGTGTTTATTTTAATTTTAAAAAGTTAGGTATGTATTGAGATATTATTCAATTATTACATTTTTGGAAGCATTTAAGAGCTAAGAAATTTTTGAAGCCTTAGCTTGTACCTCCTCAGATTGTCCCAAATCATCTGGCCATTATTTAATACAAACCAGCATTTTAAATACCATAACCTGTGGCAGATCACATCAGGTTTCTCTTTCTAAATCTGATTTTGCTTAGGAAAATTGGGAGTGACTTAAATCCTTTCCAGCTGCTGCTCTTTTTATCTACACAAAATCAAATTATTATAATATTAATATTATTCTGATCCTAATATGATATTATTCTAAAATTAAATGMCACTTTCAAATATTAATTAACTTTATTAGAGCTTCTCCTTTACACTTTCTTTCCCCAAACCAAAGTGGATGTTGCTTTTCCACAGCAGGTGCATCCATGCCTGGATTATTTCTCATGGCAAGCAGCATTCCCAGAGCCTTGCTGTGCTCCAAGGAGAATTTGGGAATGTGTGTGGCTGCTCTTTGGGAGCAGCAGCCTCTCCAAATCTGGGTTAATGGAGCAGCAGCTGCACTGCCAGAGCTYAGGGAGGTGAAATACTGCTCAGCTCTGAAATCCAGCACTGAAACTCTGCCCTTTCCACCTCTGGCTGCAAAGTTTTGGGAGATTGGTGTTTTTGGTGTTTTTTCCTGGAATCCCAGAGTTTTTTTGGGTTGGAAGGGACCTCAAAGCTCATGGTCTCACCTTCATTTTTACTACAAAAATGCAAAGAAAGAAAAATCAGTGTTGAAGGCATCATCACAAGCTMTACACTATTTCTGTAAAAAATACTAACCAGACCTTTCAGCTTATTAAAATAAAAATATTTAATTGGTAATAATTAAACAGATGTCAATGMCTGACACATTTTTTACAGGCAGAAATCTACTCCTTATTTAAATACCTATCACCTTTTTTTTTTTTTGGTAGTTTCTCTATTTGATTTGCAACARATTTACTTCCTTGYAATCCTGCTTTGCAAAGCCTTTCCAGTTTTGGTATTTTGGGGGAAAAATCCTCCCCAATATCCCATTTAAATCCACCCTGTGCAGCTCAAAGCCACCCCTCCTTGTGCTGTCCCTCCATCCCTTGTCCCCAGGCCCCTGGAGGCCCTGGGATGCTGCTGGGAGGGCTCTTTTCCCTYCACACAGGCACAGGGAAAACGTGACAGAAGTTTTTTCCCTAAACTGCCAGACCCAGCATCTGCTGTTTATCTCCAAGAGGAGGATATTCAATAACAGATCCATCTCTGTTTTATATTCCTCAGGTTCCTGCATCTGAAAGGCAATTTTAAAGTTTACATTTGAACATTTTCATCCTTAGAAATGTTCAGGGTTCCTAAATGAGGCATCTCTGCTGAAACACCAGAGCGAGAACAACCCAGGGGTAACAGGGTTTGGTATTAGCAATAAACATATCCATAAATTCCCAGAATTCAGAATTGCATGGTGTGTTCCAGCTTTTAAATGTCCAAGTGTGTTGTGCAGAGTGCAGTCCTGCTGGGTTTGGGGGGCTCTGACAGAGCAGGGGCTGTGTTTGCTGCAGGTACCTGGCTCCGTTCCCTTCCCATGTGGTGAAAAACGACCACGTCAGGAAGTTCTTCAGCACTTCATCTCCCTCCCAGCAGCTTCAGAGCTCAAGTGAGTTGAAAGAAAGTTTAATAATACTTTTCTTGTACTTTKCATTTCAMAAATTTATGCCATTTRTGACTCTGTTGCTTGTTTCCAGATCCTGGCAACCCCTCCCTGTATAAAGTAGGAACTACRCTGGGAACATCTGGAAGGTGAARGATTTCTCTTGTTTACGACTCATTCTCTTAATGTTCATGTCCTCCAACAAAACCCAGACCCCCTTCAAGGAGCCAMTATTGTGCCTTCCTTTGCCACTTCCATGTGGAAAGATTAAAAATGTCCACAGRATTATATTTGGGCATCTTCTTTTTAATAAAGCAGAGGCCGTTGTGTCGCAAGCTTTTTTTAATTGCAGAGAGGCTGCAGAATGTTTTATATCTGTGATTATTGAAGGAAATTAATGAAGGAAAAATGCAGTGAGGTGAAGATCAGCTTCACCGTTTACCAGTACTACCCTGTTTTACTGAGCTGTGGAACAGGGCAGGTACAAATCCATACCCGGCCAGCTACAAAAAAGAAACGGGGTGGTTTTCCCCAAAACCCCAATTTCTGTGACCACAGCAGCTGAACTCTGAGTGACCACAACTTACCCAACGTGCTCCCCCCAACCCTGTTCCTGTTTTGCAGACCTATATGTGGGGTGGCAGGAATTCAGGCYTCCCAGAGCCACGTGCAGCACTCAGCAGCAGCTCCCGTGTCCCTGCCCCACTGCTCCCACCCCGGCGGCGCYGGCTCCTCGCTGGCCTATCGCTCCCAGATGGAAAACTCCTCCCCAGCCATGCTGATGTCTTCCAGCCCTCAGACCCCTCAGACACAGGAGCAGAACGGCATCCTGGACTGGCTCAGGAAGCTGCGTTTGCACAAGTATTACCCTGTCTTCAAACAGCTCACCATGGAGAAGGTAGGGCAGGAAGTGGCGGGGGGAAAAGTCAGCTTTTCAGTGATCCTCGTGTGCTGCAGGCTGGGAACAGCTGCACTGAGGAGCTCACAAGTTCCTGGCACGTGCTGGGCAGGCTTTCACTTTGTGAAAGCAATGAGCAGTTGATGAAAACCTTCTGGGCTGTCCAACAGCTGCTGCTTCTCCCAGGTTTGCTCATGGAGTGCCTGCAGATCCAGCTGGGAGGCTGCCTCAGCCTGGCTCCCTGCACATCCCTTTGTGTGCAGCAGATACAGAAATACATTGATTTCTCTTGATTTCTGCTTCTTGGTTGATTTTTCTCCCCAAAATATTTGGTTATCCTCGTTTTAAGAAATAAAACTTCAGAGACTCATGGCATGAGTATGAATATGACCATGAGTGACTGAGGTTTGTTTCCTGCAGAAATTCCTGTGGAAAAATCATCTCTTATGTCCTTGCATTGTCAGANCCTGGAGGCCCTGGGATGCTGCTGGGAGGGCTCTTTTCCCTYCACACAGGCACAGGGAAAACGTGACAGAAGTTTTTTCCCTAAACTGCCAGACCCAGCATCTGCTGTTTATCTCCAAGAGGAGGATATTCAATAACAGATCCATCTCTGTTTTATATTCCTCAGGTTCCTGCATCTGAAAGGCAATTTTAAAGTTTACATTTGAACATTTTCATCCTTAGAAATGTTCAGGGTTCCTAAATGAGGCATCTCTGCTGAAACACCAGAGCGAGAACAACCCAGGGGTAACAGGGTTTGGTATTAGCAATAAACATATCCATAAATTCCCAGAATTCAGAATTGCATGGTGTGTTCCAGCTTTTAAATGTCCAAGTGTGTTGTGCAGAGTGCAGTCCTGCTGGGTTTGGGGGGCTCTGACAGAGCAGGGGCTGTGTTTGCTGCAGGTACCTGGCTCCGTTCCCTTCCCATGTGGTGAAAAACGACCACGTCAGGAAGTTCTTCAGCACTTCATCTCCCTCCCAGCAGCTTCAGAGCTCAAGTGAGTTGAAAGAAAGTTTAATAATACTTTTCTTGTACTTTKCATTTCAMAAATTTATGCCATTTRTGACTCTGTTGCTTGTTTCCAGATCCTGGCAACCCCTCCCTGTATAAAGTAGGAACTACRCTGGGAACATCTGGAAGGTGAARGATTTCTCTTGTTTACGACTCATTCTCTTAATGTTCATGTCCTCCAACAAAACCCAGACCCCCTTCAAGGAGCCAMTATTGTGCCTTCCTTTGCCACTTCCATGTGGAAAGATTAAAAATGTCCACAGGATTATATTTGGGCATCTTCTTTTTAATAAAGCAGAGGCCGTTGTGTCGCAAGCTTTTTTAAATCGCAGAGAGGCAGCAGAATGTTTCAAATCTGTGATTATTGAAGGAAATTAATGAAGGAAAAATGCAGTGAGGTGAAGATCAGCTTCACCCTTTACCAGAACTCCCCTGTTTTACTGAGCTGTGGAACAGGGCAGGTACAAATCCATACCCGGCCAGCTACAAAAAAGAAACGGGGTGGTTTTCCCCAAAACCCCAATTTCTGTGACCACAGCAGCTGAACTCTGAGTGACCACAACTTACCCAACGTGCTCCCCCCAACCCTGTTCCTGTTTTGCAGACCTATATGTGGGGTGGCAGGAATTCAGGCTTCCCAGAGCCACGTGCAGCACTCAGCAGCAGCTCCCGTGTCCCTGCCCCACTGCTCCCACCCCGGCGGCGCTGGCTCCTCGCTGGCCTATCGCTCCCAGATGGAAAACTCCTCCCCAGCCATGCTGATGTCTTCCAGCCCTCAGACCCCTCAGACACAGGAGCAGAACGGCATCCTGGACTGGCTCAGGAAGCTGCGTTTGCACAAGTATTACCCTGTCTTCAAACAGCTCACCATGGAGAAGGTAGGGCAGGAAGTGGCGGGGGGAAAAGTCAGCTTTTCAGTGATCCTCGTGTGCTGCAGGCTGGGAACAGCTGCACTGAGGAGCTCACAAGTTCCTGGCACGTGCTGGGCAGGCTTTCACTTTGTGAAAGCAATGAGCAGTTGATGAAAACCTTCTGGGCTGTCCAACAGCTGCTGCTTCTCCCAGGTTTGCTCATGGAGTGCCTGCAGATCCAGCTGGGAGGCTGCCTCAGCCTGGCTCCCTGCACATCCCTTTGTGTGCAGCAGATACAGAAATACATTGATTTCTCTTGATTTCTGCTTCTTGGTTGATTTTTCTCCCCAGAATATTTGGTTATCCTCATTTTAAGAATTAAAACTTCAGAGACTCATGGCATGAGTATGAATATGACCATGAGTGACTGAGGTTTGTTTCCTGCAGAAATTCCTGTGGAAAAATCATCTCTTATGTCCTTGCATTGTCAGAGTCCCAGTTAACACCTGTTTGTGCTGGGTTTTTATCTAAACAAGGCTTTTTTAAGCATTTTCTCAGCTCCAAGGGGAGATTCCTTGTGCTCTGTCTTTGTTCCTGGAACGCCCTCCAGTGGAGGGAGGCCTTGGGCTGAGCTTTGTGCTGGTTATGGAATATTTTATGGATTTAATTTCARTCTCTTACCACACTCTTCTGATTTCATTTTCTTCATTATAAGAAGGGAAATATACTGGGGTTTTTTCTCTTTAATAAAGTATTAAAACTCTGTATTCCAGTATATTTTTAAAAAGCAAATATTATTATGCATACTTCAGTGGCTTTCATTTTAATTACATTATAATATTAATGTCTGTATCTATCTCTATATTTTATTATTAAATTTACTATTGGTGTGTATTTTCCACTGCTTTTCTGTGGTAAATGGTACACTGGGAAAACTGGAGTGGTTTTCTAAGATCCTTAAATTCACTGATAGCACCAASTCCTGTTTTAATTTAATTSTATTKTAATAYATACACGAGTTATTTMATCTTTATTGTGACTGGTTAATACAAGCTCACTCCTAATTAAATTAAATCTTTCTTTCATGCCAGTCCCCCCACACTTTCCTTTGACACTGTAATTGAAAACTGGAGCAGAGAGTTTCTTGGAATTTAAAAACAGTTTTAAAGTTGGCTTTTGGAATTGCTCTTCTCTGAAAATTGGAATAAGAATATTGCAGGTTATAAATCTAAACATATTTTTACTTTCCAAGTTTCTGAGTCTTACTGAGGAAGATCTGAATAAGTTTGAGTCCCTCACCATGGGAGCAAAGAAGAAGCTCAAGACCCARCTAGAGCTGGAGAAGTAAGTGAGGAACTTCTTTTAAGGTCAAAAAATGCCAATTTTACAGTGGTTTTTTTGCTTCCCACACCACAAACCTTCCATGATTCCCACCTGGAGATATGGATGATTATTATCTCCATTACTAAACAATATTTAGTACTTTCTGCTTCACTGCTGCCTGTTCAGGGTTGTGATAAGGATATACCAAATTATTAAATCTACAAAACATACATATTGTGTTGAGGCTTTTTAAAATCTTGAATCACAGTTATTGCAGAGATTTTGGGCTTCCCATCCAYTTGACACTGCTGGGAGCTGTTGGGTTTGCAAGCCCAGGGGATGCACTCCCAAAGTCAGCCCTTTCTGTCCTAGGAAGTGACAACTTTGTGGCTCCAGTCCATGTGGATGGAGCACAGCTACTTCAGGAGTGTCCCAGGGTGACCCCAGGCAGCTGTGACAGCCCTTTGGGGACACTGAGGCAACAGMCTGTCCTGCTTTTTGCATCTCCACTTACAGGGAAGTGTTTATTCTGCAGTTACTGCAGTTCCTTAAAAAGCAATTAGCARTCCAGATCTGTGCCCATTTATCAGAGCTCCTTGGCAGCATTTCTCAGCAGCCTTAGTTTTTCTTAGAGTTTGTTTTGAAGAGGAAAACTTGGGACATGTGTTTGTTTTCTCTTTGGGTATGGTGTGCAGGGCTGGGTTTGGGATGTGCTGACATAATATGGGATAGAACTGTSGAGTTTGGGCAGGGTTTGGTGATGTTTTACCCTGGACAAATAGGAGCATATGGGAAATAGTCCAGCCCTAAGTGCTGGCTGTTGTGCTCAGCWCTGATGTGATCTCCAAGTGTTTCCATTTGAAATGAGCACAGCATCAGTGGGTTGTTCAGTGGGCTTTGTCTGCTTTGGGTTATTCAGAAATGGATTTATCTGTGGTTGTGTCGTAGCCAGTCTCTGTTTCCTCATGCTTGTCTCCATCTCCATTTCACCTTGCAGGGAGAAATCAGAGAAAAGGTGCCTGAACCCCTCCACACCTCCCTCAGTGAGCAGCAGTGGGGTGGCCAGGGTTCCCCCCACGTCCCACGTGGGGCCTCTGCAGAGCATCCGGGGCAGCCACGCCTCAGGTAAGGGAGCAGGGGGCCCTGCTGTGCTCAGCACAGGGCTCAGCTCACTCCTGTGCTGCCTCYAACCCAGCCTTYACCTTCCCTAAGCCTYAGASTAAAGCCTTYACCCAGCCCCAGCAGCCTCTSCAGGAAAGGCTGGATTTAGGCAAGGCAGTCAAACTCACCCMAGCACAGCCACRGGCTGGCTCAGCAGGGAGAGGCAGATAAATAGCCCAGATAAATTCCAGCAAGGTTGATTTTCAAGGTGCTGAAGGGAGTCCAGGTCAGAGAGGACTGACATGTGCCTGGCTGTGCCTTAAGTGTGGTTTGGAGCACCCAATGACCCTGAGGCACAGGGGCAGTGCAGGGACAGGTGAGGTCATTGACCTGTGGGGAGGACAGGGCTGGTCACCAGGGCACCACAACCAATGGATGAACAGGGAAAGGAGAAACCAGGAGAATTTGGGCATCAGGCAGGATTACAGAGTGTCACCAGGCCTTGCAGGGGAGTGTCCATGGTCATTCTTCTAGGGTGTTATTATATAGAGGCATATATTATTCAGACTTCAGGTATTATTTCCAATGGTTCCAGGGACTCCACATTAGCTTAATAAGGAGCAAGCAAAAAGTCTGATTTGAGTGATTATTAGTGATTTTTTTCCATGGCTCTGCTGGGAATGAGCAGCTGCTCTGGTTGGGCTGTCCCACCCCTGATGTACCCCTGTAAATGCTGAGCATGGCTGCGTTCTCCTGAGGTGCTCAGTGCCACCTCCGTGTCCCCTGTCCCTGCAGAGCTGCGTGTGGACGTGGACCAGCCAGCCCACCCCCTGCCCAGGGAGGGCAGCTCCTCAGAGTACTCCAGCTCCAGCTCCAGCCCCATGGGGATCCAGGCCCGGGAGGAGAGCTCGGACAGCGCCGAGGAGAACGAGAGACGTAAGCACTGCCCCCCAGCCCTGCCCCCTGCCCTGCCCGGGGCTGTCCTCACTGCTCCTCTCTCCCCAGGCCTGGAGCTCCACCTGGATGCCACGGACAAGGAGAAGCCTGTGATGCTGCTGAACCATTTCCCCTCCAGCTCTGCCAGGCCCACGGCCCAGGTGCTGCCCGTGCAGAACGAGGCTGGCTCGGGCCCTGGCGGCCACCACGCGCTGCCCATGCAGATGCTGTCCCCGAGCCCCTCGCACATCCCCCCCATCCGCATGCTGGGCTCCGTGCACAAAGCCGAGCGTGGCTCTGCAGACATGAAGCTGCTCTCCTCCTCCGTGCACTCCCTCTTGTCTTTGGAAGAAAGGAATAAAGTGTCTCCAGGCTYGAGGGGCAGCATAAAGATGGAGAAGGGCTTTGGGAACGCCGTGGTGGACGTCATGTCCGCGGCCTCTCCGCACCAGCCCCTGCAGGTGCTGTCYGGGGGTGCCGAGAGCAGCTCCCCCACGTCCACCATGAACTTTGGGCCCAGGACCAAAGTGGTCCACGCTTCCACTCTGGACAGAGTGATCAAACCAGCCCAGCAGCCAGGACTCATCGTGGAGACCAGCACCGCTGCCACGGTGACGTCCAGCACAGTCTTCCACGTGGCTCGTCCGCCCATCAAGCTCCTGGTGTCCTCGTCTCTCCCCACCGACTCGGCCATGGCCGGGCAGACTTCCTGCTCCAGCAATATGCAAATAACGGTGTCCCCCGCAATAATCAACCCCAGGACTGCTCTGTACACAGCCAACACCAAAGTTGCCTTTTCTGCCATGAGCAGCGTGCCCGTGGCGCCCATGCAGGGCAGCTTCTGCGCCAACAGCAACGCGGCCTCCTCCAGCAGCCACGCGTCGCCCTCCTTCACCACCATGGCCAACCTGCCCAGCTGCCCCGCGCCCAGCTCCAGCCCCACGCTCTCCTCGGGCGCCGACAACAACTTCTACAGCAGCGGCAGCAGCGGCGGCAGCGGCGGCAGCTCGGTGCCCAACCAGAACCACCACCACCACCACCACCAGCAGGCGCCGCCGCAGCCGCCCGGCTGCATGGTGTGCAGCTCCTGCGGCTGCAGCGGCAACTGCGGCTCCAGCGGCATGACCGTCAGCTACGCCAACTACTTCCAGCACCCCTTCTCGGGACCTTCCATGTTTACTTTCCCTTTCCTGCCCTTCAGCCCCCTGTGCGGCAACGGCTACATCAACACGCAGCAGTACAACAGCAGCACCACGTTCCCCRTGGTGCACACGGCCTACAACGGCGGCCTGGCGCCCGACTCGGTGATGGCGGGGCAGTCCACCTTCGCCGTGCCCCCCATGCAGAACTTCATGGCCGGCACGGCCGGGGTGTACCAGGCACAGGGGATGATGGGCAACGGCAACGGGTCGGGTCACAAAAAGAACGGCAACCTGTCGTGTTACAACTGCGGGGCCAGCGGGCACCGAGCTCAGGACTGCAAACAGCCACCCATGGATTTCAACCGGCAAGGTAAAGGCAAGGGGGGGACACACAGCAACAGCAGAATGTGCCCAGTGTCTGCTGCAGGCGTTTGCTTCACTRGGTGTGCCTCAGGAAATAAATRATRGCCCWGCYTATGTGGGAGAAAAAGCATTCTTAATGGATTGGGGTGTKCTTCACAGCTTTGGCATSCCCCGTTCTCCCACRGGTCAGGCARTCATTGGGAGAACACAKCACACTTTAAAATCCCTTTYTAGAGAAACAGAGAAGAGCAGAGYGTGGCTTTGAGCTCTGCCCCTGGGGTCTGATGGYATCTTGGAATCTCTGGCTTGTCAGAAATATTTTGTTATTAAAGTTGGTGGTCTGAGCTGTTGGCAAATTTTTGGCAGCTCCGTCAGGAGGATCCAGRTGAGGCCTCAGGTGTGCTCTGTGGGGTTGGCACTGGATTTTAGGGAGGGAAGAAATGTCAGGGAAGAAGGGATGGAGCTGCTGTGGACAGGTTACAGCAGAATTGCCCAAAGCCAGGTTGGACAGGGCTTGGAGCASCCTGGGAYAGTGGAAAGCGTTGGGATTGGARCTGGATGATCTTYCAGGCCCTTTCCCACCCAAACCACTGTGGCATTCTGTGATTCCATGGAACAAAGCCGTGCCAGCCCTAAATCTCCAGCCAAGCTGGAGGTGTGAGCAGCAGCAGGGTGGTTTGGGGAGCCTGGGRGGTGACTGATGTGTAACCCTGTGTCCCTGTCCCTGTCCCAGGTACGTTCAGGCTGAAGTATGCCCCTCCCTCTGAAAGCCTGGACTCCACAGACTGAGGTCCCCAGCTGGCACCACGATGCTGCAAAGCCATGGAGAGCGACGGAGATCGAACCACAGAACTGACACGTCCACTTGCTGTTAAGCTTAATGTATTTTTTAATCCAAAGGTGCTTTACTTTATTAGACTAGGTAGAAAATCTAGCTTAGGGGTGCAGCCCAACCCAGTTTTGATTGCCAAATCCAAGCTTTGCTGTTGGAACTCCTGACTCGGTGTCGTCGGACCGATGGATGGATGGATGGATGGTGGAGCTGGCCAGTTCCTGCTGCAAGTACAACATCCCCTCTGCTTTTTTTGGCTGGATTTTTGCCACAATGGGACTTTTCCAAGGTGAAAGGCCTGACTCCAGGGCAGCTCTGTTCTGAGGTGGAAGGTAGGAGTGGCCAGAAGGACTTTGGCACCCCTGGGCTAGGTAAAATGTCTACTTTTTTTCAAAAGTGATCAGGCACTAATCTCTGGGATTTTTAAGGATTGCACTACAGAAGAATGTAAAACTCTTCAAGCTTTCTGCACTTTTAGCAGACAGTGTCACTCTGAGACCAGTGCAAGAGGCAAAGAAGTTCCAACCTTTACAAATTTGGCACCAGCAGGCTYACGGGACTTAATTCCACAATAAAAATCCTAAAAAAGTCTCTCTTTTCCCTTCCAAAACAAATGAACACACATGGCAGTTTCAGTTCCTTCTGGAAACAAACTCGTGCTTCATTGTCTCACCTGTTACTAGCTAGTGCTGGCTTCCAGCACTGGAATAAACTTAGTTTCCAAGGGTCCAAGTCCCAGAGACTCCAGAGTCATAAAAGCTTCAAGGATATTTTCCTGTAATACACAAAACTTTTATGTCCTGTTACTGTACATAGGTCTCTTTCACAGAAACCTTATTATTCTGCTTTTGTAAATGAATTTTAAACCATCCTAAAAAAAAAGGAAAAAAAAAAATCAGACTAAGAACTCTGGCAGCAGAGTTGATAAGCTTTTGCTTTACTTTATATAAAATACCCTTTGGCTCCTACCCCAGGATTCAGGAGTGGTGGGAGTCAAACATGTAAAAGGTAGTAAAAAACTTCATTATTATCAAGACTTGGAAGGATTTCTTGTCGGCCTCCTTCGTTGCAGTAGGTTGTAGATGAGTAKCTTTGGTGTTAACTACTTAGTCCATCATTTGTGGGTGACAAATCTAAATTAGGACTCGAGAGGAAGCCAAGCCCATCTCGAACTGCTAATTTGAAACACTTTGGTCCTGTCTGGTTGAAAGAAGATCCTGATCCTCATGGCTCCCCCCCCGGGAATTTGTGACGGCATTAAATGGGTGAGGCCTCCTCTGTGTGAGTGGCTGACAGAGAGATCTTTGCACCCTGTCATTTGGGAGACACCTTTCAAGTCTGTTTACACTTGGAGGATGGATCCATAGGATTTGTAGTGGAGCAGTGACTTGGGAAGTCCTCTGGGAGCAGCAGGAGGCTTTGGGGCTGTGTGAGGGGGGAGCTCAGCCCTTCCTGGGCCTGAGGAGAAGGAACATTTGGGGCCATCCCTGTGTCCCTGGCTCTCCAAGGGCAGGCTCAGCCTCRTGGGAATCAGGAGAGCCTCGGGAAAGTGGGGGGCACAACCAAACCTGGCCCAGGGAGGGATCCAAAATCTCAATTTGTGAAACAGTTGGTTTAAACAAACAAACAAACAGATTTTATTGCTATGCAATAAGCAGCCCCTGATTTGTGCACCCCCAGCCCAGCTCCTGGTGGCTCTGCCTGTGTTTGAGGACGTTCCCTGTGTTCCCATGAACAACCTCCAGACCTACAACACTAAAAGGGATGAAAACTGACAATGCAATTTACTTTGCCTTAATGAGCTCGAGACAATGGTAGGAACAGTCTGTCCCACTGCATCATGCCCAAGGAAAACGTGCAGTTCCATGTTTACTATTTGCAGCTTTGAGGGTCTCTCCAGTGGCCTGGAACATGTGCTGAAAGCCAAACTTAGTGTTATTACTATTATTGTTGTTGTTATTATTTTTTTTCACTTTTTTWAAAACAGTATTTTAAAGTTGTATTTAAAGAAACTGTATTTCAGCACACATGTGAGTGTTCAAAACCCTCTTTAAACAGCAAAAAAAAACAGCAGCAGCAGCAAAAAAAAAAAAAAGTCATTTCTGTACCTGTTGTGTTCTGTTTTACTGCCCAAGGCTGGGCACAGTTGTGTCTGATCTTCATCACAGAAAAAAAAAATCATATCAAAAGGACTGTAAAACTGAACTTCTGTCCAGCAAATTGTTTCATTCCTTTCTCCTGAGCTTTCTTTMGGATCCTTTCCTGTGTGTAGAGTTAAGGCTGATGTTTCCAGCAAACTGTTTCATTCCTTTCTTTGGGATTGTTTCCTTTGTGTCAAGTCAAGGCTGATGTTTCTTMGAGTGGCTCCTGGCTGCATTTGGGACGCTTGGCTCTGGGTTTGGAGTCAGATCCAATCCAGAAGGACCTGGAGRCAACACAAGTGTCCCAAGAGGAAAATGTGGAGAGCCAGCAGCAAGCTCAGAGCCTTCCCCAAACCCCAGTGAGCYGGGGCTTCAGACCTGCCAGTGAACACCCTCCACTCTGCACCCACAGCAACCAAAGTTGGTAAGTCCCAACAGAGCACCTTAACTCCATCAAATTATMCTTCATCTGTTCTTAAAAGGCACAAATCCATCTTTTGACCCCTAAAAAGCAAGGCAGCTTGGAACAGTGGRGTTCCAGCAGCCCTGCCTGAAGGAACCAGTTCTTAAACCCTCTTTTTGTACATGGAGATTTCAAASAATGTTATTTAGCCCTATCTTTGTCCTGCAAGTATAAAAAAAGAATTAGTTCTCTAGTTGGATTTCACTGTGGAATGGGAATGATTCTTCAGGGTAAGAGGGAAGGGAATCCCCACACATCTCCCTGCAGGGACACAGAGAATCAGTGAGGAGCCTTTCCCAGGGGAGGCGGTGCAGTTCCAGCTGCATTTTCCATTTGATGGTGGAAAGACTCAAAATAGGAAGGAATTTCCAGCCAACTCCTCCTCACCCTGCAAATTAAGCATTAATTAATATTCTGTGCTCGACCCTGATGGGGAGAGCAGAGAGGGAAGTGAGATTCTGATCAGAGGGTTCTACCAACCTTTATTGGAAACTACATTTGAACCATTTATTAAAGTTTATCCAAACTGGTTTTTATTCAAACCAGCTCTGTCACACTCAGCTTTTTTGTGAAACCTTTTCATACCACAGTCATTAAATCTTGGCAAATTAAGCACCAGACTTCCCAAAATAACAGTCCAGCAGCAGCCCTTGGCCATGCCCCCAAATCCCATTTCCTCACTGGGATGAGCCAGGCTGGGGCAGCAGGCAGCAAAGCTCCTCCCAAAACCCTGCAGGGAGCAGAGCTGTGCCAGAGGCTGGATTTGGGCTGGTCTGGAACACCTGGAAATGGGGTGAACATGAGCAAATCTGGACAAAAATCCCCCCTCATGGAGCATTTGTGAGAGTAGGAATCACTTAGGCTGGTTGAGGCCCCACAGCTCTTGTAATAAACCCTTGGAATTCCCCMTTTGTTCCCTCAAATCTTCCTGATGTACACAAGAACTGTGTTGGTACTGAAGCAGAAAGCAAATCCTGTGTGTTTTCAAGTGCAGATTAACAGCTTCTCTTGGACATAACTTTCCATTAGGAATGAAGGAAATTCCTGCTCCATTTGAGCCATTTCTTTTACTTCGATCACTTCTAGTATTACAAATTCTGCATGTAACTTTATAAATATTTTAAATAGTTTTGTAAATATTTAATATTCAGCTAATTTGATTTTGAATTGTAAATGTCAAGTATTCTGGTATTGGGATTTTTATGTTTTATTATACTTTGTTAAAAGTTAAATTGTACATTTTTAGAATGTTTTTATCTGAGTAAATTTAATGTATGGAAAATAAAGAGTTAAACAGAATCCCTTGGCATTGGCTTTCATTTGAAAGGGATTCAGCTGCGTGGGGGCAGGGAATTATTTGGAATTCCTTGATGATTATTTTGCTGTGAAAATGCCTAGGAATAAGCACACGAGGCAGAATGAAGTCGGGATGTAATCCATCCATATCAGCACTGTATTAATTTTAAAAAAGCAACATTTTTACAGGAGGATCAATCGACCACGTTGTAATTACAAGTACAGTTGTCAGTTATGAGTGAAACGAGTTCTCACACGGACAGAACTAAACAGAGAAAACAAGCTGCATCCCAAAGTTCACGTCGGAGTAAAAACACAAAGGACAATAAAAAAGGGGCAGAAGGAGATGCATGCAAAGAGAGRAGGAGGAGGTACAAGGAGGAGGTGCTGTAGTATTGCTTCTGTCCCCGCCAGAGCCAGAGCCGAGCTGCGGTGACACCGGTGACAACGCGGGGGAGCCCGCCACGCCTCGCTGGACAGCGCTGGAGACACACAGCTCTGTGCCACGGCAGAGCTCCCCTCTGCACAGCCCGCTCCCCGCAGCCTCCAGCCGGGACACACATCATTTGTTCATCAACTCTCCCTGAGCCGCTTCTCCCCGAGCGCCAGGCRCGGCCGAGCTCCGGGCGAGGGGCACGATCCCACGGATCGCTGGAAGCCAGCTCAGATGGACACACAGGGGTTGGGAATTTGTAACAGACTGGAGTTTTGTTTCAGTGTGGCCTGTCTGGGTGTGTGTTTTACAGTTAGACACTTCTAMGACTACGATAAAGCTGTGGTGTTTGGTATGAGGATTCCAGAAAGCGGCGCCGCCCCTGTGAGCGTGCGGCGCCCAAAAACCGGAGACACAAAGAGTCGTCCTTCCCCAGCTCACCCCGAGCACTYGCCTTAACTCCCTGCAGCACTGCCACGAGTCTGATGGAGCTGCAGACAGGAAAAAATAAAAAAAAAGCTCCCCTTTGGAACATTAAAATGCATTTGCTCTCATGAGAAACCTTCCCATTTAAAACCAAAAAAAAAAATTTAAAGGAATCGTAGGGAGATTTTCCAGCAAACTCACAGGAAACGCTTTAGTTCCTCTCTGTTTGCTTGTTAAAAGTAAATCGAGTGTCCCTTCCTCTGCAAGTGTCACATGCACAATTGGGCTCCTYTCGTCAGGTCCAGACCTGTGAACGCGCCTGTGTGGAATATTAYTGAGGGCAGGTTTCAAAGCTGGAGGTGCTCGTCTGTACTGTTTAATAGTCACAAACAAGGCAAGGTGAGATGAGACACCTGCTAAAGCGAGACTATGCTAAGGACTGAGAGCGTAGGTGACATCCGGTTCTTTCCCTGGGGGTGTGTGGGGAGGAGCGGGGGTGGCGGCCGAGGCTCAGCCCGGCTCCCAGGCTCGGGCTGCGGCGCTCCTAGGCAGAGGGCGGCGCTCCGAAGGTCTCCTGCGAGGCGTACACCATGTAGAGGAAGCCGTCCTCGTCCTTCTCGCTCTCGTACACCTCGGAGATGGGCGTGGACACGCTCACCATGCTGTGCCCGTTCACCAGCAGGAAGAAGGCCTGGTTGGAGTTGAGCTGCAGGCGTCGCCTGGGGAGGGGGTCAGGGGAAAAGGGGGGACAAAGGGCAGACGGCAAGGGACAGTCCTCAGTGACAGCAGCGGGGTCAGAGCAGAGAAGCAGGGAGGGGTTTGGGGTGGAAGGGGTTAAATGAAGCTCTGTCATGGGCGCCTTTCCCTGCATGTCCCCACCCAGCCCTGTCCCTCAAAACTGGACTGAATTCCTCCACTCAATCCAGGCAGGTGCATSCACAGGCAGAGCCCTCACCCAGGGGAAAAGCTGCATGCCAGAAGGGCATTAAATGGACTGGGAAGAAGCACCCCTGGCATAACCAGGGACCTCTGGCTTGCAGATCACTGGAATGAAATCCCTGAGATCCTTGGGAGCTCAGAAAAGATGGGCAGAGCTTCTTTGCACAACTTGGGCAAATTTTAAACTCACTTTGTCACCAGCTCTGTAAGGACCTGGGTTTAACCTCAGAGCATCTCCCTCCCTCCCTGCCAGGAGAAGCGAGGTGGGAAGGGCAGGGAGGCACAGGCTGCACAAACTGCCTGGCACAGGAAACAGCTGATTTCTGCATTTCCCTTGGCCATTCCAGCTCAGGGGAAAKGGCTGTTCCTGCTGAACTGCAGCTCTGCAGAGAGCAGCTCTCTTCCCACCTGATAAAACAAGTGAGCAGCAACAACTTGGGACTGTGGGGCTGCCACCAAAGCAAGGAAAGAAGAGATCAGAAAAGCTTCCTGCTGCTTCTGCTCGCTGCTGAGGGGCAGCAGCAGCTGCARACAAGGACTGATTTAGCTCCCAAGCACAGCCCTGGACAGGGCCCTTTCAAAGACAGACTCCAGTCACTCCAGAGACAGCAGGCTGAGGGAAGACAGCAGCTCTCAGGGTTTGGGAAGGATGGGCTTTGCTGTGCATCACTGGAGCTAGCTGAGGCCCAAGTCTGGCTGGGACCAAGTTATTTATTAACTGTAAAGCCAGAGGAAAAAGGTGGGAAAATCCTTCAGCCTGCAGTTAACCTCTTTGCCSAGGGCCTTTCACATTCCTGAGAAACTCTGGAAGACTTAAGCACCCTGCTTCCTGTCTCCAAAGCCCTTTTTTCCTCCTGCTGGAACTGGGATTTGCCTGTGACAGTTTTTGTTTGGACACCCTGGAYAACTCCCACAGCCCGTGGCCTCCATGAACTCCATCCTGCTGCAGGGTGCYCTGGTTTGCTGCTGACTTCCCAGTTACCACTGGAGAACCCTTCCTAACCAAACACTGCWGCTGAGCCAGCAGAGATGCACTTCTAGCAGAATTTCTGACCACAGGTTGTGACACACAACTTCCACTCGAGGCCGTTTCCTCTGCTGTAATCTGAGCAAGCAGCCAGGGCACAAACACTCTGGCCTGAGCTGGTGTTTCCCAGGCCTCACTGGGGGAAACTTCAATTCCCAAAGGATGCCAACAGCATCCCCAAGCAGCAGCACAGAGCTCTGGCTCCCCTCCCTTTCCCTGGGGAGACTCTGTGGCACAAGAGAGGAAGCATCCCAAAATAACCAAGCAGGAAGGGCTGGAGCCCTGGGCAGAGGGACCCAGGTCAGGCAGGGATTCACAGCCCCAAACTCCCTCCTACAGCTCTGGGAATGTTGTTTCTCTTAGAAGCAGACTACCAGCCCTGCTCAGAGTATACAGAAGGAAAAGCACCTTCTTCTGGATTTGCCCTAGTGCTCATTAGATGAGTTTTCCATTKAGGAGGGGAGTTAACASAGCATCACAGTCTGAGGTTGATTCMCAGCAATTCTACCTGATAATTTTGATGAGCTCGCTCATGTTGACATGATCTGGCACCAGGAACTTGGTCTTATCCAAAACTGGGAGCTGCTTCTCTCCCTTGTACCTTTCAATGATCACCTGAGGAGGAACACAAAAAGCAGAAGATGTGAAAGGCAGGAGCAGAGTCTGGTGCCCTCATCTCCCCCCTCCCTGCTCCATTTCCCTGCATCTCCAGTGCAGCATCTCCCATCTGAAAAGCAACGATTTGTGGTTGGGCTCAGTTATCTGAAAGGTCTTTTCCAACCCAAACAATTCTGTGTTTCCATGAGAATCCATTACTTTCACGTGCTGCTCTGCTCTGTTTGCAGGAGGGGTAACACACAGGGATTTTACAGCACACATCCACAGCTTCAGTGCMATTTTAAAAGAGCTCCTTTGCTGCMATCAWTTAACCCAGCWACAAGGAAATCYAAGGAAAGATCAAGYCCACTTCTCCATAACACAYTGCAGTGGCTGACCAGKGGTTTGTGCTGTTATTTAAGTCTGCCAGATCAAGCAGTTTTCACTGGAATTTCTCCAGTTTCAGGCCATCTCTTTAAGAACCACCACTCCAGATGACTCTGCTGTTCCACTCACCTCCCATGGTTCCTCTAATACATGAGAAAAAGCTACTTTGGAAGGGGTATAAACCCTCCAATTTCCTAATTAAGGAGAAAATTTCCTCAAGCACGCTGAGGAACCAGTMACTCTGCCAGGATTGCTGTGTAATAACCCCTTAATTCACAGAAAAACTGCAGATTTCCCAATTTAAGAAACACCCTGCCCAGCAACCGAGGGCAGTTCCTGCTTTTAAGGAGTGATCTCAGAACTCCCGTGCTCCTGTTTCCAGGGCCATGTGGGGTTTGTTGATTTTCAGTCACCAGCAGCTACGTGACACCAGTCCCTTGGATCCTGTCCATGCTCACGGGGTCTGGCTCTGCTGATCTTTAAAAGCTGCACAGGTGAAGAGAGGCTGATTGAATTCTGCCAGAGAAAGAGCCTTACATCACTTGAAATAAATGCTGGCTCACTCTGGGTAACAAAGCCCCACTATTTTTAAGCAGTTGGGCCACAAGCAGTGGGTGATTTCTAACAGCAGAATGGAGGATTGTTGACAGCACAGGAGGGATTTATTATCTGGTGTGACATTGCCACCTTATCTCATGCAGAACTGCTAATGGCAATAACGAGGCAGTGGCTGGCCCAGCAGGACTCCAGGGATCCCAGCTGGGAGTTTGCATCACCACATCTCCAGCAAAGTTCCTTTAGGTACCTCTGAACATTTGGTTGGAACCTGTCCACAGCTGACTTAGAGTGAGAGTTTTGCCATAAATCCCTGGCTTTCAATCTGTGGGCACAGAGCTTGGGGACTGTGGCTGAGTGGTCTCTGAAAGGTGRGTGAAAAAGCAATATTTGTCAGGAAACAGATTTGCAAGGAAAGCGCCTTTTGGGAAAATGGAACATTCCAAAAAAGCCAGAAAATCCCAGCTGTGGAGTATTCCTTGTTCCTCTGCCCAGCTGCACAGGGAAGCAGCAGTGGCAGCTCTAAGGTGAAGGAGTTTAAAGCCCAAGGAAAGCTGAAAACCTTTTGGTTTCTGTTTCTTAGCAGCTTCTGTCAGTGAACTTGCTCAGGGAGTTTGCAGCAGYTGGTTCACAGCAGAATTTCCACACACTGGGGTCACCAAATCTCATCCCAGAGCCCGGGGCTGAGGGTCCCATGCAGCTCCCTGTGCTGAAGAACTCATCAGTGACAGAACACATCCCACACCTTTTGCTTGTAGGGTACTCTCTGCATTTCTGAGGATGCCATAARTCAAATAAAATGCACACTYAGGCAGCATYTGGAGCTGAGCARCTGMRGAGTGAGTRAGGGGTGATATCCAGTGTGAGCTGGACAGCCCAGCAGCATTCCTGGAGACCCCAGCACAGGCCCATTCTCAGGAGAAAAGCATTTCTGTCCTTCTCAGCACAGGCTGATGAGCAAATCTGCTTTTCTTGGTGAGCCTCTGCAGACTCTTGACTCAGAAGAAAACCACAGAGAGAAGAGCTGAGTGCTCAGGAGSACCTCAGAGCTCAGCTGGGGTGTGGCTCTTCTTCCAACAGTTACAACACAGAATTGTAAAGCTCCGGAAACACCACATCCTCCAGCCCCTGTGAGCACCTTGCTCCACCACAGCAGCTCTGAGAATTACTCCTTCAGAATGCTCCTGAAATCCAGGCTGAGCCACCCTGAACAGCCACATTTTCATTTGGTCTCCTTGGGACAGCTCTTTGACAGGTTTCTAACTGTTAAAAAAGAACACAAAACTGGAAGCTGAAGTAAAAAGAACTGGACTTACTGGTATTTTAGTGGGATGCTGATCCCGAATCAGTCGTACATCTTCCACTCTTTGTTCTGCAAGGGATTTAAAAAATAATCTGTTTAAACATTCACAGTTAATGCTGTTATTTCCTTATTTCTCCACCGCTCAAGAGAGGGACCACGCRTCAGGAAAAGCCAGGAGAGGAAATTCAGGCAAAGCCATTTCCAAAYGGGCCAGCACYATCAGGAGCACAGCCTCTCCTGTGACAGCTGATCCCCTGCTCCTTAACCCAAGGTGACAAGCGCTGTGTGCACCTGCCCGGCACTCCTAGAAAGTGTTAAAGGAGCTCCTTGCCTCCCCACACACCCCCTCACTTTCCTGCCCACTGAAGCACACATTTAACCTCACACACTTAAGGCCTCCAATTACACCACCCGAGTTCACAACTAAATACCCTGTGCTATTTCTGTCAGGTCCCACAAGAGGAAATGGTCAACAATTATTTGAGCCCCGGCACTGGCCCGAGCCTGGCAGCATCAGCTTTCCCTGGGAGCTCTCCTGTTACCGAATTCCAGGTTTTATTTTGACTCGGCCGCACACATTGTTGCAGGAGCTGCCGGGGGCTCTGCCCGACCCGCACATTTTGCCACTCTCCCCTGCCAGTTTTCAGGATAAAGTTCACCTCTCCTCAGACAGGAATATTAATAGCACAGATATCGTGAACCGGGCTAAAGTACACGGGGCAGGGTAAACAGCTTTCAGTGTGCCTCATCTCTGTGTCCCCTGGCTACTTTCAGATTCGGTGAGCTCAGTTTTAACCCCTCTGTTTTTCGGCAGGACGGGGCTTTCCAGGCTGTTTTCAGGGTGAAAACAGCTCCGACAGAGATGACTGAGTGTTGCATCACGGGCTCTAACACACACCTGCCCGGGGAGAGAAGCACTCAGGCCAGCTCCCCGTTGGAATGCTAATGGCAGGACACTCAGCAATRACATCCCTCGCTCTCAGTCCGTGTTTATGCCCATGGAATCCATCCTCCTTCACGAGCCCGGCAGGGAATGCAGCTCCCGTGAATCACCTGAAGCTGCAGGTGAATCAAGCACAAGTCAGGCAAGGAGCACGCCAAGCCTTCACCTGAAAGCCACCCCACAGCCCGGCGGGAGCGCTTCCAGGGCACTGAGTTCCACCTCGTTAAAATACTTAAGATTAACCAGAAAACACAAAAGATACGTGGAGAGAGCGAGACCAAACATCCACCTGGCAAACTCTAACTTTTCAGCTGGAACAGGTTTGGTCCGCAGCAGTGTTATTGAGCAGAACTGCCCGGAGCAGAAGGGACATAAACCGGGCAAATCATGGAGATTATTGTGTGTGGCATGTTCAAAACCAGGCCCCAGCCAGGCACAGATAAACACTGTTCTCTGACGACAGTAGTTGCAGTGGCAACTGCTTGGCTGCCATCCTAGCTGAACTTAATACCTGCAACACAGGCTGCTGACAGGCGATGGGGTCAACAACAATTTTGGAAGGCTCCGAGAAAAGGGGTGGCATAAACACAGACTTTTTGTCAGATCAACGTTCTCCCCGCTTCACCGCAGGGAACAGCTTACATTTACCACAGCAGCGAAGGCAAAGGGTGGGCACATCACAAAGCTCCCTTAAGCAGCTTGACTTTAACCCAAAGGCAGGGGGAAAGGAAAATCTGGATCAATTACTTCCACCGATTCCATCTCACGTTCGGGATTTTACAGTCCATGCAGAAATAGGTTACGCTGCCACTTCGCGTTACCCTCGCAGCGCTTCAGCCCTCCCTCCCTGACACACATGGGCAGATCCCCAGCCCTCGCACCGCTCCGGTCCCATCCTGAGCGCAAACACACACACACAACACTGGCACGGCTCTATCGAGGCTGCTCCTTCTCGGAAGGCACTAATCTCATTTTCCCAGCCATCATTACACAGCTCTTTTCGGTGCCCTGCTCATTTTCAACAGCCGAACAGAGCCAGGAGCCGCACGCCCCAGTGCAGCGGCTGCTGCCCGGCCGGAGAATTCCTCTGGCACCGGCTGCCAGCGGAGCTTTAATTCCGCTGCCGCTGGCGCACACAGGCCGCCGGACACTGAGCAGACACCGGAGGGAAGGGCAGGCCCAGCTCCTGGCACACACGCCGAGGATGTTTTTTCCAGGCTCCTGGGAGTTTGAGCAGTCGATAATGGATGATGCCATGGAGAGATCTGCCCACCCCGTGCCCGTCTCGCAGCGCAGAGCTCGGCCGGGCACRGCACAGCACAGCACAGCACAGCMCAGCTGCCAGCCCGCAGCACCGAACCCCCCCGTCCCGCACGGCCGGGTAAACAACCCGCGGGACGGGCCGGCCTTCGCCTCCCTCACAGCCCCGAGCAGGCCGGGACACCGGGGGCGACACCGGGGCGACACCCGGACAGCCCCGAGCCCTCTCCGCCCGCTGTCACCAGGAGCCGCCCGGAGATCTTCGCGATCAGCCCCCTCCCGTCCCCTCCCCGGCGATCCCCCCCGCCTCCGCAGCCCCGCCGTGACCGCCAGCACGGGCGGGCCGCACCCCGCGCGTCCCTCCCTCCCCGCGGCGCTCACCGAAGGTGCGGCGCTGCTTGAAGCTCTTCTCCGAGGGCATGGCGGCGGCGGCGGCTCGGCCCGGGCCCGGCGGCGGCTGTGCGCGGCGGCGGCAGCGGCGGACACCTCCGAGTGCCGGCGCCCGCCCCCCGCGCCGCCACGGCCGCTCGGCCGTCAGCTGACCCGCGCGTCAGCGCCGGGCCCGCCTCGCCTCGCCCCGCCGGCATCTTGAGTGTGGCACCCGCGCCGCCGCGGGGCTGGCTCCGTGACACACACGGCCCTGGTGCTGTGGGGAGTGACACGGGGCACACGGCCATGGCGGTGCCAGGATGTGTTATTCCTCAGTGACACAGTCATGGCTGCCTTGGTGAGAGGCTGTGCTCTCCTCAGGGACACACAGCCATGGCAGCCTCAATGCCAGTGACACACAGCCATGGCCAGTTCGGTGCCAGGCCGTGTTATTTCTCAGTGACAGCCATGGCAGCCTCGGTGCCAGGTTGTGTCCCTCAGTGACACACGGCCATGGCCGCCTCAGTGCCAGGCTGTGTTATTCCTCAGTGAGAACCATGGCAGCCTCAGTGCCAGGCTGTGCTCTCCTCAGTGACACAGCCATGGCCGCCTCAATGCAGTGACACACAACCATGGCAGCCTCAGTGCCAGGTTGTGTCCCTCAGTGGCACACAGCCATGGCTGCCTCAGTGCCAGGCCATGTTCTCCTCAGTGACACAGTCATGGCTGCCTTGGTGCCAGGCCATGTCCCTCAGTGGCACCACCATGGCCACCTCAGTGCCAGTGACACAGCCATGGCTGCCTCAGTGCCAGGCCATGTTCTCCTCAGTGACACACAGCCATGGCCAGTTCAGTGCCAGGCCATGTCCTTCCTCAGTGACACAGCCATGGCTGCCTTGGTGCCAGGCTGCGTCCCTCAGTGACATGGCCATGGCCACCTCAGTGACACAGCCATGGCCACCTCAGTGCCAGTGACACAGCCATAGCCGCTTCAGTGCCAGGCCGTGTTCCCCTTCAGCACCAAAAAAGAACAATCTCCTCAGGAAAGCAGTGGATTCCCCAGTTTTGGGCACTTTGAAGATTCAGCTGTCATGTCTTAGACGGTGCTTTTGCCAAGAAAGGTTGATGATCCTTGAGGTCCCCTCCAGCCTGGTATTCCATGATTCCATGAACACGCAGCCGTGGCAGCCTTGGAGTGGCCACAACATCCCCTTCAACACGACCACTTAGGCACTTTTCTCCAGGCAAAAGTTCAGTGCTCTGTCACCAGTTTGCCTCCACATTGACAGGGATATGTGGTAGAGTTTACATTTGAAGAACAGCAYTTTAGGAGCAGGTGCTCCAGTTCTCTCAGAAGCCACCCCTCGGTCTCATGCGGTTTGTGAGGAATTGATTAAATCACAACTTCAGTCACAGATACCACTGTGAGTAAAACTGCCCAACTGTTTCYTGCTTCGCAGCTTTCTGACACAAGCTGTTGGCTGGAGCCTTTCAGCTGCATCTCTCTTTCTCTCTCTTTCTCTCACATACGTTCCCAGCACCGTGTTTTGAAGTTTAAGGATGATTTTGCAGCAGTAGGGYGACACAATCCCTCTGTACAATCCAAGGGACCAGGAGCTGTGGCCTGGATTGTCCTTAGGAGTGCAGGGAGAAGGACAGCTTTCTAACCATCTTAGAGATTATCAGTGTTTTTGTATTTTTGGGGTGCAGTGATGCATTGAAGTTGGAGTGAATCTGCACTCACACAAAGGAATGAGGGTTCATTGCCTAATTTTGTGATTCAGGGTCACGCAGTTCCGGTGGCCTGTCATTATGAGGCCATTAAAGATGTGACTAACGAGGAAATGCAGCCCTAAGGTGTGTGATTGCTCTGTCCATCACATCMCTGTCCAGGGACAGCAGGTGAGACATGGATGACCAGCAGAACACTGACACATCTGCAACTTAAACCAGCRATCCCAAATTTCTGTGCCAGCAGAATTCTTTATTTAAATGCCTGCCTTTTAGAAAAAAAAAAACATTTTCCAGGCTGAGGAAATTCCACCACGCTGTCAGGATTGTGTCTGAGGGCTCAAGGCAGGAGGATGAGCCCCGGTGGAAGCACACAATGTCATTTTTGGGGTGTGCAGGTGTGTCCTGGTGTCAGGGCTGACAGCTCGGGGCTCCACGTGCCGCCTGTTAGCAGGGCTGCAGCTCCGGCTGAAAGCATCCATATGGTGCTTGGGGAGAGCCACAATCAGAGTATCTGCTGACAGGCTGGGCTATCACATGTTCCTCTCATAAATAATCYGCAGAGACTGTGAGAAGGAAACTTAGATCCACGCCGAGACCCTCCTGACCTTTCCCTCCTCAGCCCAGCCCTCACCCGTGTCTGCGTGTCGACAGCACAGACAGTTGGAGAGTCTGGATTCGAGGAAGGTGTTAGGAGCAGTTGGAATGACAGCATGGACATAGCCTTTGGGATCAGCTCTGCCTCAGCACAGCTCCCCATCCCTGGTGAGAAAATGCTGCTTTGGAAAACGCTTTGGCTTCGGGCTCGGCGATGGCGCTGGAACAGAGCCCTTCAAAAGTGGAGCCGTGGAGTGTTTTTATCCTGGCCTTGGAACACTTCACAAAGCATTTGGGCTGAGGAACAGGAGACTTAACCCAAAGGGGAACGAAAGGTTTCTGCAGAACAGGAGGGAATGAGCTCTTCCCTGCATGCTGCGGGACCAGGATGAGGAACAATGAGCTTACAGCTTGGAAAAGGCCATAGAAATTAGGGACTGGGCTAAGGGTGAGAATTGTTGAGCAGCAGAGGAAATTCCCTAGGAAAGAAAAAGAATAATCACCTCTGGATGTTTTTATTTAATGAGAAATTAGTAAAACATCTGCTCTGAAGAGTTCAGGGAGATCTCAGGGAGAAGGATGGGGTAAATMATCCTCTACAATCCCTGTCAGCCCTAGTTTTGCATGAGGCAAGGGAGAYGTGATTTCCCAAATTTACAGAGCAGGTTAGAGCACAGGCTGGGTTTGGATTCCAACTCAGATCCTCTTGTCTGCACCTAATACACCAGACTAAATACTAAATATAAAAAAGAAAAAAAAGCAAAACAGGTTTTCCCAACTGTTCTATCTTCCACAAGGTTAGGCTGGTGGTTTTTTGTTAAAAATCCAGTATGAACAGTGACTCCAACCCATGGCTGATATTCACAGCATTTCCCTTGGGAAAAACTCCCACTTTTCCTATTTTTTCCTCACAATGAAACGAGTGTATTTCACATTCAGAATAATAATTCATCCCCTCATTTTTCTGGTACAACAGGACTGAAAAGGCTTCATTTTTTTCTCCCTAAGGAACAGATGAAGCTGTTCCTCTGCAGTGCTGCACCTTCCCTGGGAGACAGCACTCAGTGTGTGGGGCTGGGAGCTCAGCAGCTGCCAGCAGAATTAAATTCACCAGGAACACAAGAGAGAAAAGCCCCACACAATAAAAGGAAGGACAGTGTGCTGATAATAACTTGCATTTCAACCTGAATTCAAATACCTCCCCTCAGTTCTTTTCTCACAAATTGTTCTCATCGATCCAGCTCAGCTCAAGATTAATGTGGGTTTGGTTTTCTTATAAGTGTGCAGCCATTACCCAGCTGCCATTGGAGATTTTCAGGTAGACTCTGACTAGAGAATTGTTTGCAGTGCCTTAAAATAACTCTTCTGGGAAGTTTTCATCTTAAATTTGCCTCAAGATGGTGGCTACCCTTAAGAACAAATTCCCACACTTCAAATTTCACCTTCTGAGTTAGGAGAGCTTTAGGAAGAAGTGATGAGAATGGCAAAATATCTGTTTTGGGGGGTAAAAAATTGTCATTTTAAAGAAGTGAAGCTAGACAGAAAACCCCCATTTTGCCAGGGTGGGTTTTCTYTGAGGTCTAACCTCAGCTGAGCCCATCCCTCAGTGGGAACACAAYACTGTCTTTTGGAATATCACATGTTCTAGACTATCAGCCATGCTTTTTTGGGATGGTAAATCCAGGCTAACACACAGATGTGTGCAATGCCTTCACAAAAAACATCATTTGCATAGAACGTTTGGCTAAAAACCCACTGCACTCCCCCTGCATTGCCCAAGACATCATTGCTGGTTACCATAACTGACATCAATTCCTGCTGTTYCTGCTGTTCCAGCAAACAGCTCTTGGCTCCAGGATGGAGTTKGAAATGGGAGATGTTGCTCTCACGAGGGAACAGGGTGAATCAGTTGGTGTAAGCAGCACTGAGCTGTGTTTGTGTACTGCTTTTCACTCAGAAAATCCATAACAGCTTGGCAAGCAGCAGCGAGGGAGGCAGGCAGGGGAAATCATGGAATAAACACAGCCTGTAACAAGGTCTTCCCCTGATTTTTGATRCTCCTAGGGCTGAAGCAATCCCCCCACGTGTTCAAATATTAAGTGTATTTGCTGAATGTGACGTTGCCTGTGGTGCAGAGAACTCACCTTGCTGACATTGAGAGGTTCTGTGAGCTACCTGGGATTGCACAACCACGGCTCAGCASCCTGGAACAGCACCCCCAACCCCTCCAGAGCAGGAGAATCCTTCTGCCAGCTGAGCTGCTTCAGGTGTTGAACAGAACTAAATTGTTCAGGCTGGGCTGGGGCCAAAGCTGGAGGGACAAGAGCTGCTTGTGGTAGAGGTGCTGTGATGTCTCCAGGCACTCATAGCCTTCAGATCAACTGATTCCTCAGCACATTGAAGAAAGATCATGCCCTCCTCCATAAATSATAGAATCATGGAGTGCTTGGGGTTGGAAGTGATCTTAAAAGTTTGGCTTGGAATGGACCTTCAAGCCCATCCAGTGCCACCCCCTGCCATGGGCAGGGACACCTTCCATTGTCCCAGGTGGCTCCAAGCCCTGTCCAGGGGGCACTTCCAGGCATGAGGCAGCCACAGCTTCTCTGGGAACCTGTGCCAGGGCCTCACCACCCTCCCAGGGAAGAATTCCTTCCCAATATCCCATCYATCCCTGCCCTCTGGCAGTGGGGAGCCAATTAAAGAGAGGGCTCTGAGCTCTGCTCTAAAGCAGAAGGGTGTAACAACTTCCTGAGCCATCAGCAGCTTTTCTGCCACGCTCTGGATTTTCCCTGAAGAGCCCAGCCTGTCCAGTGGTGTTTATCCTGCAAAATCTGGTGAGAGAAAGCAAGGAAGTGGGAAATCATCGACTCAGGACAAGAAGAACTGTTTTCCAGCTTAAAATATACACATTACAAAAACCAAAGCAAAACWCTTCAGCTTTTCTATTGGGATATTCTCTCTTTGATGTGTCCTCCCTCCAAGGATGGGAGCAGTTCTTTAGGAGGCAGGAGGAGTCTTTGTTTTGTTTTTTTTTATTACAAAGCAGAAATCTCAGTGCAGGCCCATGCCAAAAAGCATGCTGCAAACAGCCTCTGTGGCAAACAGGGCTTGCAGAGAGGCTTTGTTCATCTGYCTCAGCCTGCCTTGCCATACTTTTCTGTGCCTCTTGCCAAATGGAAGATAAATCATTCTCTCCTCGCTGTTCTGGTTATAATTGGCTGGATATGCCATCAGCTGGCTCATCCCCACTCCGAGCCTGGGAAGGCATAAACACTTCCAGGATTACAGAAAATGAGGCCACTGACTTTGGGACCCATCCAAAGCCCTTTAGTGAGCGTGAACACTAATTGACTGCAGGGAGAGCTGCATCAGCCCCTTAATTGCTGTGGGGAAATGAAACAATAACATTTCCCCTTTTGCTGCATCCTTTTTCAAGGGCCCTGTGGTAAAGGCTGCGAGCTGCCTGCCTGAGACAGCAGCCCTGGAAAGCTCCTGGCCATTACTCTGGGAATGTTCTCCAAGGAAGGTGCTCAGACAGTGCCACAGAGGATGGGAGATGGTGATMACACACTTTTCCTGTTTTCCCTGCTGTCACAAACAGAGCTGGGTGATTCAGATAATGGATTTGGTAAGATAAAGGAGAAAGCAGCAATTGTAGACTTTGAGGACTGAAGTTGAAGGTGACCTGTTGTGCATCAGGTCTCCAACTTCTGGGCCTCAAGGACCATGGATGTGGCCAGGCTCCAGAACTGTTTTGTGTTGTTCCACAGGAGCAGCACTGGGGATTGGAGACAGCAGTTGTTTCTCCTCTCTGATGTGATGAAGGGCTGGGATTCCTTCACTCTGCCCTGTTAGAAGGGGAAACTYGGTCACTTGGAGCACTGGGAGCTCTGCCTCAGGCTTTGCTGGGCTCTGGGTGACACACTTTGGGATGGAGATGGGCAATGCCTGACAGGCTTTTCCCTTTGCCCTTCTTCATCTGGAGGAAATCAGCACGGGGCAATGGAACTCCGTGGGAATTGGCATGGATTTGTGATGGGCTGTCCATCACTGCCCTTTCCAGTCCTGCCTTCTGCTGGGTTGGGCTGGAAAAGGGGTCAGTGGGCCAAGGGAAAGTGTGATGGATGAGAAATGTGAGCCAAGACTGAGGGGTAAAGTTATAGGGGTCAGGTGGGTGAGGGAGAGGAGAGAAGGTTGTAGGGTGATTAGGCAGCAGAGCATTCAGTGGAAAAGGAGAAAGAATAAAGTTAAGATGAAAATATAAAGGTAAAAGAGGGGAAAGCATGTGTGTGCTGTAGACTGCCTGCTCCAGGCAATGTTACYCAGGACATCTTTTRTTTCATCCACATGAAAATCCTTGCCACCAGTACTTTTCCCTGTCCCCTCCATGAATCCATCAGCTCCTGAACAAACAAACATGACAAGGCCTTCGAAAGCTGTGTCAGAACCTTTAATTACCAGCTGAGCATAATGTAACTTGTGGGAAAAGCCATGTGATTCCCTRCAGGTGGAAAACAGCTCTGGCCATATTTCCAAAGGTTTGGTGTTTTGCTTTACATGACTCACTGCCCATGTGCCTTGGTTGAGATGCTTGGAGCAGCTTTTTGCARTGTAATCAGAACTGTGGGCATTAAATTTGTCCATCACTGAGGCCCCAGAGGATTAGCACAGCACTAAAAATGACACCTCACCCTGCACGTGGGCAGAGTCAGAGGGCGGAATGCAGCGGTTCAGCCTGGGAGAAGCTGAGCCTTTACTCATCCCAGGCTTGGAGCAATGCTGTYTGTACCATGAGCCAGGCAGCCTGGACTCGTCATCTCCTCATCCCATATCCATGGACATCCACATCCTTGGGAATCAGGCTTTCCTGGCCCCARCATCCACAGCTGCCCATCGGACCCTTGGCAAAATCTGGGGGCAACTCAAGGATCTCGTCTGGTCTGGTGAGACTCAAAAGGGCTGTGAGCAGTAGGACAAGGAGGGTGATGCTTGCCCTCTTCTCTGCTCTCAGGAGACCTCATTGGAGCTCTGTGTCCAGCCCTGGAGCCCCCAGCACCAGAAGGATGTGGAGCTGATGGAGAGAGTGCAGGGAAATGCTCCAAAAGCTGGAAAAATTCTACTCTGGAGCCAGGCTGGGAGAGCTGGGGGTGCTCATCCAGAGAAGGCTCCAGGGAGAGCTCAGAGCCCCTGAGGGCCTAAAGGGGCTCCAGGAGAGGGACTGGGAACAAGGGATGGAGGGACAGGACACAAGGAATGGCTTCCCACTGCCAGAGGGCAGGAATGGATGGGATATTGGGAGGAATCCTTCCCTTGGAGGATGGGGAGGCCCTGGCACAGGTGCCCAAAGAAGCTGTGGCTGCCCCTGGATCCCTGGCAGTGTCCCAGGCCAGGTTGGACGGGGCTTGGAGCACCCTGGGACAGTGGAAGTTGTCCCTGCCATGGCAGGGGGTGGAATGGGGTGATTTTAAGGACCCTTTCAACCCAAACCACAGTGGGATTCTACAGTGTCCAAAGGTCTGTTCCTCGTTCATCCTCTGCCAGCTCCTTGCTCTGCAGAGCAGCCTCCCTGCAGCGATGCTCGTGGGCGATGCTCTCAGACTTCCTGCATCAATCCAATCTCTGTTTTCCTATCTCCTGCCAGTCTGGGGATTTGCTGCTCGATTGTCATGGCGACTGCAGCCGGGGGACCCTCGCTGAGGCTGAGGCCCCTCCATTAGGATTCAGGGCAGCAATTCAGCCAGCACCACCGGGGATCCTCTTGTGCTGAGCCCTGTCTGAGAGCAGGGAGCTCATTCCATGCAGAAATCCCGGATGAACGGCGTCTCTTCACAGCAAACGAGGCTGGCTCTAATTTTTGTTAATTATGTGGAAGCAACTTGATTTCCTGGTGAGCCTGTTGTCAGCACAGCCCTCACGGGTCTATTCCCGGCCAGCAGGATGAGGATGCTTAGGAACCCCAAAGGACTCTGCAGCTGTTTTGCAGAACAGCATGGAATAAAAAGGAGCCATTTCCAAAATGGGAAAAAAAAATCAAAAAAAGACAAAACCCGAGATGTTTCTTGCAGAACACTGTGGGAAAGAGCAGCCATTAGCACAAAATGGGAGATCTGGCTGACAGAAAAGCAGGGAGAAGAACGAACAGGGGAAAAAAAAACCAACCAAACAATTAAAATAGGTGCAGGCAAGGAGATTTTTGTAAGGGAAGAGGTTTCTTAGGCAGCAGCCCGGGAATGGCGGTGAAGATACGAGCACCGGGAAGGGCGCGGGGAGGCGGAGTACAGGGACAAGTACCCTGCGCAGGAGGCAGTTTTTCGAGGAGCCTCGTTAGCGCAGTAGGTAGCGCGTCAGTCTCATAATCTGAAGGTCGTGAGTTCGATCCTCACACGGGGCAGAGAGGGGATTCCTCATTTTTTTCTCTCGCAGACAGATTTCCCTATGGGAGGGACTATCTTTTTTTTTTCGTTTCATGGAACTGGAGCAGGAAGCGGGGCGGGAAGCGGCGAACGCGCTCTCAGCCCTGCACCGGCCCGCAGCGCGCCCCGTTACCGGGCACCGGGCCCGCCATGTCGCGGTCCACCCGCCCGCTAGGAGACGCGCACGCTGGTCGTGTCCGTTAGGGGACAGTGGCCGCTACCGGCGGGGGCGTGGCGCGGCTAGATGAGGCTGCGCTGATTGGAGGAGCCGCGCTATAGGCGTGGCCCAGCGGAGGGGTGGGCGGTGCTGATTGGCGGGGCTTCGCCGGTGGGCGGGGCCAGCGGCGAGCACGGTGGCACGCCCCCGAGCCGCGGTCAGAGCGGCGCTGGCCATGGCGGTGTGCGCACGGCTGTGCGGAGTGGGGCCCGCCCGCGGCTGCCGCCGCCGCGGCTCGGCGAGGGAGCAGCGCCGCGGCGCCGCCGACAGCGAGCCCGACACCGATACGGACCCCGAGGARGCGGGAGGTGGCGGCGTCACGGAGGACGATGAGGCCGCGGAACGCATCGAGGGCGGGCGACCCCTGCCACCTTCTATCGAGCCCGGCCCGGCCGGGCGGGCCCCGTTGTCGCTGTTGGAGCTGCCCCCGGAGCTCCTGGTGCAGATCTTCGGCTCCCTGCCCGGTACCGACCTGCCCAGCCTGGCCCGAGTCTGCACCACCTTCCGCCGCATCCTCCGCACCGACACGATCTGGCGGCGGCGCTGCCGCGAAGGTACCGCCCGCCCGAGGGGCTGCGCGGCCCGGGGCTGCACGGAGAGACGGCTGCGGGGGGCCTGGGCAGCGGCCTGCAGGGTGCAGGAGGACACGGAGAGTGCCAGAGGGGATGGGCTGGGAGCCCTGAAGAGCTGGGACCTGGGGGTGCAGGACAGAAATGAGGGTGCGAGGTGCGGGGCCGTGGCTCGCAGCGCTCCGCGTGTGCAGGGAGGAGCGGTGGGCACATCTCGGCTCCCTCGGGACGTGGCGCTTGGCTTGTGCCAAAGGGCATCGAGCTGGGGCTGTCCCCCGCGGGAATGGGATGGGAGCAGGCCCKGGGAGATGATGATGCCTCCGTGTAGCATGTCCTTGGGGGAATCCTGGGGACGGGGAATGCTCAGCCCTGCACCAGGGAAGAAAGGGGGGACCTCGGGATTCTGGGAGCCACCGGGAGCAGAGAGCCCGCTGGGTCCGGAGGAGGCCGGGCCTGGGTAAGGACATGCTKTGGGGAAGTGTGGAGCGGTTCCAGGTTGGTGTGTGCGTTTTCCAGGAATCCTCTGGCGCAGGGATGCTGTGCTGCAGTAACCTGAAGGCCGGGGAGGTGTTTTGTTTGGTTTTTTTTTTCCCTGTGAGGCTGCAGTTCTCCCTCGTTACTCCTCATCCTCTTCCTGCCGCCGCTGTGGCTGTCTGTGCTCTGTTTGTTATTTCAGTCGTGTCCCAGCTCCCGAGGCCTGCCTGGCTGTGCTCATCCTCTCTCCAAACGCTGCCACCCTGCCAGGTGCTCCTGCTGCCAGCACATGAAGTCATGTGTATTCTCCTGTTTGCTTTCTGGTTTTAATACCAGGGAGGGCACGGGGGTGAAAGATTTGGGAATGGCAGTGGCTGCCTGCAGTGGAATGCCTGAAACCTYGCAGGAAGGGATTCCTGCCTTATCAGCACTATCCAGGAACGTTTGGACAGCACAAAGGCTGCACCTGGGAAATGTAAACCAAAGCATTATTTCATAATTCAGCATTGTCCCAATAATTTAACATTGGTTTTGGGATACAGGCTAATGAAGTGGTGTTAATTCTCTCCTTATACTTCTCTAGTGACACCGAGCCCTCGTGGATGTTTGTGTTTTTGATAATTGGTTTGCAAAACTTCACTGATTAATTATTTTAATARGCAATGATCCTGGCAAAATGTGTATATAGAAATCTATGYCACTTTTAACTCTAGGCTAGGTTGSATTGTAAAAGACTCACTGAATTAGGCCTGATGGGGATTTACATTTATTTGTCAAATTCATGTCTGCTCTTTGGATTTTCTTACCAATGGATAAAGCAATGTTCAAAAGCTCAGCTGAAATTTAAGGGAATGAAGGAAAGAGTAGAATTTGTATGACTAAAACTAACCTGGGAAGGTATCAAGACAACGCTTTTGTGTATGGCCCTGAGCTAACAACCAGATGAGAGTTGTATAAACCAAATTTTGGTTCTTTTTGCCTGTAATTTATCCAGTTTCCGAAGATATCCATTCCAAGCAGTGTCTCAGAGTGCTTTGATGGCTGCTGGTGTGGCTCAGGAGGATCCTGTGCCAAAGGCAGGTGCCCAAGCTGTGCTGAGCAGATCAGGGGCAGTTCCTGGCCAGAATCTTCCTGCCATGGTGAAACGAATCCTGAATCTTTTAACCAGCTCTGGTTTTCCAAGCAGTTCCTGAGCTGAACTTCTCAGGCTCTTTGTGGTGCTTTGCATTGCTCTGCTGAGGTAGGGCTGTGACTTTGAATAGTTGTACACAAGTATGAAATTGGGCATTATTTTATAGGTAAACATCAGGTGTTGGTAAATAAATACMCATTTAAAACTTCAGATATTCTGTGCTGTGTCTGTGCACAGCCATACACTGGTGACTGTGTGATAGTCAAACATAAAATGTCATCACTTTCTCTAATCTTTGCCAAAACCAAACCAGTTCCCATCTGAGGTCAATGTTTAAATGTGTGTTTGTGTYTGCCTGAGCCTTGTTGTGAGGCTTCACGTCCTAAAAACAGAACAAGAGCATGTGTGCCCTGCTGGTTTGTTCACCCTGCAGCCTCCTGATGATCCTGGAATCACAGAACATCCCGAGCTGGAAGGGATCCACAAGGATCATCCAAACCCATTGGGAAACCTCAGCTGCACATGCAGAACCACTGCTGTTTTTTRGGAAKGCACAGCAGTGCAGAGGCRGGRAAGAATCCTGAAATAATCAGAGCAGAGAGGAGCTTCTCTGGGAGCAGCAGGGCTTTATTTGGGCTGTGTTTTCCCCTCCCCTTGAGCAGGAGCAGAGCTGGGTGTGAGCAGCAGCCTGGCCGTGCCCCAAGTTGGATGGGGCCCTCGGTCCATGCAGTGTTGATTTCTTGCTCTGCCCTGGGCCAGCCCAGCTGTAGGTTATTCTGAAAACATGCTGTGATTATTCCAAGGGTCCTCTGGGCTTGTCTGCCTGAGAGTGGAGTGGCTTCTGCTGCTGGTGGAGAGAGGGGGGAATTGTGTAACACACACAACTGTCAGGTCTGTTGTCCTTTTATCATTGCAACTGTTGGGGGTAAACAATGTCTCTGGATTGCTTCCTTGGCAAGGAGAGGSTTGCAGTCACTTCCATGTTTTCTATAAATAGGAGATGGCTGATCTCTGCAGCAGRAGCAGAATTAAAGCTCGTGTCACCCTGGCTGGTGGCCTGACCTACCTTGATTAACACCTCAYAGTCCATTTTTAATATTTTAATTTCTTTCATCTTTAACCAGAACAGGGCAAGTGCAGCACAGCACCTGGGGACAGACCAGGAATGCAGAATAACCAGTTMTAGAGCTTGGCAGAAAAGGCTTTTTGTTTGTGAAAACAACCTCCAGCAGCTTCTGGGCCTGCTGGAAAATGTCAGCCAAGGTGCTGAAGTTTGTGACCTTCAGGTTGTGCGGAAAGAGAAGGAAAAGAAGAATGGGAAATGTGGTTTGGACACTGAGTGAGGAGACTTCTGGGTGGGATTCAGCTCTTAAAAGGCTCCAAGGAATCCATACAGGAGTTGGAGGCACAAATGCTGCCACAACAGGAACCATTTCTTGCAGTGCCCTAATGAAGGTGGCTYTCATAAGTCACAAAGCCTCCCTTTGTGTGAGGTGTAAACATTGTGTAGKGTGTTAGTCTGTGGCTTTTCTTCATCTCTGATGACCTTTCCTGGCTTTTAAACTCCAGCTTGGCAGTGGTTGGCWGTTCCTCACTGCTCAGGCAGGTGCTCAGCACTCCCAGCCACCCTTCAGAGAGGCCCAGAGCTGTCTGCAAGCTGCACTTCTGAAGCTGCCCATCTTCTGCTTTAGGGTTTCCACAAATGTTTGCATCTGTTGCCCATCAAATCTCATTTTCCTCCATGGTGACCCCAAGCCTTCCCCTGGAGAAGTGTTTTGGGGAGGACTGGGTGTGTTTTAATCTGATGGYTCAGCCTTTGGAAAGAAGAAGCCAATTCCAAATCTGATATTTCAGAGCTGCTAACCTGAGAGTCTCCCTTTTTTTTTGTTATCTGGAATAATCCAGTGAGTTTTTATCCTCTCTGTTTTGTGTCCAGCCTTGTGAACATGCATTTATCCSGGGATAAGTGGAGGATTTGATTAGCCAGGACACAGTGGAAGTTCAGTAATGGTGAAGGGGATCAAGCTCTGCCAGACATCCTCATTTCCTCCAGGTTGTGGATGTGCAGCTTCCAGCAGCTCCCTGCAATTGCCATGCTGGGAAAGGCAGCAGGAAAGCAGGAATTTGGGCTKTGATGTGAGCACAGGGGTTCTTCCCAAGCTGGGATGCATTGCTTGTTTTTAAACTCCAGAATGATCCATGCAGGGGGAAGGTGACACAGCTTCTTTTGGGGAGGAGCAGGGAATGTGAGGCTGGGAAGTGCAGGGAGCAGGGCAGGGAATAAAAGCCACTTGCACAAGTGTTAGTGCAGCTCATCCTAAATGGAAACTGCTTTTCCAAGTCCTTTAAATTCCCGTGCATGTGACCATGGAAACAGCAGCATGTTCCCTGTGCTTGGGAAATCACAAACCTCACAAACCAGCAGCATTTCCAGCTTCTCAGGAAATTGAAAACCAATTCCCATCCTTGCTTTGGRAGCAGGATTAAGTAGCCATTTTCCAAGGGTGTGACTTTCAGTGACTATTAACTCCTTAAAATAAAAATACTTAGTGAGCTATTGCACTGAGATACATTTCCTTAAAATAGATTTAATTGCACTGAAGTGGAATTTTCCAGGAAGCTYGAGCCCTTCAGATCTTTCTTGGAAAGGGGATTTCTGTTCTCTGTAAAGAAAACCTTACCAGTTCTATTTTTCTCTCATCATCTTGAAGCTCTGCTTGCTGCTAATTTATGTCCCTCTTGCCTTCTGGGTCAAAAAGAGAAGGCCTTTCTTGCTTATGATGCTTGGAGGGGGGATTTTTTTTAGGCTCTTTGAGCCAAAAGATTGATTTTTCCCATCAAATGGCCATGCTGGTGTGAGCAGCAGGGTCAGAAGAGCTGCAGTGATGCACTTATGGAGCTCAGCCATCACTGTGGCATTTTCACTCTCTGGAGCTGTTTGCTGATCAAAACAAGATAAGAATTAGTTAGAAAATGAGTGTTCAAGCACATTAGGGTGAGATTATTTTTTCCTTGATAATACTTTCTAGGATATCTAATGACAAATAACATGTAGCAATATAGAAACCCTAATTTTTTTGGTATTAYTTAAAGGAATTTATTATTTGAATCTTTSCAGGTAAGATTGCAATTACAACCACTTCAATAATGGTTTRGCTTACATAAAATTCCACTGCAGCTTATCAGGGGCTTTTGCATGAAGCTTTGGCATCAAATCCCTTCCAACTCTGTTACTTGGAGGTGGCTGCTGGTGCTGGATGTTCCATGGCACTCACTGGAGGGATTTGTGGGTTAGGGAGAAGGCTTTGGGAAAAACCAGCAGGATTTGGAGGTGGCTGCTGGTGGTGGATGTCCCATGGCACTCACTGGAGGGATTTGTGGCTTTGGGGAGAAAAATCAGCAGCTTCTCTGAGAAGAGGGAATCTTTTGGTGCTCAGAGATTCCATTTGGAATCTCTTGGTGCTCAGAGATTCCATTTGGAATCTTTTGGTGCTCAGAGATTCCATTTGGGAATTTCTCCTCCCTTTCCCCTGCTGTGTCAATCCCCTCATTCTCCCCTCTCCAGGGCCCAGGTGAGTTCTGTTCCTGTGCTCAGGAGCTGCCTGTTCCCAAGCCAGGCTGTCCCTGCCCTTTCCCAAGGACTTTCCAATCAGTGGGGACATTCCAAGCTGTGGGATTTATTTACAGCAGTGCTGGGGGGTTCTGCCAGGGTGCCTCTCTGCATTCCCAGGCTCCTGTGGCTCCATGGATGTGCAGGATGTGAGCTGGCAGAGCCCCAGCAGTGAATGGTTTGTTTGTGCTGGGCTGAGCTCATCTGGGCTCTGCTGATGGTGCTTCCTGAGCCCACCTCGGGGCTGGGAGCCCTCACAGCTCCCTCTGTGGAAGTCAGCAGCAATTCTGCCTCTGCCCTTGGCRTTTTTGGATGTTTGTTGTGCCCCCCTCACCTTTGCTGCCCTCCCTGCTTACCCAGAGTGTGCAGSTYRTGGATTCCCTGCTGCCAGCAMACCCTGCCTGTGCTCTCTCATCCTGTGCTTGTGTTCATAGCCAGCAGGAGGCTGAATTAATGCAGGGAAACTCCTGCTTTTCTCACATTTCAAGCCTGGATTCTCTCCTGCAGCAGGTTTGCAGCATTAGGTGGTGCCTCACAGCCACAGTTGKTAATTCAGGGCTGCTCAGCTGAGGATAAATTCCATATTTCGTGGCTTGGTGAGGGCTGCAGAGATACAGTTCTGTGTCAAATACCTGGCAGGTGTTTGTGCTGCTGAGGAAAGCTGCTCTTTGATCTGTGCTGTTGATGTCTTTGATGTCAAGGAGGGCACTTCTCTGTGCTGAGATCTGTCGGGGTCACTGCTGCACGGTGGCATTGTCACTGCTGATTTTTTGGGATCTCCCTCCTTTCATTTCCTCCCTCTGCTCTGCTGAGACTTTCTGGCATCGAGACATTAGTAATTCCTTTTTCTTTTTTTTTTTTTTTTATTTCTTAGAGTTTGACATCCACTTCCTGAAAATGAAAAGAGAGAATCTCATTTTGTGCTTCAAAGCTGCTCCGAGATTTCCAATTCCCTTTGTTTTGGGGGGTTCTGGAAGCARTCAAAGGCATCTGAGTGCCCAACAGCCCTGTCTCAATCTGATCTGCTTTAAGTGTAACCATATTTGTACATGCTGGGGCCTGTTTCATGTCTCTATTTCATTCTTTTTCGAGTCTSTGACCTTTCCTTTAGGATCCTAATGAGCAGATTTCCCGTGGGTACCTCAGGGAGAGCAGATAATTGCTGCTCACAGCGGTGATTTGCTGGAAGCAGACACACAATCCCAGCTGCAATGGGGATGTCTCCCACATTTCACACTCCTCCTGGCTGAGCTGTGAGCAGCTGGGACTTTGCTGGGTGTGTTTGTTGCAGGCATTGCTTGTGAGATGGAATCTGCAATGAAATTGTATCCAGTTTTTAATGCAAAATTCAGATTCTTGGTCTGCTTTGGCAGCTTCAGGAAAGCACAAATCAGACCTCAGTAGCTGATGTCAAGACTTGGGGTCCAAACCTTTTTGTGCCAGAGTTGTGACCCTTTTTTCCTGTGTTGTTGCAGAGTATGGAGTGTGTGAAAACCTGAGGAAGCTGGAGATCACAGGAGTGTCCTGTCGAGATGTTTACGCCAAACGTGAGTGACAAAGCCAATCCAAACCTTGCCTGATRCCAATGTTGAGAGCACAGAAATGTTGAGTATTTATTAAACTTTGATGGCAGAAGTTGTTCAGACTGACTTGCAAAGGAGTTGAAATGTTTGGAGGTTTATTTAATACCAAGAGTYRGGATCTCTGTGCCTCCCAGYCCCTTGGTGGGAGAAGAGCATGGARTTTAAATTTTTTATGAAGTGTATTGAGGCTTTTTCACCCTGTTCTGCCATTTTCAGACCTTGCTAAGCAATTAACAGGTATTTTTTCTGAGCCTGGATCTCAGTGAAAGGAAATGGCAGCAGGAGAGTGGGAAAGGGATGAGCATTCCCTGAGGGAAGAGAGCCTGGCAGGAGGTGTCAGTGTGTTTTGGGAATGTCTGTGGATGTGGGACCCTTCAGAACCCCAAAGCAGCAATGACGTCAAGTATTGATCTTAAAGCTGKGAGGAAGAACAGGTAGAAGGGGTTTAATCCATCTTTAATAGACTTGCTGAGCATCCACAGGAAAATGATTTCATCACCTGATACTTCTCTTTCCCTATTATCCACTACCCCAGGGGTGGAACTGCCTCATTCTCCTGGCTGGGAGGGCTGAGTGATGCTGAGCCAGCACACAGATGTCCCCAGAGAGTCCCATTAACCCTCAAGGCCTCCCTTAATTCCCATKTAATCCCATATCTTTGTGTGGCACTGGGGTGGTGGCAGCCACACAGCACGTACCAGGTCAGACCTCAGCTCTTCATTGCCATTTTTCAGTGGGACAGCATCTCTTCATGACCTGGAGTCCTTTTTACTGTATAATTTCCATGGTTCAGAGGTGTTAAAGTGATATTTAGTGCTTTTAGTGCACAAATTGTGGCTAAAAATGGCCTTACTGGCTCAGGCCAGTATCTCCCAGCCATGGCTGAGGAGAGGGCAAGCCTGTGGGATATTTTCCTAAACATTCCCACTGTTTCCAGAGTGTGCTCAGTTTATTTATATAACAGCCTGCAATAAATCTGTCTCACACATAAGCTCCCACGAGCAGTTCTCAAATCCATCAGCACAGGGTCACCCTTGGTGTGTGAGAACCACCCTGGGATGGTTTTTGCTGCCCTTGTGTGTGAGGTGTGTGTTTGTATGCACCCAGCAATCCCAAACAGGGATGGTTACTCCAAAGTGGGAATGCTTGGAGCCCTTCCTGGCTTTCAGCTGCACCATCTCAGCTCCTCTGCTCRGGTTCTGCTCTCTGCCCTGTGCCAGGAGCAGTTTCCTGCTGGTGTCACCCCATTTTCTCTRCTGTCATGTTGTCATGGGTTAGCACAGCTTGGTTTTAGTTAAAGGTGAAACAGTTSCTTGCAAAGACCTGAGAATTGTTTAGAAAGTACTGCCACTTATCAGAAGCTAATTTTTTAAAAATCAGCTTGGGAAAAGCTTGGATGGTTGGACTTGATGATCTTAGAGGTCTTTTCCAACCTAAATGTGCAATATTTGTATTGATACATTGTTCAGCCAGTGAGAAAGTAAAGTTAGGCTTTAGGGTTAGGGTAGGGTTAGGGTTACCCTAACCCATAAACCTCTTTAATTGCACAGGAGTTAATTTGGGATTACTGCATTTTCCATTCTATGAATGTGCTGGAAAATGGGAACTGAGCTCAAGTTCTGCTCTGAAAGCAGAACTAATCCAAGKCCTGGGCTGCTGTCCATGGAGTGGCTTGGTCTTCTTGAGGCAGCAGTGCAGAGCTTGAGGAAGGACTTTGATTCCACTTGGAATTCACTGGGTGCCATTTCCAAATCACATCAGTGGCAGTCTGGAACAAATCCTGTGAGAGAAACCTCCCGTGAGCCTGAGGTGACAGAAACAACCAGAAGCAAACTCAGAGAGCTGAACCTGATTGCTCCAGGTGTTTGCTGGTGCCAGTGGAGCAGAGTTRGCTGGCACTCACCCTGCTCTGTCTGTTCAGGTATAAACCCTCGGGTGAAGTCGGGGCGTTTTATGCGAATCCTGCCCGACTACGAGCACATGGAGTACAGAGATGTGTACACCTGCCGTACGTACCTGCTGCTGCTGCTGCTGCTGCTGCTGCCCCTGGATGCTGCATGCACTGTGCCCTGCCCTGGGGCAAAGCACTGGGGCCCAGCCTGCCACAGCAGGGCTGTGGGGCTGCACTTGGGTAGGCAGGGTGTGATCTCACATCTCGGGGTTAGGTTATAAATGAACCCCAGTTTGTTAGGAAAGTTCTTTCTCAGACCCTGAGTCTTAAATGCCAGGATTGTGTCTGCAGTGAAATCCAGGGTTGTTTATTTTCTCTTATCTCTCATATTCTTTGGGTTCTGCTCTGCAGAGAAGGTCAGGAGCAAATCCCAACCCACCTGGGCAGTTTCTGCCTTTATACAGAATGTTACATATCCCATATTTACAGTTAATTACCAGTAATAACCCACGATATCAGAATGTGCTCAGTTCCCTAAAACCCATGAGAAAGAGCCCCCACCAGTGCAGAAAATGGAAGGGAAGAAGAAACAGAGAAAGGACACTGCCACACCCCAAATCCTCCATCTTGTCCCTTTCAACCCCCTAAGCTAAAACCCATAAATGGATTTTTCACACTGGGATTTACCAATACCACCCCAATTCAAACCCTCGTGGCCAGAGCCTCATTGTACAACATTGGCAAATCCCTCCCTGGGCTGAGATCAAAGCCAGGACCATCCCCAGCTCCCTGGGTGAGGTTCCAGCCCCTCTGCCAGGGCCTCAGGGCATCCAGGGAATGCCCTGAGCTCCCACACTCACAGGGTGAAAAACTTAGGGTTTCAGGTTTTAGTGTATGGTCATGTGTGTTAGCCAAGCTGGAGGATTTAGGGCATTGTCTGAGTCCTTCTTTTCATCATCATCTTCCTTCTTCATAGGTTTAGGTGTTTTTCTGTAACTGAGTGAAAAAGGTCCTCGTTGCAGATTTTAGTAGTGATCATTGGGTCAAAAACATCAATAACAGAGGTGTCATCTCCTTATTGGGTAAATAGTGCTTAAAAACCTTGAGAAAAATTAAGTAGTGGCCATTTTGGCACCTTTTTCTGGCAGCTGGTGAGAGCTCAGGGCTGTGAGTCTGTAAATAGTCTGTAAATATAAGATAGAATAAATCATCCAAGTCCAAACAGGCACTGAGGGGTGTTGGCCTCTTTTTTTGAGGGGCTTTTTTGAGGATCTCTTTGCACAGAGCAAGGAGCACTCACTCAGCTCGTTGGGAATTTGAGGAAAGAATTCAGATATCCTCCCCAAAGCAGCTGTGGCCTGGCAGAGAGCTTTGTGGTGATCCAGGAGAGCCTCAGTGAACTGCACAGCCCTTTGCAGTGCAGAATGCTGGGTGTTCCCATAGTAATTCCCTCCCTGCACACTGAATCCTTTTCAGCACCATCTCTGTCTCTAGGAAACSTTCTGCTAATGCTTTAAAGATTGGGATTTGCCTTCCTCACTGTGGATAACCTTTTTTTTTYYCCCCTCCTCGTGTTGTGTTGAGGGAGGAATAGTGAAACCCTTGGAGCTGTTGCAGGAATTGAGGGGGAAGGACTGATGAGTTTACACCAATTAAGGAAGGCAGGGCTGTTTGGTGTTTGTTTGGAGGGGGTGTTGAGCTGTCTCTGCTGCTCCTTTGGGYCTGCAGAGTTACTAACTCACTGCTGCTTGGGGTGGAGTTCTCACACACATTAATGAGKGATGGATGCTGCAGAATTCCCTGTGCTGAGGGGAGCAACAGAGCAGGGGCCGTGCAGGGGAGGTGACAGCTTCAGTGGGAGTCAGGACAGAGCAGCAGCAGGAATTGGGACCGAGTTTTGGGTTTGGCAGCCTCTGGGGTGCCTGTCAACACCAGCTGTGTTCTGGGGCTGCGTGGGGAGGAGAAGCAGATCCAAGCTGCAAGATGGATTCCTTTGGAGATTGGATGTTTGCTGTTCCCTCAGTTGTTTCTGTAGCTGCAGCCCCAAACTTCTGGTGTGCCCCTTTTCTCTTGGGCTGTGTTGTTTTTCCTTGGGGAAAAGCTTGGCTGGTTGGACTTGATGATCTTTTCCMRCCTGAMTGRTTCTGTGCTTCTGAGCCCATGTGGTTTAAGATGCAATGGCCCCTTTTTCCCCTCCTGTGTTGTCAGGGTTTTCCATGGAAGTCTCCCCTCATTCCTGTTCATGCAGGCTCAGCCAGGTGAGCTCACATCACTTTCCCCAGGGGTTTAAACTCACCTGGATTACTCTGAGCTCTCCCCACCAGCAGTTCAGGCATCACCAGCCTGGGCACTGCTGACATTGTTCCAGCTCATTTTGCTTCCTGAATCCCAGGGATCCAGGAGAATTGCAGTGAATTTGGTCTATCCTGCTCAGGACATTCCCCTGGCAGCCTTCTGTCAGTGGGAGCTTGGCATTCCCTGCTTTTCCAGGCCATTCCCAGCTGGATTCAAACCCCCTTCCCCATGTGAAGGGTGTGCAGAGCTGCTTTTGGAACGTGGGGAATATCCAGGCTGGATGAAGGKTGTCCTGGAGCATCCAGTGGATGTGGTTTTGCTCTGCTTGGCAGGATGTGGACTCAGAAATTTGGATAGGCAAGAGGCTTCTCCAGGGCTGTGAAAAACCTTGCAGAAAGCCCCTTGGAGTGCTGTTTTCTTTCGAGGAGCAGGAAGGGAAACAACTGCCAGATCCATCCTGTCTCCTACCAGGGAGAGCCAGAGCTGGRATTCATCAGGTTTTCCCTGCAATTAATACGAGCTGCTGTTTTCTGGAGCTCAGAGACAGCCCAGGCTGGAAAATTGAGCTGTGTTTTGAGACTTGTTTGGGCCTTGGGCCAAGCAGCAGCATTTTCCCCAGTAAGTTCTGGAAGTAAATGGGATTTTATTTTTTTGGCCTCCTGTGCCCAGAACTCAGCTCTGTTTCCTTAAATTGCCTCTGACAGGAGCTGAGCTAGGAGGAACATCCTCATCCCCCTTGGATAGCTTAATTTTCTGTCCTGAAAAATGAGAATACATTAAAAAAGGCTGGGTTTTATCAGCTCTGTGGCAGACAGGGTAGAAGGCAGAGTGTGGTGGGTGGAGCAGCTCATCCCATTAATTAATGTGTAATTACTGAGCTGGGAATGGGGTGTGCCTGCTTGCCTTGGTGTTGTTTGTGCTGCACTTGGTTCCCTGGGTGAAACCAATCAGTCTGGRATTGTTGGCTGCCCGGGGAAAAGGCTCCTCCAGGCCAGTTGGCAGCAGCTCTGARCATCCCTCCCTGCTATCCTGAACTTCTGTGGAAGTTCCTGCTTTGGAGGAATACAGACCTCTCCTGTAGCTCTTGCTGGCTGAAGTGATTAATGAAACAAAGCTGCTGCAGCAGCTGCACTGCAACACAATTCTTCTTTTAAATTGATGCAAACCCAACCCTCTTATTCAAACCAGTCCTGCAGGTTAAAATGRATTATTGTGGCCTTCTGAGCTGGCCATGGATATGTGAAATATCAGGGAAATATCTTCCTGCCATCTCCATGGAAATAAAGTGCATGCTGCAGTTCCTGCCCWAAATGCCAGGCTGGGTGATGCCTTTTTGGGAAGGTTACTGCTCATGTGAGGGAGCCAGACAGACAAAAGGAAATCAGATGGACAGGAGGACTAGAGGCAGGTCCCACCTCTAAGCTTTCCTCACAACAGGAGGTTTTAAGTTCATTCTGTAAAAACCCCTTTTTTCCTGCTTGCTGCAGATATTCCCCTGTTTAGGTGGGATTGGAGGCACAGCTGGCTCTGAGGTGAGAAACAGGGAAGCCTCAGCTGCTGGAGTAGATAGTGAGTGGGTTTTGGAAGCAGCTTTTGGGCACTGCTGAGGTGTAGCTGCTTCTGTAGAACTTTAAAGGCTGTCCCTGATGTGGCCACCCCACCAGATYCCCCAGCTGGAGTGATCCATGTGCTTTGCCCCTGCTCCCAGTGGCTGTTCCTAAGGATGCTTAACTCTGGAGCCAAGTTTGTCTACACGAGGCAGTGAAATGCTTTCAAAACACTCCAATTTCCCTGTTCCTCCCTGCCCTTCCCTGTTTCCTGCTGCTTTGCAGTGTGAAGCATCCGAGTGTGTTTTTGGTATTTTGATATTTGGAGGCAGCAGATGCTTGGATTTGTTTTTAGCTCTGGTTACATGGTGTGATTTGCACTAATGGGACTGTGTTGCAAGAGGGGTTTTTATTTTTTGGGAATTCCTGCTGAGGTAGGTGGTTCTGCCCTTCCACAGGGCCAGGAATAAAGAACATAAACATGTGTGAGCTTTGGGGAGGAGGCCTCAGCTTGGCCACAACCCCTTTACCTGAGCAGATGCAGCTGTGGGTGCTGTTTGCCAGTGCTGTTTGCAGGGTTCTCATTGCCACAATGCCATTTCCTGGGCTGCCTGTGCTGACCTGAGCGTGTCTCCCTGTTCCCCAGTGCTGCACCGCTACCGCCACATCCTGGGGCTGTGGCAGCCGGACATCGGGCCCTACGGGGGACTGCTCAACGTGGTGGTGAGTGACAGCCCCAAACCGGGGCTTTGGGGGACTCACAGGGGCTTTGGGACCCTTCCCACACCTGCCAGCCATTCCCAGAGCACTGAAGAGCCTGAGCAGTCAGCCCTCATTGTGATTTGGAGCCAGAGGGTGCTCCTGAGGCTGGACATCAGGAGGAGTTTCTCCACAGGAAATGTGAAACACAGCTCAGGGAGCTCCCTGGACTGGACGTGGTGCTCACTGCTGTGGCTGGGGGTTGCTCACAGCTTGGTCTTGGAGCTCTTTCCCAGCCTGAATAGTTCTGGGCTTCTTCTCATCACCACCACCTTTCTCCAGACAGTTCTGTTCTGTTCAGCTCCAGGCCAAACAGCCCCAGGAGCAGGYAGAAAACATGATCAGTGTTTGAGGGAAAGGCTTGATTTCCAGTTTGACACTGATACTCCAGTGGCTGCCACAGGAATCTGTTCACTGACTTCATTTTCTTGGCCTGCAGCTGAACCTTTTGCAGAGGGGTTTTGCAGTGCTGTGGTTGGCAGACCTTGACAGCAGCCCTAAGGGGTGTAAGCAGATGTGGAGTGCCCCTGGTGCAAGGTCTGTGGGGCCTGGCAGCTCTGGTGCTGCTGGGAGAGCAGTCAATGAACAACAYTTGACTCTGACCTGGTGAGGGCTGAGCCAGGAATTTTCCTGGAGCCCTTGTTCCCTGCACCAAGCTTCAACAGCTGCCAGGTGGAAGCAGAACAAATCACCAGGCCTTTGGGTTTTTTAAGATTCTCTTGCATGAGCTGGTGTGAGAGGGCATCCAACTGCATCARTGCTTCCCCTGTGACCTTACAAAGACTCTGTGGCACTGCCCTGCCTTGGTCTCAGATGTGTCTGGAGAATATCCTGCCTCTGGAACTGCAGGATCCTGTTAGGTGTGCAGGAAGGGGGCTGTGCCTCTCAGTGGAGTGTTGCTTCCTGTGTTCTCTGAATAATAAAGCCAAATAATTCCTCATCTAAAAAGCAGGGGTAGTCATGGGAGGCAGCATTCATCTGCTGGAATATCTGCCAGCAGGAGCTCTCAAACCAATTAGAGTGTGACTTGCTGTGTGGTCTCTCCCTCTGGATGCTGCACTCCACGCAAGTCATTTGCAGCAATAAAGGCCTGAGCTTTTTTCCAGTGGTGCAGGAAGCCTTGTAAAGAAACCCTCTTCACCCAGGGAGTGCTGGGAGTGCCTGTGCTCTGGGTTAATGGCTGGGAAGCTGTTTGGGAATGCAGCARACTGCTCTGCAGCTCCTGCCCTGGGCCAGCAGAGAGGGCTCAGTTTGCTGCAGACTCCAGAGGAATGATGCAAAGCTGAGCCCGTGGGCTCTGTGCCCTGTCCCTCTGCAGGTGGATGGTTTGTTCATCATTGGCTGGATGTACCTGCCCCCTCACGACCCTCACGTGGATGATCCCATGAGGTTCAAGCCCCTCTTCAGGATCCACCTGATGGAGAGGAAATGTGCCACGGTGGAGTGCATGTATGGCCACAAGGGACCCCACAATGGCCACATCCAGGTGAGCTCCCCTGCCTCTCTCAGCTYTGTGTGTGCACTCTGGCTCTGGAAATGGATTCACCAGAAAGCTTGGGAGAGTTTTATTCCAGAGATTCACCACCCTGCTGTGTGTGTGGGCACCAGCTTTATACTGGTGATGTGTCTGACGAGTTGTGTGGGCTGTTCCCTGCTCTGAATTTGTTCCCTGGCASTGGCACAGCCAGGCTGTGGTGCTGTTTTCTGTTGGGCTGGGAGCACCAGGGTGTGCAAAAGGCTGGGGAAAGGAAAGGAGGTGTGAACTGGCCTTGGGCAGCCTGGTGAGTGTGCCCAGGCACACACAGACCTGTTCTGCAGCTCCCTCCACACTGAGACCTTGAGAAGGTGATGCAGCATCCAYTGSATGCTTTGAAAAGCTTCCTGAGGTTGTTTTTCTTTGAAGGRGGAAGCTGAAATAGGGGAAGCAGCWCAAAAYTATTACTTTCATTAGAGTGCAYTGAGGTTTTATTTTATKACTTTTATTTCTCTTTTCTGYAGCTGTCRCACTYGGTAGCAGTGAATKATTTCTCTGTTAAAGCAAATCCAGTAATGTTTGTTTTGTAAAGCATTTGCTGTGAGCAGTCTTAGCTACATCACCCAAAGCATCTCTAAAAATGGGTTTAACCTGCTCAATTTGCCCCCTGTTTACTACAGATTGTAAAGAAGGACGAGTTCTCCACCAAGTGCAACCAGACGGATCACCACCGCATGTCAGGGGGCAGGCAGGAGGTGAGTGCCCTGCAGGGCTCAGCCTCTCTGTGTGTCCCCTCCTKGAGCTCCAGAGGGGAGGTGCCCCTCTGAGCTCTGTGTGATTGGGCACGTTTGAACCCCCAGGCTGGGAGCTTTTGGCTGTTTCTGTGTCAAGGTGCTCTTTGAATCCATTAAAAAAGGCTGGGTTTTATCAGCTCTTTGGTAAGCAGAGTGTGGTGGGTGGAGCAGTTCCTCCCATTAATTAATGTGTAATTACTGAGCTGGGAAYGGGGTTTGCCTGCTTGCCTTAGTGTTGCTTTGGTGTTTTTCCTGCTGTTTTGGTAGCAGACCTGYCCAGAGAGGGTCAGCAGCACATTTTGGATATCCACAGCCCTCCAGGCATGATCTCACAGTGCCACTGCTGTCTGTATAATTAAGATCTTCCAAACCCAGTGAGCACCAGCTGCATTTGGATGCCTGCTGGTCAGCCAGGCACCTTCCCACTGCTTGCCTTGCTCGAGGGATTAAAAGCTTCATKTGGTTGTTTCTCCTGTGTGTGTGTCAGCTCTACCCAGCAAGGCAGATTCCTGATGGAAATACCTGTGTTTAAATGCAGGTATAAATGTCAGGGTGAATACCTGTGCCAGGTACTGCTGTTTGCCTCCAGCTGCTTCCACGTGACAAATCTTTTATTTCAGCTGCTTCTGAGGAAATGTCTGTGTGCTAATGGGAAACAGCTGGGTGAAAGGTTTAGTTAAGTGTTTTCTGCTGCTGGAGCAGATGAGAAATGCTTTAATGCTTTCAAAGCAGCACGTTAAGTGTGCGTGGCATTATGGAAATTGGAGGATCTGGCTTGGGAAGATAAAGGAGGCAGGTTTGGAATATCACTTGGCAGGCTGCTATCTCACTGTGAGCTGTTATCACACCAACTCATGGCAGGGTATTAACTTGTCAGAGCTGCAGTTGGGGTACTTCAGGAGATGCTTTCAAAGCACCCTTTGGATTTAGATGCATCAGAATTAAATCAGTGGGATTTAACCTCCCTAAACCCTCCGTGCTTTTCAAAAGCTTTTTTTTCTTTTGTGTTGCGCGTGTCAGGACAGGGCACAGGAGTCAGCTTGTGGGCACACAAATGAGTTCCTGTGAGAGGAGGAGTAGATGAGCTGCTTTGCACTAACAGGCCATGCTCATGCCTTTATTCTGAGGAGGTTTATGCTTCTACCTGGGCTTTATTTGAGGGGGAGCCTGTTTRTTGTGTGATCACTGCCAGGCACAATCACCATTTGTTAAGGATATTTCCAAGCCAACACTCATTCCCAAATCCAGCCACGTTCCGCTGACTTTGGCAGAGGATGTGCCCTGCCTGTGGCTGTGCCAGTGAGATGTGCTGTCACAGAGTGACACAGTGAAGCCATCCTGGGGCACATCACTGAAGTGACCTCTTCCTCCTGCCCCTTTTCTCCCGGTGCTGCAGGAATTCCGGACGTGGCTCAGGGAGGAGTGGGGTCGCACCCTGGAGGACATTTTCCATGAACACATGCAGGAGCTCATCCTGATGAAGTTCATCTACACCAGCCAATATGAGTAAGGGCTGCTGCAGCTTCCCAAGCACACTGTGAAGCGTTTTTCCCTGGGGTGGGGTTTTCCATGGGCTTTCACAGCCAGAGGGATGTTGTGTCTCTGCAGTGCTTCCCAGCTGTACAGGGGGATGAGGTGGAATGACAGCAGTAGGAATAGGATTCCAAGTTCTACACAGTARCTGTGCACAGTAAGGTGCTTTTGAGTCATTTAACTCTGTTTAATTTGRAGACAGAGCAAATGCCTGTGATCCCAAGGAGTGTGTGGTTATTATCCCTMTTAGTCAGTGTGCTCTGTAGTGCAGGAATTAGAGTCCCTGAGAARCTGGGGATTTTAACCACCTCTCCAAGCTTCTATTAGCAGCCACCTCACTGTAGCAGATGTTTAAATATGCTTCACTCTCAGATTCTCTGGGATCTTGAGGGCTGAGGRGGTTTCCTTGCTGCAGGAATCTCCTGGTGTGCTCAGGAGGATGGTGGGGAGAGAATCACAGAGAGGATGGAGGTGCCTGCAGAGCTCTAAAGCAAATCCTGAAAACATCCTGCCTTGACAACATCCCCAGGCTGCTGGAGGAGCAGAATGCAAACACATTGCTGCTGGGGAGGGGTTTTTTTTCTTTTTTCCTTGACTTCTGTGACGTTTTTCTCTTGCACAGCAACTGCCTGACGTACCGGCGCATCTACCTCCCCCCCAGCAGCCCCGAGGACCTCATCCAGCCCGGCCTCTTCAAAGGCACCTATGGCAGCCACGGGCTGGAGATTGTCATGCTGAGCTTTCATGGCAAGAAAGCCAAGGGCACCAAGATCACTGTGAGTGCWTTTGCCTTTCTCTCAGGTGCTTGTGGAAGTGTTCTCAGTGCTGTTGGGTGCACTGCAGAGGTTTCTGTCTGGCTGCCCAAACCCTGTTGTTCCCTGTGGTGAATGTCAGCAGAACCTGCTCTGCAAAGTTTCTCCTGGCTCCTGCTTGCTTTGCTCTCCCTTCCAGCTGCTGTCTGTGAGCAGCTGGTGGCAGGTCACTGGAGATCCCCTGTGTGTGTGTGAGGTACCMAATGTTGGCAGCTCTTCACTGGAGTCAGGCAGGGGAGCTCCTTCCTCCCCGCAGGGAGGGATTCTGCTGAAATGCAGCTGCAGCTTTGACTTCCTCTCACCCTTGCAAGTACAGCTTTTTGATTTCAAGTTCTGCTTCTGGGAAGGGCAAAGCAGAGATGTCAAAGAACAGCAAACAAGGTCCAAGCAGTTTGTTTTGTTTTTTTTTTTTTTTATTGCCAGCTTGGTGATTGTAGAATAGAATGAACTATTAACAAATTCAGGTGATCTCTCTGTAGCACCTGGTATCTSCAGCTGTGCTGTTCCTTCCTGTCCCCAGGGAGATCCCAACATCCCAGCTGGCCAGCAGACAGTGGAGATWGACCTGGCACATCCCCTGCAGCTGCCTGACATCGAGACCCTGCGGGATTTCAGCGAGCTGTCCCGCATCGTGCTGGAGGTGCAGGAGCAGGTCCGGCGYGAGGAGCAGCAGCAGCAGCAGGAGGAGGAGCACTGCCAGCCCCCTGCCTCCCAGCCTGCCAGCCCCCTGCCAGGAGAAGGTGCTGAGGGGGCAGAGACTGCAGCTGGGGCAGAGGGGACGCCCCAGRGCAAGGCCCCAGCTTCCCAGCCCTTCGTGCTGCCCATGGGAGTGATCTCGAGGAATGAGGATTATCCCCGCACCTGCAGGATCTGGTAACTGCTGGTTTCGTGGCTGAGGCATTTTTCAAAGGGAAGGGGGGAGTCTTTGAGGTGTGTCCTGTATTTGTGTGCCTGTGGATCTCCCAGCCCCTTGGGCTCTGATTTCACAGAATCTCAGAATGGTTTGGGTTGAAAGGGACCTAAAATCCCATCTTGTTCCACCCCTGCCATGGGCAGGAACACCACCTTCCACTAGATCAGGTTGCTCCAAGCCCTGTCCAACATGCCCTTGAACATTTCCAAGGATGTGGAATCCAGTCTCTGATTCCTGCCTCTGCTGCCCAATTTCCCCCAAACCAAATTTGGTTTGTCCCCTCTCTCAGCACACTGTCATCTGCCATCCCACTTCCTGGCTGGATTTACTTCAGAAGCTGGCACCTCTCCTGAATCCCACACACTCCCCCTTTTTTTTTTTTTGGTGTGTTTTATGTCCCAGAGCTGCCCAGCTCATATATTTAGAACTGTTCAAGCTGCTTCCCATCCCTGTGTGTGTGTCATTCACGTTCCCTGGCTGTGGGAACACTGCTCTTTCCCACCTTTCCCTGGCTTCTGGTGCCTGGGGGTGCAGGAGGTGCAGGCATGCAGAGAGCTGTGCTGGATGGGAGCTGCTGAAGCAGCACACTCAATGAAGTGTGCAAAAAGAGCCCAAAAGCTCAGGCTTAGGCAGGTGACCTTCAGCCAAACATCTGTGCTCRTGGAAAAACCTGCCCAGAGCTGCTTAATCCCAGAAGGCTCCTGCTGTCACAGCTCAGTTGTGCTTGGATAAAACCCTGCTCCACCTGCTGCTTGCTCAGAGCTTTGAGTGACCTTTATTCCTCCTCAGGTCCTGCTAGATTTTTTTTTCTGCTTTTTAGATTTTTTTCTCCCTTCCCTTAGGTTTTGCCTTTCTGGTCACACTCTCAGCATGCCTTTGCTTTGCTGGGAGGATTGAGCCTGTGCTGATCCTTGAGTTGCACAAGTATTTAATGCCCTACAAGGGGCAGTGGCCAATGGTCTGAGAGCAGAGGGGCAGGGCAAAGGGCAGCAACCTGCAGAGGGGATGAGGGATGAAAATTGGGGTGGGCAGGGTTAAGTGACCAATGAGGGAAGCAATGCAGGGTAAATTGGCAGTGGTTCTGCAGGCACCATGAGGGAAATCTTCTCTGTCAGTCTGGGCAGGGCACTCCATGGTAAATCCTTCTAGGGCAAAGCCTGGAGTTTCCCTGAGGGGATTTTTAGGGTTCCCCCAACTCAGATGGGTTTTGGAGGCTGAACTACTGAAAAACCCAGCTTTGGTGTGCAGATGCCAATGAGGATAACCCAAAGCAGGAACCTGCAAATAGCACCAGGGAGTTCCTTGTCTTGACAGAAAACACGAGTGTAAAACTCGCTGTTGTGTCACAACACAGAGCAGAGTTCTGTGCTGATTTTTTTTTAACTAAACACTGGCTGATGCTGGCTGTCCTCACACCTGTTYTCTCCTCATCCCCTGGCAGTTTCTATGGGACAGGGCTCATTGCTGGCCATGGCTTCACCAGCCCCGAGAGGACGCCGGGGGTGTTCGTGCTGTTCGACGACGACCGCTTCGGCTTCATCTGGCTGGAGCTGAAATCCTTCAGCCTCTACAGCCGCATCAAAGTCTCCTTCCAGAACGCCCAGGCACCTTCCAGGGAGGCCTTTGATGAGATGCTCAAGAACATTCAGTCCCTGGCTACTTGAGGAAGTGGTTGGTGGATGGACAGGGGTGGCAAAGGCTGCTGCGCTCCCCGGCCGSGGCTGCCGTGGGGAGTCCTGGCTCTGGGTACCTCTGGATAGAAGCATGCACTTTGAATAAAGCCTTCTGACCCCAAATGTACACACATCCCAGCTCAGACATGCCCTTTTTCCTCTGTGCCACTCCACGCTGCTCCCCAGCAGTCCTTGTTTCCCTGTCTGTGCTTTGGAGAGCTGGAGGGATCCTGCAGAGGAGGGAGCTGACCTTCCTTAGTGCAAAAATGAGAATGTATTGGGACAAAACCAACTTCTGCACAGAGGAACAGGCAGTGAGAGAGCACATCCTCCCCTCCAGAAACCTTTCTGTGGGTGCAGCACTGCCAGGAGAGGCTGGTGTGATCCCTGCATCCTTGGCTTGCTGATTGGAGTGTGTGGTTTCCTCTGGAGAATTCCCTCAGCAAGGGCAGGATCCYCTCTGCAGATGAGTGTGTGCAGCATTGTCCTGGCTTCTGGAGCTTGATGGATGTGCTGTCCCTGGAGCTGCAGSTCTGGGGGTCTCCCTGAGACCAGAGATGATTTTTTTTCCTCCTTGCAGGAGCTGGGTGTGGGACTGGAGATGGGTGTGAACTGCAAAACCCTGATGTGTTCTGATTTGTACCTGAGAGGTTTTCTCAAATCTTGTAAAGTGGGTCTGAAAAGGCACAGGAAAGAGCAAAAAGAAACCCAGCTGTGTGAGATGAGCACAGAAAAATGGGCAGCAGAAGGTGCCACATGTCACTGTGTGAGCCCAGGGGTGCCATTCCTGGTCAGGGTGCCCTTCAGAGTGACAAGGGATTGTCCTGGTGTTGTGTGGCTTGTTCTGGCTCCTGGAACTGGGTGCTGCTGCCCYACTCCCAGCACCCTTCTTTCCCTTTCCAGATGATTTTGTGGCAGATCTGAGCTCCACTGGGATTTGTGTGCTCCCTTTGGACTGTGCTGTGCAGGAAAACCCTGGCCAGGGCTCCTCTGCAGGCTGGGGCTGAGCTGGAAACCATCAGCACTAACACAAGCCTTTGTTGCAGCTGCYCTCTGGCTGTGCTGACAAACTCCAGGTCCCTTCTCTTCTCCCCAGATCCGTGTCTAACAACACCCTGCCTTTACATCTCTGCAGTTKGAGGTCTGTAAATGTGTCTGTACCTGTGCTGGGAGGTTTCAGGCCCCTTCTGGGGGGAARTTTCAGTCCCTGCCTGGTTCCAGTGCCTGTGAGCAGCTTTTATTCTCACTCTCACAAGGGCTTTATGCCRTTTTTGCCTCTCATGTGTTCCCTCAGCTGTCTGCAGCAGGGACAAGGAGCAGCAGCTCGTGTCACTCACAGGATTAATTCCTGTCTCTCTGGAACAGAGCTCTCCAAACCTCTGGGGATTTCAAGGTGATTCAGGGCACTTCTCCCTTTGTTTCCTGCAGCTTTGTGAGGAGTGGCAGGGCTGCCTCAGTGTTGGGGTGAGGAGCTGTCCCAGGCCTGCTGGATAAATTGGGAGATCAGGATTGTTGTGAGCAGCCTGTGCAGGTTTTCCTGCAGAGGGAAGAGCTGGGATCACACACAGGGCTGGAAGACAGGGAGTGGCTGCTCTCTGTGCCCTGGTGAGGGGGCAGAGGTGAGTGGAGCTGAAATTGGGCATCTCAGCCTTGTGCAGCAGCTGCTGCTGAGCTCTGAGCAGAACTGSATGCACACAGAGGTTTCCAGGTTGGTGTGGGTTTGTGGGACAGCTGAAGGTGTTCAGTGCTGGGTTAAGGGTTGGACTCCATCTCAGAGGTCTCCAGCCTTAAGTGATTCTGTGATCAGGACTTTGTTTGGTATCTCAGTGGTTTATGTTGGAATTTGCTGTTGGGCTGCTGCAGTTCTGCCTGGTGTTCTCCTAACAGCCCACAGGGATGGGAGATGTCCCCTTGGGCAGCTGTTCCCATTGCCTGTCCCTAAAAAAAAACAACCCCTCCCCAGCTCTTCTTCAGCTGGATCCACAGCTCTGATTGCAGATCCCTCCCCACTTCAGTATCCCCACCAAAATTTGAAAAAAGCCCTAAAATTTTACACAACTGACTCGATAATTTTTGCTTTTACCTTTTAAATTAAATTAATTTTTTTCTAAAAGGGAGATTAAAATCCAGATTGCATTGATTGCCCTGCAGGTACCTGAGGCTTGAGTCACTCTCCCAGGTGCTGAGCTGTCTGTGGCCTCTGTCCTTTGTCACAGGTTGTGCACCTGCTCTTCTCCAGGCTCCTTGTCCCTTCTGGACCTTTCCAGTGGCAGTGCCAGGGGCCTCCTGAAGGCCAGACCTGCTGCASAGAAGGGTTTTGGTGGTGGCTGATGCCCTGTGGGATTTTCCCAGCTCTGCCTTGCCCCTGTAATGGCATCTTTTTTATTTATAACTCACCTGGCTGGCCTCAAAGTGTCAGGATAATTCCTGATGAAAGGCAGAACTGCTGGTACCCCTTGGCTTCATTCTGTCTGGAGCAAAGGGAGCAGCAAGTTTTGTATTAATACTCCTCCTCTGATGCCTTTTCTCACCACCTGCTGCTCCAAGGCTGGCAGGCTTTTGTGGCATTTCAGCAGAGAATCCCCTCTGGTTTGGCTGAGGGTGAGGAAAGCTGTGAAAGTTGGGTTTGGGAATGCTGGGGGTGCTCCTGTGCCTGTTCCTTTGTGGCTCTGTCACTGCTTCCAGAGCAAAGCAGGGCAGCGTGGAGTCCAAACTCCCAGCTCTGGAATCTTTGGGAAAGGGGAGCAGCCCCTGCTGCTGATTCTCCCCAGCGTCCTTTTGGCTCTGCAGGGAATCTTGGGGACAATTGGCTGCATTTCTTCATCCCAGATGGGTGGGAAGTGCTGGCAGGGATGGAAAACAACTTGTCAGGGGTAGGGATGCTCTTGGCAGGAGCCTTTTGGATTAAACAAAGCCCTTGCAGGGAGTTTGCAGAGCCCCAATGGCCACTGCAAGACCTGGAGCCGAATTCTGGCTCGGGGACAAGGAGTGTCTGGTTCCTGTGCTGGGGGATGGCTTCTGCTCCTCCATCCTGCTCCCTGGGTTGTCAGAACACACGGATTTGGCCAGCTGGAAAACAGGAACATCAAAGCTTCAGTTTGTTTGCCTTGGGCCAGCTTTGGGAGCTGTGGGTGTGCTGTGCTCAGGCGTGGTGGGAGATTCACTGCCCTCCACGGGGATTTTACTGAGGAGCAGGAAAAAAGGATGGGATTGTTCATAAATCGGGATGTCAGCTCCTTTGTGGAGTGAACAGCAGTTGGGAATGTGTGCTGGGGAGAAAGGGAGTTCTGTGTAAACACCTGGAGGTGTCAGCTCCCAGGAAAAGCCCAAACCACGGCTGGCTTGGTGTTCACTTTCCAACAAGGATGACTTTGTTTTGCTTTTTATTAATTCAAACCTAGTGGAACTCACTGGGAGTGCTGGGTGTTGTGTGGAAATGGGCTGTTTAGGCTCAGCTTGGTAGTTGTAGGGAATGGTGATGTGTTAACTCTGTTTTGTAGCTGGCTGCTGACGTGGCCAGGAATCCTCTGTGGTGCTGCCCTGGCCAGTGGGACAGGGAGTGATTTGGGATTGGAGTGGAAGAGGGAGGTACCGAACTTTGTGTGCTGAATTCAAACGTGTGGTTCTGGTTTTTGTTTGGATTGCAATCTTTGGAACTTGTGAGGCAAAGAGCACTTGTTCATTAGCTTAATTAAAGCAACCTGCACTTTTGTTTTGTCATTGATTACTCCCCCTCCCCTGTTCCCACGTGTATTTTGCACTCACCACTTTAACTTGACACTGATGGATTAATCTGGGCATTTCCTGTAGGTTTTGAGTGTGGGTAAGTCTCTTTAAAAGTATTAAAAATGAAGGTGAAACATAAATCCCTGCTTTGTGCAGAGGGCAGTGGGAGGAAACCATTGCACATCCACCACAAACATTCATGTGGAACATGAGAAGTTGTTGTTCAACCAAGGGCTGGGGGTTTKTCCTTTTCTTGGTGGCTTTGAGAGGAATGGGATGTACAAAATCAACACCTGGCCTRCTTCACCCCAGGTTTTGGAAAGCTGAGCAAGCCCTGTGTATTATTTTACACCTGATCATTGTTACCCAAGGAGCCTTTTCCAATTTCAAATAATAAAAAGCAAAAGTTTTGTGAACTTAGTTCTGTTTGCTTCTTTCTTTCCCCGCCTTGTCCCAAAGGGAAACGTTGGGCCTGTTGCACCCTCCTGATGTGCAGCTGCCTGYCTTCCAACGTGGGATAGGAAATAATAACTAAAAATATTAAATGCCCTTRTTTGGGTGCTTGGTGAGCAGTTCTGACTTCCTGAAGGTGTGAGACCCGCATCCCACAGCTCCTGCTGTGAAATCCCAGTTCTTATCCCTGTTCCGTGTCCCCTGGGCTCCCTCCCACAGCTGGGCTCTGCCCTCCCCTTTCTGCATCCTCCCAGTGCATTCCCTGGAGGAGGGGGAGGAAACTGGGGCGTGTTCCACTCATCCCAGTTCCCAGCAGGAATTTCCTTCCTCCTCCTCCCAGGGGAGAAGGTTAATTAATGGCTAATTAATTAGCTCCTCCTGTAGTTCCTCGGGGCTGTCTCTCCTTTCCTTGCCCACTGCCAGGATCCAGCTGTCCTTAACCTCGGTGCGTGATGGGCTCCGCTCCTGGTTTAATGTCACCTGGTCCCTTCTGAGCCGCCGTGGGGTTAAATCCCATGGAATTCCATCCCGTGGGTTCAATCCCGTGGAATTCCATCCCGTGGGTTCAATCCCCTGGAATTCCATCCCGTGGGTTCCATCCCCTGGAATTCCATCCCGTGGGTTCCATCCCCTGGAATTCCATCCCCTGGAATTCCATCCCGTGGAATTCCATCCCGTGGAATTCCATCCCGTGGGTTCAATCCCGTGGAATTCCATCCCGTGGGTTCAATCCCATGGAATTCCATCCCGTGGGTTCAATCCCCTGGAATTCCATCCCGCGGGATTCAATCCCGTGGAATTCCATCCCGCGGGATTCAATCCCCTGGAATTCCATCCCGCGGGATTCTCCCCAGCAGCCGCTGCCGGCCGAGGCAGGGCCGCGCTGTGTCCGCCAGAGGGCGCCTGGAGACCGGACACGGACATGGACACGGGATTGGGATTGGGATCCGCATGGACACGGACATGGACACTGGTGGGATTGGGATCCATATGGACATGGACACAGAGCTGGACACTCATGGGATTGGGATCCTCATGGAGATGGACACAGACATGGATACTTGTGGGATTGGGATCCGCATGGACACAGAGATGGACTCTTGTGGGATGTGCATGGACATGGACGCTCATGGGATTGGGATCCACATGGCCATGGACACGAACATGGACACTTGTGGGATCAGGATTCACATGGACACTCACGGGACTGGGATCCACATGGATGTGACCATGTGTCAGCCAGGGATCCACATGGACACCAACACTTGTGGGACCGGGATTCACACAGACACTCACGAGATCAGGATCAAATGGACCCTGACATTTATGGGATCAGGATCCACATGGACATGGACACTCATGGGATCAGGATCCACACGGACACTGGGAGCCACACAGACACGTGAAATGCTGCACCCTGAGGCTCTGGGGTCAGGCCTCCTGCTGAAATCGGGACCCCTGGAGGTACCTTGGGACCCAGGGGCATCCCCCAGCTGGGACTCGGCCCCTCCTTCCCTGCTCCTCCCACCCCTCCCCAGCTGATCCCAAGTGAACCCGTTCCCACCTCCGGTTCCCTCCCCTCCCTCTCTCCCTTCATGGCTTCCCTATCCTGGAAGCATTTTCCTCCGTGGGTGGCTTCTCCCTGGGGCTCTCTGTCACCTTGTCATCCCTGTGTCACCTTGTCATCCCTGTGTCACCTTGTCATCCCTCTCCTCACCCCCGGGACCCAAATTATTCCTGCCCTGGCACTCACTGCCAGCCCAGAGCTGCAGCCCCGGGAGCCTGGAGTGTCCCCTGTCCCTGAATCCTGGATTCCATCACCCCYGAGCCCTCAGAGCGATTTTCCCCGCGCTCCCTGCTCCTCCATCCCAGCCTTTTCCCGACTCCCGTGATCCCGAGCTCCGTTACCTGCCCGGCTCGGCCCCGCCGTGTTCCCGCTAATTAAAAACAAGCCAGCAGAGCCTGGTGAGTGATGAGCGGGATGGACCCGCTCCATTTAGGACTTCTGGGATAAATAACACGGAAATTGAATTTTCTGCCGCTCTGGAAAAGAGAACCTTTGGATATTGCTCAAGCACCTTCCCAAGCTGTGAAGGGGAAACTTGGCTTTGCTTGGGACCATTCCCGAATATTCCCGGTGCTATTTTTATTTAGGGAGAAGGTGCCAAATTGTCGCTGTGCTGGGCGGTGCTGACACGGGGGCAGGTGGAGGGGAAACCCCCTCCTCTCCAAAACAAGCGGATGGGAAAAGCCGCGGCCGGGAGCCGGGAGCCAGGAAGCAGGAGCTGCATCCCGGCCTCCTCCTCCTCCTCCTCCACCTCCTCCTCCTCCTCCCTCTTTGTTTTCTCTAATTGCACAGCCAGGCCTCCGGGCACGGCCTGTTTCTTCCTCCGCTGGCACAGAGCTCTGCTGGGACGTGCTGACCCGGGAGCGGGGAATGCCAGCCCGGGAATGGGGAAATGCCAGCCCGGGAGCGGGGAATGCCAGCCCGGGAGCGGGGAATGCCAGCCCGGGACAGGGATCCGAGGGGTTTGGGCTTCCCCGGGGAGCGCTGCTCGGCCCCTCCGCGCTGCCGGGGGCTCTGCCCCGCAGGGATGTGCTGCTCCCGGGGGAAAATCCAGGGATGAACCCTCTAACACCCCGATTCTTCCAGCTGGAGCATCCCCTGGGATGGATGGATGGATGGATGGATGGATGGATGGATGGATGGATGGATGGATGGATGGATGATGGATGGATGCAGGCGCCGGGGCAGCACCACAAACAGCCGGAGCGGGGTCCCAGCACATTTAACCCTTTCCTTTAAGCCTTTTTGGGGCGGGATATCAGCAATCCCCTGCTCTCCGCAGCGCTTCCCCTGCTYGTTTTCCCGTTGGGAGAGGGCTCAGGGAGGCGAGGTGGAATTACAGCATTACAGACAAAGCCCTAATTTAATCCTCCCCTCCTCCCCGCACGGAGAGCGCGGCGGGGGGAGCGTTCTGCGGGGCGCGCCGCAAATGGGGCGGGATGGACGAGGAGGGATTGCTCCATCAGCGCTCCTAATGGCTCAAGCAGCAACATCCATATTCATCAACCCGGGCGGGAGAGGGAGCCGRCCTCTGCTCGGCGGTGCAGCCACGAATAAAGGCAGATTAGGAAGTGCACGGAGCTGCCGCGGCTCGGCCTCGGCATTAAGAGGGAGCCCAAGGAGAGAAGATGCAATCAAAGCTGTCTGGAGGCTGCTGGAGGATTAGCTGAGTCAACCGGCAAAGAGCTGAGCTCATTTGTCGGGCTATTTTCGGGAGCCTGGATGGAATTTTACCCTCAATTAGCGATCTCACACTTGGACAGAAAGGAATTATCCAAAACAAAAAAAGGGCTTTTTCCATGAGTTGGGTTTGGGCAGCGCAGGGCTGTGRGGAGCTCACCGAGGTGAGGAGCCAGGGAGAGAGGGAGAAATGATGGATCCTCTTTGGCCAAGGGAATTGTGTGCAGGGAGTGCCACAAATGTGTTGGCAGAAGGACCCAGAGGTCTCCCACCACCACGCAGGGCTGGGTCAGGCCAGCTGGGGCTTTTTCTGTCCCCACCAGGGACGCAGGACTCATCCTTTTCCAGCCAAGAATGACCAATGACCCCTAAAATGTCATTGGAAAATCCAGCACCGAGTCTGGCTCTGCCCCTTTGCAGCTGAGCTTTGGGTTATCGCAGAATCCTGGGAGAGACCTCAAAGCTCATCCCTGCCATGGACAGGGACACCTTCAACCATCCCAGGGTGCTCCAAACCCTGCCCAGGGGACACTTCCAGGGATGGGGCAGCCACAGCCAGGGCCTCCCCACCCTCCCAGGGAACAATTCCTGCCCAATATCCCACCCATCCCTGCCCTCTGGCAGTGGGAAGCCATTCCCTGTGTCCTGCCCCTCCATCCCTTGTCCTCAGTCCCTCTCCAGCTCTCCTCCAGGTGCTGGAAGAGGCTCCAATTTCTCCCTGCAGGTTTCTCTGTGTGTCGGTGAGGGTGGATTCTGCAGCTTGAACCAAAACTGCCCCCGTTTCCCCCAAAATCCACCCGTTTCCCCCAAAATCCACCCATTTCCCCCAAAATCCACCCATTTCCCCCAAAATCCACCCATTTCCCCCAAAATCCACCCATTTCCCGGTGGGTTTGGCCGTGGGGGGAAGGGGCTCTGCAGGGCTGGCTGCTCTCCCAGCCCTCAGAGGGTGCAGGCAGCAGCTCCCGCTGACGGAGAGGCCAAAAATAGAACCTTTCCCGAGAGAGGGGAGGAATTCTACTTTTCCTGACACCCTGCAATAGCCTTGAGGCTGCCAGCGTGGTGATAAGCAGTTGTTTGCCTGTGCTCTGGAGCAAACGTGGTTTATCTCTTCCTTGTTCCAGCCCTGCAGGGAAAAAAAAAAAAAAACCCAGCGATTTTGCGGCCGTGGGACACGTCAGGTCTGTATTTGATTGTTTCTCTCTTGCAGCAGCGCCCGGAGATTTGTCTGGAATTCCCAAGGCTGGCAGGACTCAGGGCCGTTTTAATTTTGAACTAAAAGCCAGGAGCAGGGCAGCTCTGCAGGGATTTTGGGGGGCGATCCGAGCGGATCTGAGCCCTGAATCGGGGCTGTTTTGGGGAAGTCGGGGCTGTGAGTGCCCATCCCGGCTGCTCCCTCCGCGGCTTTTCCGGCAGGAGGAAAGGAAACATTCCCGGCCGCCTGCACAAACAGGAGGCCCCGGGGAGGAAACGCATCGAGGCTGGGGAAAATCCTGACCTCGTCCTGCAAAGCTCGGGGCTCCAAGGGRGGATTAAATCCCAGAGAAAAGGGGGGTTCCCCCCTCCCGGCTCCAAAATCCCCGGTTTGGGTGAGGTGATGCTGCAGGGCACGGTGATGCTGCTTTTGGTGGGCAGGAGAAAACCTTGCTGAGAGGAGAAAACCTTTTCAGGAGGAGAAAACCTTGCTGAAAACCTTCTGCTCTTCGTGAAAGATTTGATATTCAACACGAAGCTGATTCGAGGTGTTTTTTTAGCCATCAGCCCCTGGGGGTGATGCCTCACTTCAGCAGTCACAGCCTCTGGCAGCAGCAGCTCTGCCCAAGCTTTTCCCTCCATAAAACTCCTCAAATCCTTTGCTTCCCCCTCCATAAAACTCCTGAAATCCTTTGCTTCCCCCTTCCCCGGGGCTCGGTGGGTACGAGCAGAGGCTTTTCCCAGCCCCAGCCCCTCCCCGGGAAGCAGGATGACATTAAATCCAAAACAAATTACGTTGTGCGTTCGAGCGAGGCTGCTGGGATGCCTTTTCCTCCCCTAACGATGGAGGCACTGGGAATTGCAGCACCATTAATTCCTCCTCTTTTTTTGCCTCCTGCGAGTTGTCAGCGCCTCTCCCCCGTGCCCGGTGAGTGCCTCATGCTCTGCCTCGGATGCTCTGCTGCCTCCCTGGGATCTTTGTGCTGAAAGAGCCCCCCCAGCAGCCTGGGAATGCTGTGGGGAGRATCCCGGGGCTGCAGCAGGGATTGCAGCAGGGCCACCCCAATCCCGGCATCCCAAAGCCTTTCCCTTCTGCTTCAGAACCTTTTGGGGTTTCAGGGCTGGGGCAGCTGCCAGGCTCCGAGGCATCCCCAGGCTGCAGGAAGATCAGTGCTGCCGGCTCCKGGAATGGGAAACTGCTGCTCAGAGGGCGATAAAGGTTATTAAATGTCAGGCAGAAATAAAGCTGCCTTTCCCCCACTTATTCCCTGTTTTCCCCTCCCTGGCTGTGCTGTCTGCAGGCGCTGCAGAGGGAGGTGGGGGCTGGGAGCMGCTGGATTTGGGATGGGGGATCCCTGGGGTCACTCCTGCAGCTTTGGGGGGTCCCAGCCACAGGTCAGGGGTCTCCAGGCCGAGCCTGGCTCAAGGACAGATTAAACGGGCTCATTCCCGGCCAGGCACAGCCTCACGGGGAGGGGAAYGGCTTTGGGWTCCMTCTTTGGGATGYGGGRTGCATCCAAGGCTTTGCCGAGCTCAGAGTGTCGGTGACAGCCCCAGAGGAGGTGACAGCAGCCCTGCTGTCCCTGCCACACCTCAGCTGCCAGCTCCGTGCCCCGGGGGCTCCGCAGCAGCACGAACGGGTTCTTCCAGTCCCGCCGGGGCGGGCGGCACCCGGGGCCGGGGAAAGCAGCGGGCGCATCCCCGCCTCGCCCTGTTTGGCTTTCGCTTTGTCACCCGGAGCTGGGATCGATCTCTGGACAGGGAAATTCGCCGGGAGTGTCCCTGGCACGCCCGGGGCTGGGCACTGCTCTGCCCCACGCTCTGCGGGAGCAGCCCCGGCCGGGGGCACAAGGTAAAAGGGCATTTTTGGGGGTTCCCCTGGGGCCAGGCTGGGGCTGGGGGGGTGCGTGGGGGCTGAGCCCACCGGGCAAAGCTGCTGGGAGGGAATATCGGGGGCTGGCCGGCAGCAGAGGGTGTGGAATGGCAAAAGCTGGGAAATCCGCTGTGGTTTGGAAACGTTTTGGGGTTTTTTTTCGGTGGGGGTCAGTGAGCAAAGCGCGGCTGCCGTGAGATCCCAAATCGTGGCGTCTCTGCTGATGCCCCTGAGGGCTCACCCCGGGCACTGCTGTGACACCTCCGTGCCCTGGGCTGTCCCTCCCGGCTCCCGGGTTGGCAGAGGGCTGGAGGGACAAGTGCTGCCTCCAGAGATGGTGTTTGTAAAGTCCTGCTTGGGCTGTGGGGGAGCTTTGCACAAACAGATCCAGGAGTCACTGCTGGAGAGGAAATAACAACACATTTCCAGAGAGCCCAGGGGCCTCTGGCCAGGRAAGGTAAAATCTGAGGCTTGGGAGGGTAAAATCAGAGAATTGKGGGGTGGTTTCAAAGAGCACCTTGTTCCACCCCACAGCTCAAAGTGAGCTTGGTTTGGGTAGATTTGGTGTGTGTTTAAAAAAAATAGTCACTTAGGGGTGAGAGGCACTGACATCTCATCTGCTCACATTCCATCCCCACCTGCCCCATCCCATCCCAACCCACCTGATCCCACTGGAAGGAGCAAACCCCACCACAGAGAGCTGCAGGACCGTGAGTTACAGTTGCCTTCCATGCCTGGAGTTATTTACTTGCTGTTATTATTTGCTTATTTGTTCATGAATTTGGAAGATTTTTGTACAAACCAATCAGGGATGGGATTCCCTGGGGATGGAGCCATTCCCTGGGAGTGCAGTGGCTCTTTTGTCCCTGTCCCTGTCCCTTGCTGGTGACCAGGATGGTCAGTGCCAAATCCCCTGGGATTGCAGAGGTGACCCTGGGAAGGCACAGCAGGGAGGTGACACCTCAGCAGGATGCTCAGGAGGGGATCCCTGCTCAGGGATCCCATCCCTGCCAGGATTTGGGAATAAAAGCAGGAAAAGGTTGATCCTCTGCCCTTGTCATGCCTKGATATCCACTAGCAAACCTTTAATTTTTATCCACGTGAATCCCAGCAAAGGAGAGCTCCTGGCACAGAGGGAGGCTCTCCATGGCCACCAGTGGGACACAGAGCAGGTCCCTGTCCCCAAACACTCCACACACGAGGAGAAGGAAGCTCTGGTGGCTTCTGCATCAGAGCTTCAGCCAGGACCGAGAAAAGACGAGGATTTTCCCCACTGTTGAGCAAACAGGGGGCGTTCAGCATGGGAGGGTCCGKCTTAATGCCACAAACAAGATTGGATTAGGAGGGATTTGCAGAGGGACAGTCTGGGAGAGCGGCTTATTTAGGTTTYGAGCAGCTGTGTCACAACCATCCGTGGTGTGGCAACACTGCCTTGCGTTGGGCTGGGCTTGGGTGTTGGGTTTGAGGGCCCAGGGAGCAGCCTGGGGCTCCTGGGCTGGGACAGGAGCAGATCAGCACCAGGAACCCGGAATCTTCCTTATCTTGGGAGGCTGAACCAAATCTYTTAGCCCATGAGATGGTGAGGGTGAGTATCCTTTGGGGCTTGGGTGGTTTCCCGCTGGGTTTTTATTTAATGCCAATTAATTCATCCCCGTGCAGGTGGCTCGGTGATGTTGAAGCCTCTCGTTGTCCCTGTCCCTGTCCAGGTGCTGTGGCTCTGGTGGCACAGCCCAGCCCCGAGGGGCTGCCCCTCTTTGGGCACGGRGCCAGCCTGGCCCTGTGGTGTGACAGCACCTGGGCTGTGGGGTTTTTATCAGAGCTGTTCTCTCGTTCCTCCCCAGCCCCTGCTCTGCTGGATTTGTCATCACAGTGGGGATGGCACCACTGACACCTCTGCAGTGAGCAGGGACAGGACCTGGGCAGTGACACAGAGCCACCAGGGCAGGTTTAGGGTGGGTCTCAGGGAAAGGTTCTTCCCCCAGAGGTTCAGGCACTGCCCAGAATCCCCAGGGAATGGGCACAGCCCCGAGGCTGCCACAGCTCCAGGAGAGTTTGGGCACTCCCAGGCACAGGGTGGCACCGTTGGGGGGTCTGGGCAGGGCCCCACAGGGACTGGGGTGATCCCTCTGGGTCATTTCCAGCTCAGGACATGCTGGGATCCTTCTGCCATCAAACCCCTGGCTCCTTCCCGGATCTGGCAGCTCCTGCCCTGGCCCTGATCCTGCTGCTCAGGGTGGGGTGAAGCAAAAAAAAAAATTACCCAATACTTGAGTAACTTCCACAAAATTCACTTCCTTTGAGCCTGATGTGGGTGTCCCCCTGTGCTGATGTGGGTGTCACCCTGTTCCTGATGGGGATGTCACCTTCTGCCTGATGTGGGTGTCCTCCTGTGCCTGATTTGGGTGTCACCTTATGCCTGATGATGATGTCCCCCTGTTCCTGATGTGGGTGTCACTTTATGCCTGATTTGGGTGTCCCCCTGTGCCTGATGGGGCTGTCTCCCTGTTCCTGATGTGGGTGTCACCCTGTGCTGATTTGGGTGTCCCCGTGCCTGATTTGGGTGTCCCCCCATGCCCAGCACACCCTGCCCTGTGCCTGAAGGGGATGTCCCCCTGTGCCTGATGTGGGTGTCCCCCTGTTCCTGATTTGGGTGTCCCCTGTGCCCAGCACACCCTGCCCTGTGCCCCCCTCCCGCTGCTGGCCCCCAGCCCTGGCAGATGCCAGCATGGCTGTGACACTGCTGCTGCTGGAGCCGAGCTGGGCTGGGATGGAGAAGGGAAAATAGGGCACTGGTGGTGTGTGACAGACACAGCCACCCCCGGAGCCTTTGTCTGAGCACCGGGAACAGGGAGGAACAGCCACAGCAGCTCCCCTGTGCCAGAGCTGCAGCTRCAGCCCCTGGGGCAGCGATGCCTTGGGAACAGAGACTGGGCACAGCCAGAGAATAAAGGAAATATTTATCGAAAGGCCTCTAGGATCCACCTTGGGCGGGACAGGAGCCTTGGGGGGATGCTCTGAGGCACAGCAAAGGGCTCTGCTCAGGGCTGGGGCTGGGAGGATGAGCAGGAGCAGGAATCCTGTGCTGATATTCCAGCCTCCTCTCTCCATCAGGGGCTCTTGCTCCCCCAAATCCTCAGGCAGACCCCTCTGGGTGAATGCAGGCAGTGCCTGGGCCCCTTTGGGAGGGCTGAGCTGGAGGATTTGGTGGCCTCCTCTCCAACTCTTCATATCAGAGACTCCCTTGTTGTTGAGAGCCCCCCAGAATTGCCCCCCAGGCAATCAAAACCAGCCCCCAGGGGGCTCAGCCTTGCCCCGTTTCCCATCCCTTACCATGAAACCCCTGGAGTTTTTCCCCTGGAGGGTCAGGGGAGGAGCCAGATCCCAGCACTGCCCTCTGAGTGGGATCCCCCCCGAGCTCCCACCCAGTTCCTCCTCCCCACTGGGGCTCTCCCCTCTCTGATCTCACCTGACACTTTTTTTCCCCCAGAGTGGCTCACCTGGGGAGGAGCAGAGCAGGTCATTCCCAATCCTCAGGGGGCTGAGTGCTGGGGAGGCCTAAAATCCAGCTAAAGGTGAGAAAAGGGCTGAGGAACCCCCGTTTGATGGGGATCCTGCCTGGTTTTGTTTAATATYCCAGATATCAGGGTGTGAGGGGCTTGGACAAGGAGTGCCGGGCTGGAGAATCCCCCTTTGATGGGAACCCCACCTCATTCTATTTGATATTTGTATATGTGATTGTGTCAGGCAGGCTTGGGCTGCAGAACTCTTCATTGATGGGGATCCCATCTTATTTTAGTTAAATTTGGGCTGGAGAATTCCTCTTTGATGTGAATCCTGCCTGATTTTGCTCCAATATCCCAGATGTCAGGGGGCAGAGGGGCTTGGGTGGGTTGGAGAATCCCTCTTTGATGGAGACCCTGCATCATTTTGCTTGATATTTTGAATATCTACACCTGCAGGGACTTCAGATTATTTGCTCCTGTTTTTGATGGGGACCCCACCTTATTTTTGCTTGATATTTTGGATACCTGCAGGTGCAGAGACTTGAGATAATTTGTCCCCCTTTTTCATGGAGACCCCACATCATTTTGCTTGATATTTTGGCTATTTCCCTGTGCAGCCCCTTAGGCTGGAGAACTCCCCTTTTTCCCAATTTTCCTATAATTCCCGCTGCCAGGGGGCCGCTTTAGAGGGCGGGGCGTGGGAATCCCTYCCCAGGCAAAACGCTGGAGGCAGGAAAACCTCTCGGGAGCCACCGGCCGTGCACAAACGTGGCCGGACGACACCCAGGAGCGTTTTTTTCCCGTGGTTTTCCTCCTTTTCCCCTCTCCCGGGAGCCGCGCAGCCGGAGCTGCGCGGGGAGGGAGGGACGGAGGGGAGGGAAGGMGAGAGGGAGGGAGGGAAGGAAGGAAGGAGGGAGGGAGGGACGGAGGCAGCGCAGCGTCCCCGCATCGCCGCCGCCTCCTCCGCCCGTTCCCCGGCCACGCCGGCCGCCCCCGGGGCCCGATGCTGCCGAGCCGAGGCGCCGCAGGTAAAAGGCGAGGGAAGGATGGGGATGGCGCGGTGACCCCGCTCGGGGACAGGCCAGGCCTGGGCTGGGTTTAATCCCCTCCTCTGTGCCCGTCTCGGGCCGGGAGGTACCGCTCGGCGCTGCTTTCCCTCTAAGCTCAGCGCATCCCGGGGGATGCGTCCGTTCCTCCCCGGGAGGGGTCCCCGCGTGTCCCCCCGGTGTCCCCAAGGCTCCGTCAGCCCCAGGCTCCTCGCTGGCTGCATCCCCAGCCCCTCCGCGGGGGATGGAAGCAGCATTCCCGCGGGGAAGGTCGGGGCTGGGAACCTCCCCCTCCCCATGGTGGGGACAGGGAACCCCCTCCCTCTCTTCCATGTGCTTTTGGGGGGGCTCATCTCCAAAATACAACCCCCGGGAGGGATTTTTGTCTGTTAAAATGAGGATTTCAGCATAAATAGCCCCATTTCGGATCTCCTTACGGCCCCCCGGGAGGGATTTTTGCTGTTAAAATGGGAATTTCAGCAGGAACAGCCCCATTTCGGGGCTCCCYGGGGATGAGGCCGTGGCGGAGGGGGGAGTGTGGGAGCTGTGAAAGGAGAAACCGCTGCTCGGCACAAAAAGCCCGGCTTACGCAGCTCAGGTCTATTCAAGAGACATTTAATTCTCCTCGCAAGTGGCGGCGGACGGGGAGCTGCCATCTGGTGTCTGATGGCAGCGGGGGGAAAAGGAAAAGGCTCTCTGGGAAGCGGGGAAAGCTGGGATYCAGATTCCCTGGAAATGGCTCCGGTTTGAGGGCTGAGCGATGGTTTTGGCAGCGCCCCGTGGGAGCGAAAGCCGGGCTTGGGAAGGGGAAGGATCCGCCTGGAAGGCAGCAGCGGGGCCGGGAGAGGAGATGATGCTGGGGGGAAAGATCCTCCAGACCCGCACGCATCACATGCCAAAAATCCTCCCTCATCAGGGATCAGGATGAGCYGGGAGCTGGCTCTGGAGTGTGCGGGCTCTGCCCCACCTGTGCCAGCCCAGCTGAGCGCTCGGGCTTCCCCCGGCATGCGGGGAGTTATTTTAGGAATTTGCACAGCTGTGGGCAGTGCTGCAGCGCTCCAGGGCACAGCTGGAGCCTCCCTGAGACAGCTCGGGAGCGTGTCCGGGACAGCGGGAGCGTGTCCTGGGGTATCGGGAGCGTGTCCGGGGTATCGGGAGCGTGTCCGGGGTACCGGGAGCGTGTCCCTGCCCGGGGAGCGTGTCCGGGACGCCGGGAGCGTGTCCGGGGTATCGGGAGCGTGTCCTGGGGTATCGGGAGCGTGTCCTGGGGTCCCGGGAGCGTGTCCCTGCCCGGGGAGCGTGTCCGGGGCCCCGGGAGCGTGTCCGGGGTATCGGGAGCGTGTCCGGGACACCGGGAGTGTGTCCCGGTACCGGATCTGCGGCGGGCACGGGCCAAGCCAGCCAGGAGGAGTTCGGGCTCTCCAAAGCGGCAGGATGTGTTTAAAGGAGGAGGTTTGTGTGTTTAAATTCAGCGGGGCTGTTTGGGAGCGGGGCTAAGCGCGGTATTTCAGGATTTAGGGTGAGTTTGGGGACCCGGCACCGAACCGAGCCGTGCCCCCGCTGCCGCCGTGCTCCCCCCGGGGCAGGGCCGGAGGGAACAGGACTGACCAGTTCCCGGCGAGGAAACAGGCTGTTCCCTGGCGGCACAGGGAGTTCTCCTTGGCAGGCGCTCAGCCGTGCCCAGGGTGCCCTTGCAGGGCTGGATCCGTGCCCGCRCAGCACCCGCGGGTGCCGGGCAGGTGCGGGGTGTCCCCGGGCAGCGCCAGCACCGGGAGAGGGTGACATTCCCGTGTCACAGCACCGGGGGAGGATTTCCATGGAGGGGCAGCGGCGCTTTGCCCGTCCCTCAGCTGCGGTGACTCCCTGCGCCCGTCCCCCCCTGGACATGGGAGAAGGCAGCAGCTCTGCCCCTTTCCCCGCAGCCTGGGRAGGATTTGTTCCCCTGGCAGAGGCGGGAGAGAGGCCTGGGATGTGCTGGAACCCCCCGTGCTGCACAAACCCCGCCCGGGCCGGGGCCAGGTGCTGCCCATGTGAGCATCCCTCGCCCCCGCACGGATGCAGCGGGATGCAGGCAGCCCTTCCCTTGGCACGGCTGCAGTGCCAGAGCTCTCTGCAGAGCTCGTGGCCGTGTCCAAAACAGCCGAGTTGTCCCCTCCGGGCTGCCAAGTCCTGTAAGAACATCGGTTGTGGCTTTTCCCCTCTCCCGGAGCTGAGCTGAGCTCTCAGAGCCCCGTGTCCGGTGCCAGACTGCAGGGATGAGGCTCCGAGGAGGCAGCCAGAGCTTTCTGTGCTTTAATTACCGTTTTTAGTAATCCCTGACAGCTCCAGGCTGGAGCAGCGTCTCTGTGAGGGTGGGTTTGAGCACTGGCACCCCCCGGCCCMAGCTGATGGCAGGGATTGTCTCAGTTTGTCACCCAGCCCTGGGGACAGGCTGCGAGCAGAGCACCGGGATTGTGCTTGGAGGGGGAGCTGGGACACAGGCTGGCCCAATCCTGCTCCCCACTGGGATTCCCGTGTCAGCAAACCGGGATCGGGTCCCACTGCCCAGGTGTGAAGTGCTGAAGCCTCGCAGCGAACCTGACCTCAGCACTAACGCACCTGGAAAAAGCCCGAGGGGAAGCTCAGGGATGCTGGGAGATCCAGCCAGGAATGCTGGAGTCAAGGGCAGGCCATGGGTAAAAGCTGCTTGCAGACAAATGCAGGTGTAGGTGAATAATTCACATCTACCCCGACGTTTCTTTTTAGTAAAAACAGACATTTTCCCAAAGTTTCAGAGCACTGTGGGTTTCCTGTGGCWTCAGCACATCCATGGATGATATTCCTGAGTTTGTCTCCACCTSTCTGCCTGAGCTTCATGGCTAAAGCCAGCCCAGGAACTGCTGAATTTCGGGATGATGCTGAAGTTCATGGTGTTCTATCAAGGCTCCCAAGCAGCCCAAAAGTCCCTTCTGATTCCAGAACCCCAATTTACTCTCTGGATGGATGGATGGATGGATGGATGGATGGATGGATGGATGGATGGATGGATGGATGGCGCTCCCTGCAGCTGCAGGGGAGGTTTGGGATGGCTCTCAGTGCCAGGGACACGGAGCCAGGCTGCAGCTGGCTGCATCCCCACGGGAACACTGCCAGTCCCTGCTGTGCCGCAGCCCCGGGCTGCTCCTSTCCCAGCAGCCAGGCTCTGCACAGCTCCAGGAGTGCAGCAGYGTCCCTGCAGCTCCTGGGAGCTGCCAGCTTCAGGTGTGTGCCAGGGGGCTCAGAGTGAAGGAGGCTGGCACAGCAGAGGTGGCTGTGTGAGTTCTGCCACCCGAGGTGACTTTCCTTTCTGTCCCTGCTGTCTCTGGGGGTCAGGTCACTGTTACCTGTCACCTGTGCTGCTGTCCCTCTCCTGTCCCACCCTGTGCAGTGTGTGCTGGGTTTCAGACACTGTAATTTGCCACCTCCTGGGGCAGAAACACCCTCACTGAGACATCAGTGACTCTGACAAAGGAGCAGCTTCAGGGTGGCTTTTTTGCCTCTTTTGCTGCAGCACCATCTAGGATGGTCATGTGCCAGAGCATCCCAGTCCATCCCCATCCCTGTGCTCTCTGTACCCCCTTTGCAATCTGGGGTGCCAATCAAACCCCTTAATTACAGCCCAGAGCTCTGCATCCTCATCCCATTCCAGCTTCTGTCGTGTCCAGCATCCCCTTTCCATTCCCAGCCGAGTCAGTGTGAGTTCAACTCCGGGATGCTCCAGCCCAGAGGTGATCCCGTTCCCAAAGGGGCTCAGACAGCCCCGAGGGCAGGGACAGAAGGATGGCAGGGCTGCCCTGGAGAGCCACCAGTGTCCTGCCAGCTGCTGCCTCCTGCCAGCCCAGTTCTGCCCGTCAGGCCACRAGATGTCACATCCCAAATGTGACAATTGTCCCTTTGCTGGGCTAAAGGACGGAAAACCCTCTCGGAGCATTCCATGGCATTGCTGATTCACGTGGCTGGTGGACAGGAGCCAGCTCTGCCTGCCTGATGGGCATCCTGGGGACATCGTGGGTGGTGGCCTTGCCCGAGGTCCGTGGTGGCGCTTCTCTGGGGTCCTGTCCTCACTTTTTGTCCTCCTCGTGTCTCCCAGATGTCCTGTGGTAGCCYGTGCCCCCCCGGGAGGCCCYGCCTGCCTTAGCCATGGCCTCAGCKCCCCAGTGAGGGACAAAGGGACGAGGAGGCAGCGTCCCCAGCACTGCCACATCCTCCGGGAGAGCCATGGAGGCCCCTCTGGATGTTCCCGTGGGGAACCTCATTGACTTTGACACCGAACCGCCCTCCTGTGACCCCTCGGAGCCCGCTGCTCCCGCCGCCCCCGGCGACAACGGCCACCTTGGGGACGCGGGGGAGGTGGCGGCGGAGGAGAGCGATGCCACCGAGTCTGCGGACAGCGAGAACGACATGGGCGACTCTCCGCAGCACTGGGGCGGCCGCCGCCGCTCGTCCTCCGTCGAATCCTTCTCCTCCAGCCACAGCACGGAGTCCGCGCAGGACGGGGCCACGGCCGAGCGCCGCGAGTTCATGCGGGGCTACGTGGAGAAGATCTTCACCGGGGGGTGAGTGAGCAGGGCCGGGGACATCCCACGGGGGAGCAGCAGGTTGTGTCTGTCCTTCCCCGTTGTGTCCTTCCCCTCCCCAGCGCTGGCGATGCTGAGGGGGGACGCGGCTTTTGCCTTGCCCCCCTCTCCTGGCTGCATCCCAGCTCCCCTCCCTTCTCTCTCCCCATTCCCATGCCAGGGGCTCACTGTCCCCATCCCCTCTCCCCACGGAGATGCCAGGGGCTCACACGTGCCCAGGGACCCCGTGGCTGTGTCCCCAGCCCCGTGGTTGTGCCCCCAGCCCCGTGGTTGTGCCCCCAGCCTCTTGGTTGTCCCCCATTCCCGTGGCTGTGCCCCTCGCCCTGCAGCCCCCAGCCCCGTGGTTGTGCCCCCAGCCCCGTGGCCTCTGGAACTCAGTGTCAGCCTGGATGGAGCAAACGGAGCGTGAGGAGGAGCAGCAGCAGCAGGGCCTGGTTTTGCTCTGGGGCTTTGGGCCTGTCTCTGCTCGCTCTCCCTCGGCTCTTCCCTTCTCCCTCTGCCTTTGGTTCCCCTCCTGGCGGGGAGGAAGAAGAGAGCGGGATGACACAATGGATGCTCCTCTCCTCCTCTTTCTCTGCCTTCCTCCAGCACCAGCTGCTGATGCCAAGAGGGTGCAGGTCACATCCTGGTCTTTAACGATTTTTTTCTTTAATTATTTTCCCCTGTTTCTCTGTTTCAGAGAGGATTTGGACCAAGAGGAGAAGGCCAGGTTYGGGGAGCTCTGCAGCAGCGAGAACGGCAAGGGCAGGGAGTGGTTTGCACGATACGTGAGCGCCCAGGTAAGGGAGGCAGCAGGGACCCTGCACGTGCCTTGGAACAGCCGCAGGCCAGGGGGGTTTATTTATATCCCAAAGAAGTGTTTTTGGAAGGCAGGAACTCAAGGAAAGCGAGGAACAGCAGCAGAGGGAGATACAGGAGTGAATAAATACATTTTGAACTGTTAAATACACCCTCAGTGCCACGTGGGTGTAAAAAATCCACTCGTTTWATTTAAAATTAAATCCCACCAGCTCTCAGACAGAAAAAAAAAAATAAATATATATATATATATTTTAAAAAAGCCCAGACAGGCACAACGCTGTCTCTGAGGGGCAGACCCAGCCATGAGTGCTCTTTTTGCCCACGGGGGGAGGTGCCAGGGGGCTGAGGCTGCTCCTGCCCAGGGGGCTGAGGCTGCTCCTGCTCTGTCCCTGCAGCGCTGCAACTCCAAGTGTGTCTCGGAGCAGACCTTCTACCGCCTGATGCAGTCCTTCGCCCTCGTGCTCTTCGAGTGAGTGCTGGGGGCACTCTGGGTGGGAACCCCCAAAAGGCCCTGAGGGCAGGGCTGGGCTGGGGCTCCCATCCTCACTGAGCCCTCCCTGTGTGCCAGGTGCCACCAGATGGACGATTTCAGCCCTGCCAAGAACCTCATGACCATGTGCTTCACCTATTATTACATAGGTAAGGGAACCTGCAGCCCTGGGGGGGCTCTGCTGCTGCTGGGGGCTGGTTTGAGATGTGTCCTGGGCGTGGGAAAGGTGTTGGAGGGGTGTCCCAGGTGGAAAAGGAGCCCATGCAGAGCCCCTCACTGGGGTGGTGATGCTGCTTTGGCCTTGCTTCCAGCCAGGAATGTTTGTCTGTGCCAACCCCCAGATGATCCCAGCCCCTGGGGGTGGGCTGTGAACACCCCAGCCCAGAATCCCCTTGGTTTATTGCTTGGTGTGTGGTGACTGCTCCTCCACGGGGATTTTCTATCCAAAAATGGGAGTGGGGAGGATAAAAATGGAAACCCACAGGARCTGGGGTGGGATYTGGGSTGTTTCCATCTCCTGCATGGTGGGGCTGGATCCCAGGAGSTGGCAGCACCCAGGGCCGTGGTCCCACTGAGCTCCTGGCACGTTTTCCCCAGGGAAGCCCCACGCCCTGCCCCTGGAGGCCAAGGAGAAGCCCACGGGCAGCATCGACTCGTACCTGAAGTCAGCSAACACCTGGCTGGCTGAGAAGAAGGACATCGCAGAGAGGCTGCTCAAAAACACCTCAGCCAGGACAGAGAACGTCAAGGGCTTCTTTGGGGGCCTGGAGACCAAACTGAAGGGTCCTGCCACCAAAAAGAGCGAGTGGGTACCCTGGGGTGGGCACGGGGGGCTGGGCAGGCATGCAGGGGTGTGGGGCCACCACRGGGCTGCCATGGCCATGAGAGGTCATCTCATGCTTTAGTCACTGTCACCTCATGGTGTGAGGGTCCTGTTTGTCTTCACCATTGTCCTAATTCCTCCTGATTTGTCCCCAAACCCAGACAGCCATGGAGCTGTGTGGTTCCAAGCCCGAGATCTTCTGCATCATCTCTGTGCTGGGYCCCAGGGGAGGGACATCACTGTCTCTTTGTCACCTTTCTGGCCCTGGGGATGGTGGCAATGGGATCAGGGGGTCTTTCCAATGAGGTTCCCTTTGCCAGGGGGCYGTGGAGGGGACAGGGTTTTTGGAGCTGACATTGATTTCTTGTGCCACAGCGAAGGTGACGACAAACCAAAGGAGAAGCTGAAGAAGACAGGTGAGTGCAGCCAGCACACCTGGAACAGGCGTGGCCAAGGCATCCCTGGGCGAGGAGAGAGGGTTGGGAATGCTGGAATTCCTTGGGGCTGGGTTTGAAATTCCAGTCACAACTCTCGTCCTGCAAGGATCTTGTCCACAGTGTCACAGAGGTTTGGGCACCCACAGCCTAACCCTAACCCTAAACCACAGCCTCGGAGCTCTGGTGGGGCTCCAGTCTCCCCCAGTACCAGTGTGTGCCCCCAAACCAGTGCCCAGGATCCTCCTGGGACATCCCTGCCTCCATCAGGGCTGACCCCTGCCCTCCAAGGGCACTCAGAGCTCCTCTTCCCCTTGCTGTGGATGTGTAGAGGACGTGTTTGGTTTGCAAACTGCTCAGCCACCAAACTGGGAGTGGGAGGGAAGGTGGCAGTGCCCCGGACGTGTGACTGTGTGTCCCCACAGTGTCCCTGCAGAGCCCAGAGGAGGAGAAGAAAGGCGAGAAGATCTACCTGTACATGCACCTCAAGCAGCAGCCCATCTGGTAAAGCCCTGGGGAGAGCTGCTCCTGCCTGGGGAGGGGATTGTCCTGCTGGCCACGTGTCCCCAGGATTGTCCTGCTGGCCACATGTCCCCAGGATTGTCCTGCTGGCCACAGGTCCCCAGAGGTTCACACGTGTCCCCTGCCAGGGCTGGCCTTGGCTTTGGCACGTCCCTTGTGCTAATGAGAGTGTGGTCCCGAAATCTGCCAGCTTTGTTTGGCCCACCCTGACCTTTGGGAGGACTCAGGGCCAGGCTGGGTGAGGATGTGGAATCCTGGAATGGTTTGGGGTTGGAAGGGACCTCAAAGCCCATCCCACCCCTGCCATGAGCAGGGACACCTTCCACTGTCCCAGGCTGCTCCAAACCCCATCCAACCTGGACACTTCCAGGGATCCAGGGGCAGCCAGAGTTTCTCTGGACAACCTGTGGTTCCTAATGATGAAATCCCATCAACTTGGCCATTCCCAAAATCTCCCTCCCTCCCTGCAGGCACAACCTGCGCTTCTGGAACGCCGCCTTCTTCGACGCCGTGCACTGCGAGCGCAGGAAGAGGTCCCCCACCACCAGGTAGGACACGTCCCTGTGGCATCAGGGGACCCCCTGTGTCCCCTCCGGCCCCCCCAGGGTGCTCCTCCCAACAGCCCCGAGCTTGTCCAGCCCTGGGGAAATGCTCTGCTTTCCATCCCCGACTGGAAAGCTGCTGGGAGCACTGGGCTGGTGAGAGCTGCAGCCTGGCAGGGGTTTGGGAGCAGGGGGTTTTTCTTGCTCGTTGTGCTGCGTTTTTGGAGGATCCAAGCCCTAGGGACGTGCCCAGGAATCCCAGCCAGGGCTCAGGCTGCTGGTGCCGAGGTTGGTCCGGGAGGTGCTCGGTGCAGCCCTCAGGGAGGTGCAGTGGATGGAGGGGATGTCCCCAGCTGTCCCCAGGAGGGACAAGGGGGACAACCTGGGGATGGTGGCACTGCTAGCCCCGAAAATGGTGCTAAACCTGCCAGGGAAGGGGCAGCTCGTGTCGGGGAGTGCAGAAGTGGGTGAGACACTCTCCAAGCCTGTGCCCATCTCTCGCTCCGGCCCGGAGCTGTGTGAGGGCTCCGGCCCGGAGCTGTGTGAAAGCCCCAGCCCGGAGCTGTGTGAAAGCCCCAGCCACTCCTCCCTCTCCCGTTTCCCACTCCCAGCCCGCCCCTCCCGCTGTCCCTGCGGTGCCCCGAGGCTCTGAGCTCTCGGGGTGGAATCGCCGAGCTCGGAGCGTTCGAGCCGCCCCTTTTTGGAGCGCTGAGAGCCCTTTTGGACAGCCAGGCCCGCTCTGTGTCCTCCCCAAACCCCGAGCAGAGCCGCAGCAGCCCTGGCTCGCTCCCCGGGATGCTGTGCCAGGCTCAGCTCACGGATCAATCCCTCTTTTCCCCTTTATTGCTTTCCTCTTTTTTTTTTTCTCCCAAGGAAGAGCCTATTGAGCAGCAATGTAACCATAACCGCATTTGCTTTGATTAAGCCCCAAATTAGCAGCAGCAAATGCCTCGCAAGGACAGACGCCACCGGCAGCTGCTCCCTGCTCCGGGTGCCTTTCCCAATTAATCTGATGGCTGAGCCTGCCTGGGCTGCAGGGACGAGCCTGGCTCACAGAGGAGCTTTGGGAGCTCCTGAGCATCTCGGGGGGGTTGGGAGGTGGTGATGAAACCCCCCCGAGTCCTCTGGAGAGGATGCAAATCCCGACAGCGAGCCGGGATGCTCCGTGCCGGGCTCAGGATGGAGATCCCTGCAGGGAGGACGCGGCTGGGGTTGGAATTCCAGGTCGCTCCTTGGCCATGGCAGATGTTCCAGGAGGCCCGTGGGGATGGGGTTGAGGCCGTCTCAGTGATGGGGTGACCCGCACATCGCTGGGGTGGCCGCGCTTTGTCCTCCCGGGGCTGCAGAGAGACCTGGGGAGGTTTTCCCTCCTCTGGGCGGGGAGGGCAGGGGAGGGGGGGGGGAAGGAATCAGAACTAAACTCCTCGTTTTCTCTCTCTTTCCTCTCTCTCTCTGCCTCTAACAACCTTCTTCCGTCTCTCCTTCTCTCCGCCCCCTCCGTCCCTCTGTCTTGCATGATCTTTTCACACTCCACTGTTGTCGGCCCCGTTTCTGCCGCCGCTCCAGAGGGAACCCTGGGGAGGAAGAGGAGATGAGGTGTGTCTGTCCCTGTCCTTCCTGCGTGTCCTGSCGCTCACTTCAGCTCCACATCCTGCCCCGGGGAGCAGGGGGATGTGTTTTTGGGGGGGCTCTGCAAGGCCCTTTCTCTGTGGGAGGTTGGAGGAAGCATCACCCTCCCAAAGGGCCGGAGGGGTTTAGGTTGGCTCCTCTTTCATGTGGTTTTTAAAAAGGAGCCTGGATGGTTTCAAGCTGTGATGTTTTGCTGGGAACGTCCCCGTGGGCAGGTTTTGGACACGAACCGAGTCTCTTTGTGCAGAAAGCATCCCCCTCTCCTGTCCTTCCTGCTTGCTCCTGGCTTCTGCTGCCACTTAGAGGTGCTGGGGATCCTTTGCCAGCTGGAAGAGCTGGCCCTTTTCCATTTTTAATGCGCTTTTCTGCTGCCATCCCTTAACAAAAATTAAAATTGCAGATGGGGGAGGGCTGCATGTGACAACTGGGAGTGTGTCCTTGGGGCCAGGAGCTGGCGTGGAGCAGCCACTGCTCTCTTGGAGTGAGGGCTCTGGGAGCAAATCCCTCCAGGGGATGGCATGAGCAAGAGGATGAGGATTTTTGGAAGGCTGGCAGTGAATTTTCTGTGTGCCTGAGGAATGTCCTGGCTCAGGGATGGTGTGAGTGTCCCTGCTGGGGTTTGCTGTGTGGGGGGAAAAGGCTGCTGCTGGAAGAGGGAAGAGCTGATGGAGAGCTCTCAGCACTTCCAGGCACAGCAAAGCTTCCCTGGGTACCCCAAAACACAACCCCACAGCCTCGGGGTTCCTCACCCCTGTGCCCTGAAGATCAAAGGCTTTGAGTGGAGCCACATGTGGGTTTTCTCCCTTTTCTCCAGGCATGTTACTCTTCAGTAATAAGCCAAAAACGCAGCCAATTTTTTTTTTTTTTTTGTGGGGGCACTTTGAATGTTTTTTTTTTTTCTCCCTTCTTCCTCCCTCCAAAACATAAAAAGGCAGGAAAACAAAAGAGTTACAAACGTGCTTCCTCTGGAAGTGAGCCAGTGGGGTCTGGGAAGTTTTGCTTCCAGATTTCAAAGCCCCTTAATTCGATTCTTCCCCTCTCAGCCTCTGCACTTGGCTGTGGGTTTTATTTGCTCTCCTAAGCTTTATCTGAGAGAAATCACACCTTCTTTTCTTTAAAAAAAAATCCTCTGAACATATTGTGCCCATTCCCAGAGCCCCATAAACAATGAGCTGGGGGCTCAGCTCAGCACCTTTGCACATTGGGGTGGTTTAGTGGGGACTCTGTGGGGTCAGCCTGGCTGAGCACCCGTCCTCTTCCAGTTCCAGCCCCTCTGGGGCTGAGCCAACCTCACTGAATTTCTGAGACCCCCTGTACCCCAATTCCCACCCAGCACAGCTCCCCCCTCCTGCTTGGTGTTCTGGCGAGCTGCGAKCATCCATTCTTCTCCTGCTGTCCTCCTCTTCCTTCTCCTCCATCTTTCTTCTGCCTGTCCCTGTTTTTCCTSGCTTTTTCCTCCTCTTTTCCTTGGCTGTGCCCTCCCCTGGTTCTSGGGAAGGGGCTGGAGTTTCCCTGGCATGCGTGCACTGAGCCCGGCTGYCACCCCCCCGAGTGACATCCCCGGGGGTCACAGGCTTCATTCCCGGGCTTGGGGACTCTGCCACTGCCTCGGGCTGGCTGCAAACACCCAGAGCTCAAATCCCTCCATCCCCTGAGGCCGTGCTGCAGCTGCAGGGAGCCGGACGGAGCCGGGGCATCCTCAGGGATTTTGGCCCCTGGGGAGGGGGTGTGGGAGCTCCCGCCCTGCCGGAGGGGGAGGTATGTCTGAGGAGTGGCTTAATCGGGATTCGGGGACTTGGGGCCTTGCTGCAGATGAGGGACAGGTGCCCGGTGTCCCCCTGTCCCCCTGCCAGGCTGGGGGCTTCAGCAGAGCCCTGAGGTGGCCACCCCTGCTTCCTGCCCACCGTGGCACTGAAGGTGAGCTCTGTGCTGGAGGGATCCATGCTGTTTTTTAGCTCTTAATCAGGGCCTGTCCAGGCAAAACCAATGAGGTTTTTCCCGGGGCATCTCTTGCTTTGCTCCAGGGCARGAGCTSTGCRGATGGATCCGTGTTGTGAGCTCATCCATCACACCCAGCACCACACCCGGGGCTCTCGGTGCCTYCCTGCCCTCCCGGGGGCTCTCGGTGCCYYCCTGCCCTCCAGCAGCGTGGCCCAGGGTGGGAGGAAGCAGAGAGGGGGTGCTGGGGTGGCGGTGGTGACAGGGTGGTGCCAGACCCGCGTGTCCCTTGCAGGGAGAAGTGGTGCCACATGACGCAGGAGGAGCGCGACGACAGCCTGCGCTTCAACGAGAACATCACCTTCGGGCAGCTGGGGTGAGCAGGGCACGGGGACCAACCCCTCCCAGCTGTTCCCCCACTGGGGACATCCCTTATGGCACAGAGGAGCTTTGATGCTTCTCCCTGGGACCAGCTCCTGCCCCTTTGTGCTGAAATCTGAAGGGACAGAGCTGAGCATCATCCCAGTGCCTGCTACAGGGGGCTGTGGAGAGGGGGAGGAAGGTGGAAGGGGGGAGAAGGGGCAGCCTGGCCATTCTCTCACCCGGAGCACCTCTGTCCTCCCTCAGCACCTTCATCCACAACATGCTGGCCTTCGGCCTCAGCAAGAAGCTCTGCAGCGACTTCCTGAAGAAGCAGGCGACCATCGGCAACCTGGATGAAGGTARGGGAGAGCCCGGGGGGATGTGCAGCCCCTTCCTGGGATTCTGGAGGGATGGAGCGTGGATGGGATGGTTCAGCAGCCTCGCTGAGCCCTTTCCTCTCTGCTCCCCAGAGCAATACAAGCTGCTCAGTGACCACATCGAGCAGATGGCCACGGAGTAGCCGCGGGGCCGGCGCAGAGACAGCGGCCGGACAGGTGGGGAGGGGAGAGGACCCCGCCTCGGGGGCTCCCTGAGACTGAAGCTGGGCTGCCTACGAACCAAACCAAACCACACGAGCTGCAATGAAACCTGCATGATCGTCCACCAAACGCTAGAGCTGCCCCAGGGCAGCCTGTAGCCATAGGAGCCAAGCAGCCCCCGCCCTCGCCAGACCCTCCCGCCTCTGTTTTCGGAGCAGACGGTCCCAAAAGTGGGATTTGTGGGTTAAAAAGCAAAACAAAACGCAAGGGAAAAGCAGGAAGAGCGTGGCTGTGCAGCCCTCAAGGTGCTGTGTCTGCAGCTCGCCCCCATGAAGAATTGGTGAGGTCTCTGGTGGTGAATGCTGAGGTTTTCAATCCAAGGCTGCCTTTCCCTGCTGGTGCCCCATCCCTGGAGCTGTGCCAGGGATGCAGGAGGTGATGGCAGGGACCAGAGCCAGGAGCTGGGGCTGCTCCCAGCCACAGCTCAGGTTGTGTGGTGTGTCCAGGGATGTCACCCTGGCTGGGGACAYGGGCAGAGGTGGGGCTGGCAAAGTGCTACTGCCACCCTCCTTGGGAGGAGGGAGGGAAATCCTTCCCTGGGGAAACCTTCACTGTGCTGCCTGTGTGGCTTTGTACCTCTGGGCAAGGAGAGAACAGTGTGCTGCACATCATTAGCCTGCATCAGTAGGAAAAAAAGCCATGGCCTTGGGCAGGATTGTGGGCAGAGGAGGCAGAGCAGCTCTGCCTGGCTTGGGAGGAGATGACAAAAAGCCTCATCCCTCTCCCTGCTGCCCTGTCAGCGTCGGGATGCTGCTGGATTGTGACATTTCCCAAAGCCTCCTGCATTCCTGTGGCAGTGGATTAATTGTCCTCCTTCCCCAGGCTGCTCCTCTCTGCCCTCTCCTCCGCCAGCTGCAGCTGCTCATCCATCAAACCTGAAACAGCCCTGACTGAAGGGCACCTCCTGCTCTGCTCCGGGGCTGGCAGCTCTGTTTTATCCCTTGCACCTTGGCACGGTGTTTGCAGAGAGGCTGGGGACGTGGGAACATCTCTGGGGACACGGGGACACCCTGGGGACATCTCTGGGGACAGGGGGACATCGCTGCTCTCCTCTGCAAGGAGCAGCCCCACAGGGGCAGAGCCCCCCCAGCCCTGCACAGCCAAGGGTCTCAGCCCAAAAACATCACCCTGAACCACAATTCCCTTTTCCCTGTGCTGCCAGCTGTATCCCATAGGAAATAGCATAAAAGGATATTTTTTTTCCCATGTAGCTCTTGGCTTCTGGTGTCATTTYCAAGCATCAAAGTGATGCTTTTACCTAAGCTGGGCTTCCCTCGCTGCTGGGGATGGGATCCGTGCTGGGTCTTGTAGGAAGGATGAATCCAGCACCAATTTTTCCTTGGCAGAGTTACTGGAGAGAGGGTTTTGTTTGGGGTTAGGGGGTGATGTTGGTCCCTCATCCCRAAAATAATCCCCTCCTCCTGCTGGATAAAATGTGCTGGCCCATGAGCAGCTCAGCATCCTGCACCATCCCATCCCCGTGGCCTTCCCTGTCTCTGTCTCCACTCAGGTCTTTCCCAAATCCTCCTTCATTTCTTTATTATTAATATTATTATTATTATTTTTTCCAACATGAAAAGTTCAGCGCTGAAGTATATATATTATTTGCATGTGTATTTTTCTAGAAAAACAATTAAAATCCAATAAAAAATAGCCATAAACCCTCCTCGACTGGGACTGTGTGAAGGATGGGGTGAGAGAGAGAGAGAGAGATTGGAATAAATTATCTGAAAAATGAAATTTTGCTTGCTCAATTGTTGTTGTGTGTTTTAAGCAGATGCATTTTCTGCCTGTTTGACCTCTGTGGTTTCTGGTGCCCCCACCAGCTTCTCCCTTTTGACAATCCATTTTTTAATAGAGAAAAATTGTTGCACCTTTTACAGAGATGTTCGTGTTCGCCCCGGAGCCAGAGAGGCACATGAAGGAGATTTCATTTTTATTTTCTTTTCCCTTGTGCTTCCCATCTCTGCCAGTGGCCTCCGAGCTGATGGATCCTGCTCTGGCCTCGGGACATGTGATTTCAGTGTACTTAAAAATCAATTACTCGGTATTATCTTATTAAAAATAAATTGTTCCCTTAGGCTGGGAATGTCACATTCCACCCAGGCCTCAGAGTCCACGTCCCCTGGGGTCTCTGTGTGGCCAAGCTGAGCCTGCTCCTTGTCCTGCAGGGCTGCTTTCTCTCTTGGGAGCCACATTTCTCTCAGGAAGGAGCTGTCCCTGCTCCTTGTTTTTATTTCATTACCCCCTCCTGTTTGTGGAGCCCAAAGCTTGGATGTTTCCCTGGTGTTTTCCCTGGATGTGGACTGCTCAGCTATGGAGAACGAGGAGCCTGGGATCAGTCTTGTTCCCTCCACCTGTGAATTCCTTATCAGCCSGCTGTGCCTGATAAGTTTGTGTGGATAAGAAAGGAGGGGTTTATTCCGGAGGTTTATTCCTGAGGTATTTGCCCAGCTCCAGGTGCTCTCTGCAGTGGGTGCCCCCCTGGCACCTCCCTGATCCTGGCTGCGTGCTTAGAATGGTTTGGGGAGGCTGCAGGGGCAGTTTAGGAAGTGGGAATGAGACCTGGGGCTGCTTAATCTCGGCTTGGGAGGGAGTGAGATCCATGAGCAGTTACCCTGGAGCTGGGAGATCTCCTGAGCTTGGGGAGGTGCCAAGGAACTGTCCCTGTCCTTGGGAATTGCCAAGGACCAGTCCCCGTCCTGCCCATGGAGGTGCCAATTTATTTATTACCAGGTTAAAAAGCGCTGTCACCACACCCACGAGGGTGGAGCTGAAAAGCAGCCTTAAACCCCTGCAGGTGTGTGAGGGCAGGTGTGAGGTGGGAACGGCAGGAGGAGCCTCAGGAGAAGGTACTGGATGTCCCAGGCACAGCCTGTCCCCTGTCCCCTTTCCCTGCTGGTTGGGAATTACCCCGTGCAGCAGCTTTGGGAAAGCTGATCCAGCTCCGCGGTGATTCCACCCATCCATAAAACCCAGGGTCAGCCCGGTGGCTGCTCCAGCTCGGCTCCTTCCAGCCTGAGCACAGCGAGCAGCTCCCAGCCCCTGTCCCTCCCTCGGGAGGGATCAAAGGACGGCTGCTCGCCCRGCTCCGGGGGTTTTATTGCGTCTCTATTAAAGCTGTTAAAAATCTTTCCATTGTAGCAGCGTCTGGGAGTGATAAGTATTCATAACAGAGGGGATTCAAGATGGGTTTGGCTGTAAAAACACCTCTAAGCCGGCTGGATTTATGGCTGTTAAATCATCCCTGCTCTCATCTGTCACAGCCTTTTCAGATGTTCATCACCGAACAACGGCGAAGTCGGGGCCGTAATTTGTGCCGCAGTGTGGGGAGCAGGAGGAGGGGAGTCCTCTCCACCAGTAACTGGCTCAGGATTTATGGACACTTCTCCCAGTTGYTTTTTTTCCCGAGCAGGAGAGGCTTTGCCTCGCTTTCTGCCGCTGCCAGCTCCTTCAGCCAGCTGGAGCCGAGCGAGTCCGGCTGGATTTAGAGCCCTGCCGGGAGGGCTGGCAGCGGCTCTCGGGGAGTTTGGGGCCGGCCCTTGCCCGCAGCAGGATCTGCAATGCGGGGCTGCGCCTCTCGCTGGGCTCGGGGCTCTGCTTTGGGGCTGGATCCTCCCCTAGGTCGGGGAAAATCCCAGGGATGCAGCTGGCAAGGGATCCTGGAGTGGGTTGGGTTGGAAGGGAACTTAAAAATTTGCTGGCTCACTGATACTGAGGTGAAAGTCTGGGTTTGAATGGGGGTTTTCAGGCTCCGTGCAGCTCCAGGCTGCAAACCAGGAGCTCCCTGCCTGCTCTGGCAGCCCGAGGGGTAAGTTCTGGAGATCTGGGATGATATTTAGAGAGAGCTTCTCACTCTCCTCTCAAGGAACAAGGGACAGGAGGAGGAATTGGGAGGTGCTGGAGCTGGGGAGGCCAGGCTGTGTTTTCACATTCCCTGGGATGGTTTTGGGAGCCAGCACTGCTCTTCCCACAGAAAAGCTTTAGGATGTCAGGTTTGGAGCTGTGAGGGACAGGGCTCCCCTCTCCCCTCTGGGTTTATTTTAGGGATGCAACAGCAGCTTCCACAAATTTAAAATCAATATCAAACAGAGACAGGCAGGGACATCTCAGGGGTTTTTCATGCTCAGCCATTGCCAGCCCCAGGTCAAACTCCTCCCTGGCCCTGCAGTGGGGAGGGAAATGGGCAAAAACCTGCCTTGAGTTTCTGTCTCAGCCCTGCCCTGCCTCATCCCAGAGGGATCAATCCCATCCTCGGGGCTCTGCTGGGCGTCCCAGTTCACCCCCTGGTGTCCCAGTGCTGTCCCCACACTGGGGTCCCAGCTAAAGCCTTGGGTTGGATGTATTTTTGTTGGGTTCTGTGAATATTTCCAGGAGTTGGATTTTTTTTGGTCTGTACTCACAAGGTTTTTTTTTTTTTATCTAGGTGAAAATAAAGGAAGGATTCAAAGCTGAGCTGAGGAGTTTGCTCCCACAAACAGAAGGGTGGGAAGGGCATTCCATAATCCCATGGAGATTCCAACAGGACATTATATTTATATTATATACTATACATGTATTATCATATGTTATACATGTATTATTATGTTTCAACATTTATACCCCTGTGCCAGATAGTAATACACTAATTACTACCAATACTAATAAACCCACTGTTTATTCTAAGGAATAATCACAATTTTAGGTTGCAATAGGTGATTGTACCACTGGATCCTAAAAGATAACATTGTAAATAGCATTGAATAGATGCCAACAGTAGAATTTATTGATGAGTGTATTAATARCTAATACCAATGCTATRGAGGCCAATGCCTACAGGAGATGATCATAAACACTAATAAAATAAATGAATACTACTAATTAATAATAAATATTAATAAAGCTCCTGTCACCATGCTGAGAGGACAGAGGCAGGGTGACACCACAGGGCACTGGTGACCCCTGTGCTGGGCTGGCACTGTTTGATCCAGCACACCAGCATTAACCCCTGTGTCCCTGTTTGACCCCACAGTCCATTAATGGAGACTCAAATGACCTCASTGAACTCCTGTGACCTCAAATAACCCTGAGCAGGCCTCAAACGTCCTCAAGTAACCCCATGAGGGGCTCAAGTGACCTCAAACGACCCCTGTGACCTCTAGTAACCCTGATCAGGCCCTCAAATGACCTCAAATGACCCCTGTGACCTCTAGTAACCCCGATCTGGGTCTCAAATGACCTCAAATGACCCCTATGAGGGTTTCAAATGACCTAAAGTAACCCCTGGAGCAACTCAAAAATGCTCAAAYGACCTCAAGTAACCCCCATGACCTCAAACGACCCCTATGACCTCTAGTAACCCCGATCAGGGCCTCAAATGACCTCAAACGACCCCTATGACCTCTAGTAACCTGAATCAGGGCCTCAAATGACCTCGTGTGACCCCTGTGCCCTCGAGTAACCCCAAAGAGGGGCTCAAAYGACCTCAAGTAACCCCTGGATCAATTTTAAAAGATTCCAGTGACTTCAAGYAACCCAAATGCCCTCAGGAAAATAGAATGAAGAGTTCAGTGCATTAAAAAAATTATTAACCTCCCCCCCTGTTATTCCATGAGAAAAGACATTTTTTTAATCCATTAGGATGCATCAACATTTTATTATTAAATTTAATGGGGAGTTTWGGGGGATCTTTATTTTCTTTTTACTGGAACATGCACCCAGTGTTTGCAAGCAGGAGAGAGGCTGCTGAGGGCAGAGCTGGCAGCCCCTGAGGCTCAGTCCTGGCTGGGGTTTGTGCTGAGGTTCTGCACTCCCAGAGAGGGCTCACTGTGCTCTGTGCCCTCCCTTTGACAGGCAGGGAATGATCCAGGGAGAGAAATGGGAGAAAAAACCCTTTGTCAGCCCAGGATTTGGATTCCCATCTCCTGGATTGGAGGAGTAACACAAATCATTCTGTGTGTGAGAGCAAACTGCACAGCCCAGCTTGGGATAGGTGTTAGAAATGAGCCCTGGTTTGTTAGGAAAGTTCTTTCTCAGACCCTGAGTCTTCACAAAATGCCAGGACTCTGTCTTGCAGTGAAATCCAAAGTTGTTTATTTTCTCTTGTATCTCACATTCTTTGGGTTCTGCTCTGCAGTGAAGGTGAGGAGCAAATCCCAGCCCACCTGGGCAGTTTCTGCCTTGATACAGAATTTTACATATCCCATATTTACAGTTAATTACCAGTAATAACCCACAACATCAGAATGTGCTCAGTTCCCTAAAACCAATCAGAAAGAGCCCCCATCAGTGCAGAAAATGGAAGGGAAGAAGCAGCAGAGAAAGGACAGTGCCACACCCCAAATCCTCCTTCCTGTCCATGTTAACCCCCTATGTTAAACCCATAAATGGATTTTTCACACTGGGATTTATCAACACCACCCCAATTCACACCCTCGTGGCCAGAGTCTCATTGTACAACACTGGCAAATCCCTCCATGGGCTGAGATCAAAGCCAGGAGCATCCCCAGCTCCCTGGGGGAGCTTCCAGGGCTCCAGGGCACCCAGGGGATGCCCTGAGCTCCCACACCAGCTTTGAATCTGAATTTGATTTTCACACAGATTAAAAAAAAAAAACAACTTGCAAATATCAGAAAAATCAAAAACAAAAATAAAAAAAAAAATCCTCAAGTGCTGGAAGTGTTCCCACACTGCAGGGAGTGAGCCCAAGTCCTGGGCAGGGTCCCACAGGAGATGTCCAAAGGCAAACCCATAAAGTGCTGCCAACAAAATGCTTTTTAGGCTTTTAAATATTTTTATATAAATGGATAATATATTTATTATAGAAATATAAATTATATAAAGTATATAAAATTRTATATATAAATTTTAAATAGAAATATTTTCTATTTATATAAAATTCTCCATATAATATAT
>CADDXX010000441.1:452715-465133 GCA_902810485.1 Alauda arvensis | reverse complement strand
CCCACAGMTGATGGGGTTAATTGAATGTACAAGGGGTTGCTGGGGATGGGATTCAGCCATTCATGGACCTCTGCTCCTTGAAGGGCCAACCCAGCAGCCTGGCTGGATCTCAGAGAGCCATCCCTGAGAGATGCAAGTGGAAATTCCTCCTACAATTCCTCATTGGGATGAGCTGCTTTTGGGGCTCCAGGGCGAGCAGACATCCCTCAGAGGGCGCTGGTTGGGCACTGCACTCGAGCCCAGCAGTGCCAAGCTCCCCTCTTCTCCCACCCACCYTTCCAAATCACTGATGAAACTTGGAGCAGTTTCCAGTCTAATTGCAGCTTCAGAGTGGGAATCCCCAGCCCTGCAGGGAGGATAAATCCTCTTTTATCCCTCTGGAAGAGGGTACAGCAATATCCTGGGGGAGGCAGCCCCACTCACACATCCTTCAGGGGAAAGGTACAAACCTGCCTCACGTTCCTGCTTCAAACCTGGCTCAAATTCAGCCCTGGCACCCCCAGCAGACCTGCAGGGCTGATTTCTGGGGGAGAAGGGCCCAACTCCATGTCACAAGCTGTTGGCACTGAGGTTGGAATAAGCATGGGCTGACAGTGGTGGCCCTGCCCCACCCGGCCAAGCAGCAGCAGCTCCCTCCTGGGGCAGCGTGTCCTTCCGAGTGCCTCTCATTTTGTTTTTATTTTGTTGTTTTTTAGGCTTAAAATCCATACTCCTGGCTGTTTCTGCCCTCATATGCAAGTGCTCTATAATTGAAAACTCTCAGTTGTGCACTTCTCCCATGCAAAGCRAAGGCTTCAAAGCAGCAGGTGGAAATTGAGCCGATATCTTGGCTGCYGAAGTGAAAATTTGAATGAAAATTTAATTTTTCCTTTGCAAAGCAGGGAATTGGGTTCCTGGGGCCCTGGCCAAAAGCCTGACGTGACCTTGACTCACAGGGGCAGCGAGGGGAGCAAACCCCAGCTCTGTCCCAGGGATATGGGAGATGCAGTGAGGGAGATTTTTCTGGGAATTCTCTTGGCCAGATGGAGTTTCAGCTTCTGTGTAACAATAACGTGATTTCCTGGTGCTTTTATGGGTTTAGTGAGTTGAGGAGAGGGGACTGAGCATCTCCTGGGTTTTGAGTATCACCTGTGAGGCTCAGTCCTTTCCTACAAGGACACTCAGCAGCCTTGGAGCCTGTTGATGGTGCTCCCAGACTCCAGGTGTGCTTCCTCCAGGAGCTTTTCTGCACCATCAAGCTGTYCTCGATCCTCTTTGGCACCCTGCTTTTCATCCCCACCCACCTGGTGGCCCAAGGACCCTGTGCTTGCTGCCGTTGTCACCTGCAGAAGGCAGCGATGATGTAAAACATCACCACGAGCATCTCCTCMTGGGCTGGGGGTATCCAAAGGCTCCTGAGGGGGTGCCAGGGGCTGGATCCACTGCGGAGGGGGCAGGGCAGGAGCTCCCCATCCCCATGCCCACATTTGGGGATCAGAGGGAAGGAAGAGAGGAGAGGGAATGTGGCTGTGGAGTCTCTGCCCGAGCTGGAGCTGTGCCACAGCCGGATCTGCGAGGGCGGAGTGTTCCCCCCGAGGGGCCGGGGGCTTTCGGGGGGGCGTGTGGCCCCTTAGGAGCGTTGTCTCGCATCCCACGTGGATTTGATTTCGCAGCCCGCCGAGGATTCCTTTGGGCTGAGGAAAGCCGCCTGTGCGAAGGAGCCGCGCGGCCGCAGCGGGCGGGTCCCTCCCGGCTCTTGTTTTGTGTTTGTTTTTAATTGAAAGACAAAAGGCCGCGTGCTAGAGGCAGCCTGCCTTTCCCTTTGTCCTGCCTCTTCATGGGATGAGGAGAGGGATGCGAAAGGAACACGGCAATCCCGGTTTTACCCATCCCTGCGGCCAGCATTCCCTGTTCCCATGAGACCCCCAGACCCCACCGAGCAGCAGCTGCCCCTTTCCTGGGGGTGAAGAGGGAGCAGCTGCGGGGTGATGCCACAGGCAGGTGTGTCCATCGCTCCTGCTCTCCTGAGCTTTAGTCCTTTCTTCTTCTTTTTTTTTTTTTTTCCTTTTAATCCCTGGAAACAAAGCCAGAGAGCAGCTGCGCCCGGCAGCGCATCCCGCTGCAGGCAGGGCTGGGGCTCTGCTCTCGTGCAGGATTTGTAGGTGATTCCCGAAAAATCCCTTTGCCAAAGCGAACCCTCTGGCTGCCCGSGGGTTTCCGGGCAGCTCAGGGTGTTGGCTGGAGCCAAGGGATGTTTTGGAAGCCCAGGAGAAGAGCCCACCTTGCGGCACCAGGGGCTGCCTGGCAAAGAGGTGGCTATTTCTGGGCTGCAGGAGGAAAATTGTCCAACTGCTGAAATTGGCAGTGAACCCCAGGACTATAATAAACAACTTCCCGGCCAAGGTCCCTGGCTATTTTCTCTCTGTTTTGGCTTGGAGAGGAAGATTTGTTTGCTGCTTGGAATTTTTTTTCCCTTGTCTTTTTTTTTTCCCTCTTCCTTTGGAGGTATTTAAAGCCAACAACCCCCCCGAGGCCAGGCTGGGGTTGCTGCCCTCCTGGATGTCTCTGGGTCCATGGAGGTGTCMGTGCCACCGTGGCACTCCAAGCAGATCCTTTTTGGAATGTGTTCAAAGCCCATCCCTTACAGACCTGCAGGGTATTTGTAGCCTCCAGATGAGCCCTGACAGTAAAATAATGGAATAATAGAAACCAAAGAAACAAGCATGAAAACATTCCACTGGCTTCTAGGAAGGGTTTTCCTGGCTGTGGACTGAGCAGTCAAGCAGGAAGGTGGATTCTCTGTGCAACCTTTTCCATCCTCGTTCTCCTTGGGCTGCCAAAGCCTGGTTTGGGAGCTCCCACATTGCTGTGCTGTCCCTGGGTGCCCCTTTCCSCAACCTGCAGAGAGCTCCCAGGTGCCACAACTCATTCCTGTGGGATATAAAGGACATCAAGCTGGAGAAATCGTGCAGAAGTGATGGGGGTGTGCAGCATCTCTGYGTGGTGACAGCTTCAGTGGTGCTGCAGCTTCCCAATCCCTGCGCCTGCAGCAGGCTGGAGCACTGCAGCTGGGATATTGGGAGTTGAGATCCGTGTTTTGGGACTTTGCACAAGTGATGAAGCAGCAAAGTGAGGGACCACAAGCACCCAAACCCTCTGGGAACAGGGGAAGCTCTTGGCACAGGGCTTTCCTTGCAGGYGGAGTGGGAGGATGCAGTTGGAAGTTTGCTGTGGAGGGGGTTTGGTAGAGGCTGCTCCCGTCTGTTTATTGATGTAAACACTCTTGGAATGACATCTTCCCCCTCAGCTTTCCTGAGGCAGGACTCACTTTGCTCTCCAGCCAGGAGCAGGGTAAACCCAGGTGTGTTTTCCCTGATACCAAGTCCTCAAGGTGCTGCCAAGGATGTGAGGATTTCGGTGGAGTGTGATGCTTCAGCCAGCTCTGGTCCCACAAAGCCACCAGCTGTGGCAGAGGTGACCCCCAAGTGGGATCCTTTAGGATTTTGCATGGAATTTCCTCCTTTYCCCACAGAGCCAGGCTGGCTGTTGYCARGCTGAGTGTRGGCACATCCGAGSTCTCTTCCYGAGGGAGGAGCAGTGTTTGGCCACCAACTCCATCACTCTGTGATGTCTGGGCTGGTGCAYCCTGGATTTACTGGGGGTCATTCCCCACTGGAGGGGAAGGGCAGGGCAGGATGGGGCAGGTGGGGTTGGCAGCACTCCTGCAAGTGCAGCAGCTCCCTGCAGAGAGGGAGGTGGAATATGAGGTGCTGTCCACAGCAGGATCCATTGGCACGACCCACATCTGGCTGGAATTTCTGGGATGCTGGGAGCCAGCTGGGAGATACAGAATGGGGCCAGGATGAAGCTGTGCAGAGCACATGGAATGAGAKGGCCAGGCCTCAGCAGAACCATGGGAAAGGCTCCCTGGGGCTGAWGTTTTCTGGGTGAGCTCAGAGCTTTGTTTTCACCTCTATTCCAAGTGGATTTGATGTGTTTATATGGGCAGCTCATCCCTCAGCACCCCAAAAGCGTATCTTCTATCCCCACAGCTGGAATTGGGAAAYGGATGGGATCTTGGAGGGATTCCCATTAGGGGGGGATGAGGGACTCCCCTCAGGGAAGCAGGRTGAGAGCTGGGGTTCAGCTCTGCCCTTGCATTTTCCCAGTGGAAACAAGGTGCTGCCCTACCCTGAACCCACATCCCTGTGACCTGGGGAGGCTCTGCAGCCCCTCCTGGGTGAGCTGCAGCCCCGGGGAGCTGAGGCTGACACGAGCCAGATTTCAGAGCCGGGCACAGGAGGCTGGCGAGGCCCCGCCTTGGCAGAGCAGCCAGGGGAACAGCTTGTGACAGCCTCTCTCCCTCTCCGAGTGCCTGCTGGGGTGCGTTCCCTAACCTTTCCTGCCTCCGTTCCACTCCTGTGTTTCTCTCTCTCTCCTCTTTTTTTTTTTTTTTCTCTCCCTTTCCTTTCCCCTAACTGTAAATGCGCCATAAAAATGGATCAAATTGCTTAAATCACTGTCATTAAATCAGTGTGAGTCCCCCCTCCGCCCCTGTGCTCGAAGCCTGGCAGAGAACATTTGTTCCAAAGGCTGAACAGCCGTCTTATTGCTCTGAAAGCATATTTGCTGCTTGATGGAAGGAGGAGAGGAGGAGAAAAACAGCCTGCAAGGGAAGGAGGGGGGGTGAAACCACCGGGGGCTGGTTCTCCTTGGACACAGAGGGGGGAGYGGGGGCTGTATCCTGCAGGCTGTGTCCATGGGAGGTGATGGAGTGACAGGGATGAGGGGACTGGGGACACCCCCGGGGTTAGCTTTGATGGTGAAGCTGGGATTTCATGGTGCAGGGGATGCTGGAAAGGGGTGGGGGGGATCCCAGTGCCAGCACAGACCACACAGCCCCATCCTGCAGTCCCYCRGAATKSTCTCCATTGAAGCCCAGCAGCGATGCTGTGGAACAGCTCAGCCTGGTGCAGCACAGGAGAGCAAAGATTCCCAGTAAACAAGGCAGGCTGAGCTGCTGAACCTTCCTGAGACCCTGAGTTTGATTAAGCCCTGCCAGTCCCAGCTTAAAGAGTGGCTTTAGACCCGCTGGTGTTTGCACATCCAAATAAAAAGCTTTTGCAAACCCTCACCACGGGCCCCGGTGGCTCAGGGGAGCCGGGGGAAAGTGATTGCTCCGGAAATTCGGRGTATTTTGGGAGCCTGGGTTTTGGCATGGCACAGCAAGGCAGCGATGGAGCAGAGACAAGGCTGACTCCAGGAGCTGCCGCGTGTTCCCACACCGGGGAATGCAGGAATGCTTCTACCCAGGTGGTCTGGAAAATCCCCAGAGAGAGCAACGCGARTGCCGAGGAGAGCCGGGAGCTGGAGGCGGATCAAAGTGCTGGGGAAGGGGCTGCCACAGGTGGCAGGCGCTGGCAGGGAGAGCGCATCCCAAAGGCACCGCTGTGCCCAGCCCTCCCGCTTTTCCAGAGCTCCGCTCTCTTGCAAAGCTGTTGCACTCAGCAGCGGCTTCCTCGCGCTTTGTGCCCGGGAAGGTTTCTCAGAGGATGCTGATTCCCTCCCCGCTCATCATCCTCCACCCCGCTGAGCCGGAACGCCGCCTCCTGCCCTGCAGCTGCCTCCTGGGCTCTGCCTGAGCACTGMGGACGGCACTGAAGTTGTCACCGGGACCAAAATGTGACCCCGGGGACGCTGTGGTGTCCATGGACCACGGCAGGGCTGGTTGCAGCCTCCTGCTGCGCTGATCCCAGCTCCAAAGCCCTGAGGACAGCAGGGAGATGAGATGCGCTGGCGCCGAATCCCGTGTGTGGGGCAGAGCTGGGGGGCACAGCCCTGCTCCTGCCTCTGCCCTGGGTGCAGGAGCTAAAAACCAAAACACAGAACAGCTCCGAGSGCTGGAGAGCCGCCCGAATTTCCACAGCTCCTGATTAAAAATGCACCAGCTCAGAAAAGCTGCCCGGAGGCTGGGGAAAGGCTCAGCCTTCCCGAGGCTCGGCATGCTCCGGATGCGTCCGGGCGCTGCTTTGGGGAGCCAAGGYGGCCCTGCCCAGCCCTTTGCACACCCTGTTCCAGGCGAGCAGGGACTCCCGTGCCCTTGAAGAGCCCGTGGATGGTGAGCAGGGACCCCCTACCACGAGATAGGATCTGACCGAGGCATTTCCAGGGTCCCCCTTAGAAATGGGAGCACGGAGAGGGCAGCACAGCCGTTCTCTCCTCGTGGGCTTTGCAGATTAATTATYCCCAGGGCAAGGAGCTGCTTAATGGCTCTCCCCCCCTCCGCCCCTCCTTCCCATGGGAAACTGCAGGGACAGCTTCTCCTTGTCCCTCAGGGGCGATGCATGYCAGGCTTAATCCCTGAGCATCCTGCTGCTTGTTGGGAACACTCAGAGCTGATCCTTGGCCCTGGTTGGAATCAGGAATAACTCCCTGAAAGGCAGCAGCAGTGAGTTAGCATCTCCCAAGGCTGTGGCAGGGGAATGCTCCGTGGAGGAAAGCAGGATTGATAGGAATAATCAGGTGTTGTTTAACCACATTGAACTTTAGGGTGAGGGGCAACTCCCCCGTTCCCAGCTTTTGGTCTTTACTTTGGTTTCTAGGTGCCTGAGGGCAGCAAATCTGTCTTCACAGAAGTGCTAATGGAGAAAAAAATGGATATTAATTCAGGGGAAGTGTTTCCAGACAGGGATTCATCTCTGTAAGCACCACTGAAGTATGGGAGCTGCTCAGCTCAAAGCAGCAGCAGCGATTTTTTCCTGGCTGCATCCTGATCTAAGGATGCTGAGGGACAAAGCTCATTTTGGGCTCATCTGGACCAGAKACAGACCTGGCATCTCCCAGCTGGTGGCAGGGCATACAAAAACCCACTTTACCCCCAGATTCCACGTGCCATGAGGCAGTACAGAGGAGAGGGGGTGACTTCCCTTCTTTCCACCCCAAAAACCCTCTGAGAAACAGATGTGTCACCATCTCAGGCATGGCCCAACCCTTAACTTGATTTCCCTCAGCCAAGCATCCCAAGAGCAGGAATTTCTGCCCAGGGATGGTGAGGGGAGGAGGGAGCAGATCCCTGCAAAGGCAGTGGCTGCCACAGAGCCCTCGCAGCTCCCTTCACTGCAGGTGTGTGTTTATTGCTTCCTGCAGGGAAGGGCCACAGATGGGATCTGTTTGCTCAGGACCTTGTYAGGGGCTTGTGTTCTCAGCCTCGGCCTGCCTGTAATCCTACAGCAGGGATAAATCCTGGCAAACCTGGCCTGGCACAGGGCTCCAGTGCTGGCACAGTCTGTGAGCTGCTTCACCAGGAGATGCACTTTGTTTTGGGGGCTGGTCACCTTCTGAGGTTGGAAACCCACCAAGGACCTCCCTGCATTGGCCAAACTCTCCATGAACTTCATCCAGCTGCGCCTGGGAGTGACTGGAATCACCAACAATGGTCTGAAAAATTGAGCCATGACGCTCCTCAGCATAAGGAACCCTCTTTCCCACCTCCTCAGTGGCTGCACTCTCCTTCTCCTTGAGCACTTGCTTTCTGTTGGGGGTTAGGACTTTTCCTTCTCTCATGGAGTTTYGTCCCATCTGTTGCTAAGAGAAAATAACAACTGGTATTTAAGAGACACAAGAAATGGCCAAGGTGGGCTGAGGGATGCAGCTGGCTACTCTCTTACCTGRGGGGTTTYCTCTTTGGAAGGGTGAAGACACCTCAAGAYTTTGGCAGGAGCTGAGGGGCTGGGCTTGGCCCCTCTCACTCTCGGCATCTGAGGGGAGACAGGCTGCGTTGCTGTGGGGAGAATTTGCCACCAYTGCAGGGTTCTGTCTCCTGCTGTCTTCTCCAGAGTGACAGGAGCTCTGGAGAGCAGCCATTGCACTGGCACGTTATTAACACCCTCACCATCTCCCTCAGGGGAGAACACGGGACCCTGAACTCTTTTCCCCTCCAAAGGAGCCTCTCCCGGCCATGTTCAGGAGCCCGGTTTTGCTGCCACCCAGCCCTGCTGTTCCTCTGCCTCTGCTCTGGGTATTTTGCTATGCTGCCTGCCGGGACACCCTGCGGCTCCTGCTACACCTGTGGAGTTTCTGAGGCATCTCTTTACTCCTGTGGGATCTGCTCATGCCCGCCGTCCCAGCCGCCGCTCCGCGGTTCCCACTCCATCACCGTGAGGGGAGAGCCGCGGCCGGGCCGCGCCACAGCGCCCCCTGCTGGCTCGGAGGAACCACCGCGCCCCGCCGGGCCGGGAGTCAGCAGCGCCCCCAGTGGCTGTGGGTGGAACTGCGCCGAAGGGGACACGGGGGTTTTTGGTTCCGTTGTTTGTTTGCCTTGTTATCCACGCTGGTAAAGAACTGTTATTACTTTGCCCCCCTTCTCTTCGCCTGAAAGCATCTTAATTTCAAAGCTGTAACAATTCGGAGCGAAGTGGGTCGTATTTTTTATTTTCCTTCCTTGGCAGACACCTGTCTTTCAAACCAAGACGCTTTCCCAGGAGTGGTGTCCACCCATCAGATGGACCCTGAGGCCAAGAATCCAGCAGAACACACCTGGACAATGCTGTCAGGAGCCGTGCTCACTCCTCCTGCCTCTCTGTGGTTCCTGCCTTTCCCAGTGCTGGTGGTGCTGGTGGGCTCTGGGTTGATGAGTGGCAGGACCTTGAGTTTTTCTATTCCAGTGAATTTCTTCTCCCCATTCCTCTGCCAAAAGCATTTCCAAGCCACTCTGGTGCTCCTAAGCCTTGTGAGGTCACATCCATTAACCCTGATAAGCTGGGAACCAAACTGGGACCAGTAAGGAAAAGGTGGGAAGAGCTGACATGAAAGGGAAGAGTGAGGGAAAGCTGTGGGGGCTGAGGGCACATCTGTGGATGCTTTTCTCAAGAGAACAAGGGATGTTTTGGAGGATGCTGGGTGGATTGGGATGCAGGGCTTGAATCCATGGACTTTTGGGGACACCACCACAGCCAGAGCCAGCAGCTACCTGGGAGGTGGGAGAGTGGTGGGAATGAAAGGGACGTCTCTGCTGGGAGGAACAGCTGGGGCAGGAAGGAGGATGCAGCCTGCTTGTAGCTGTCTGGGAACCTCTGAAACATTTTCCTAATGAGGCCCCACAAATCCCACGGTGGGATCTTGGATCTGACTGCCCAGAAAAACGTATGGATCCAATAGAGCACAGCCCTGCTTGTCAGAGCAGCCGCCGAGCTCCAGCAGATGCAAAGTTTCGAGGAAATTGTGGTTTCTCCATGTGTCTCTAAAGGCCAGATCCAAACAGGGTCCTTCTCCTCCACCTCCTGCTCTCACTGGGAGGTAGCAGGACAGCAGGATGCTTCTGTCCCTGCTTTCCTCTCTTGAAGAGTTGCAGGGGGTGCTGTGATTCCCTGCATGTGGCTTTCSTTGGGAAGCTGTGCTGGTGGAAGGATAAACCCTTGTGTATTTGGAGAGCAAAGCTGTTGGTGGCAGCCTGCTCCAGCATCCCCACGCAGGTAACTGTGCCCAGGCATCATTGCTGGGCTCGTTTTCAATTAAAAACTGATTTGCTACAGCCCTTTGCTGACCTTCAGCCTGGCAGGCTGCTGCTCTGCAGGGGAAATCAGCCCTGCTCCTCACCTCCCTCCCTCCCTCCCTGCTCTTGTTTCCTYCCCCCGTGCCCGAGATAACTCCCTGCCTTGCTCTGTCATCATGTCTTTATCTTAACCCTACAGATTTTTCYCTTCCCCAGCGAGCTGGATGATTTCTTAATGCTTATTGACAGGGGTTTGTGAGCACGGTGTAGGACCAGGGAGCAGGGCACAGAGGAGCCTGGGGGAGGAGGTCCTTGCTCCTGGTGGCAGGAGGGGCCACGCACAGACAACACACTCGTCTCACCTGACAGACCCAGGGCTGTGCCCACACCCAGCTCCTGCAGCTGCTGCTGCRTAACCAGAGATTTTCCTTCCCCAGAGTCCTGAGACATCTCCCATTCTCATAGCCTGATGCTGCTGCATAACCAGGATCCCAGGGGATTCTCCCTCCCCAGAGCCCTGAGACATTTCCCATCCCCAATTTGTGCCAGCACTGCTGCTGCATAACCAGGGTCCCACGAGATTCCCCTTTCCTGGGGGTCCTGAGGTGTCTTCCCACTGCTCATGGAGCATCCCTCCTCCCCATGMGCCTTGGAGCTCTCAAGGCCGTGGYGTGGGCAGGAATTGCCGGGCAGGCTCTGGCTCAGCAGCTCTGCTGCCAAGCCTGGGGACCCGCAGGCAGGGCAGCTTTGGCCGGGCCCTCTGCCAGTGCTGGGACTGCAACGACAGCTTTGGATCCAGCAATCTGCAGACTTTGCCTTCCGGATGCCAGCCTCCCTGCACCTCCCATGGATTTGCTTATGAGAGGGAAAATGATGGAGCTTGGGAGGGAGGGAGGGAGGGAGGGAGGGAGGAGGGAGTTACCCGTTGGGATGGGCACTTTCTGCCTGGGGATGGAGGTGGAGGTGGCAGGCAGCGTGACTCCAGGGTAGGTTGCAATCCCCTGGGGATGGAGATTGGATCTCTGGCCTGGAGATTTGATTTTTTTCCTGGGGATTTGATTTATTTCCCGCATGGAAGGCACTGCCCAGCTCGGCTGAGTGTCTCTGCAGGCTCAGCGAGCAGCAGTGCCTGGAAGGAAAAGCCTTGAGTGAGAAATAACAGGGACCTGGGACCCCAAGGGCTCTTTGTCAGCCAGGGGGATGGAACAGCCACACACACAGGTGGTGACAGCCGGGCTGAGCACGGGCACACTCAGCACACATGTGGCAGCAGGGGACAGCGGTGTCCCCGCCAGCCCGGCTGCAGCCCCCGGGGTGAGAGCCCGGCTGTCCCCGCTTTCCCTGTCCCTGGACCAGCAGAGGGCAACAGTGACCTTTGCAACCGTTTTGTCCCCAAAAAAAACCGCCCTCCCTGCACCTGGGAGGCTCGGCTGGTGCATCCCGGCTGCRGGGGACACGGGGGTCCCTGGTGGTCCCACTGTCCTTTCCTGGGAACGCGGCCTGTCCTCACTGYGCAGAGTGGTGGCACCTGTGGTGGTGACCCCATCGATGGAGTGACAACTCCTCCCTTGGAGCCCATCCAGGTCACTCCAAAGTGGGGATGATCCTCTCGGTGGTGGCTCCGAGGTAGAACTCATCACCCCATCAATGGGCTTCAAGGTGGGAATCGTCATCCCATTAATGAGCTCTAATGTGGGCGATAAAACAGGGAGAGCTGCTCTGGGCCCCAATTTTGGAGGCCTGGAACGGCCTCCAAGGGTGATGGGGTTACCAGCAGCAGAGCTGCTGTGTTTCCTAGCCGGTGAATCCTCCCCGTGGACACAACTGTAGTTCATAACCACTTTGACATTGACAAAAACTGGCTGGATGCTGCCTTGAAGCTCAAGGAGCAACCCCGATGCTTTGGGAGCGAATAACTTCTGGAAAATGTGCTGGGACAGCCTGTGGGATGTGGATCTGCAGGAGCAGCCCTTGCAGGGATGCAGGAGAAGGGCTGCAATGTGGGAGATGGGCACAGCCAGAGCCGGCTCGGCTCTGTCGGAGGCTGCAGCGAGATGCGCGCTGAGGGAGCTGCAACCCAGACGAGAYGTGAACCATCACCCCCAATCCTCAGCGGCCAGCCCGCCTGCAATTAGCCTCCTGAACCAGGCAGCGGCCTGAAGCCGCAATTTTCCTCCTGCAATCGCTCTCTCCCTCGACCTGCGCCAAGGTCACACCCGGAGCGGTCGTTAGCGCCGCATCGACCTCCCATTAACGCCCCGAGGAGCCGGGGCAGCCTCRGCCCCGCCAGCCCGGCCGGCCCGAGGGGTGGGCGGGGGTGGAGGGGGGSGCTTCGATCTTCCCGCAGACGTGGGAGTCGATCCATTTGCTGAAATGAATGGGAAATGCTTGAAAGGCTAAACCTCAAATGAGGTATTGACTATCTGCCGAGCCGGGCAGCGCTACCTGCCGCAAGCTGAGCCCTGCCCGCATCGCATCGCATCGCATCTCTCTGGGGGTGCGTGGAGATGCGGGACCCCTCCCCCGGSCTGTGCCAAAGGGCTGCTGGCATCCCGGCTCGGGGATGCTGCGGCGGGGATCACCTTGGGATCGGGTTTTCCTGTGCCCGCTCGCCGGGGAGCCGGAGCCTTCGGTGGGGCTGAGCTCCAAGGCGAGACAGGAGGGCTGAAATCCTGCCGTCACGCTTGGGTTAATATTAAACCATTAAATGTGCTCAGCTCTTAATAGAGGGGATGGTTGGAGTCTTAACCCTGTGTTTGCTGGCAGCTGCTGAGTGTCCGCCTCTCCTCTGCCAGGGATGGCAATCCTGGCCCTGCCTTGCACGTTCTCCCTGCAGAGGTGTTTGCCCTGCAGCATTTTATTTTATTTTATTTTATTTTATTTTATTTTATTTTATTTTATTTTATTTTATTTTATTTTATTTTATTTTATTTTATTTTATTTTATTTT
>CADDXX010000441.1:432266-452590 GCA_902810485.1 Alauda arvensis | reverse complement strand
CCCATATTTTCCTTCCCCGGTCCCAAATCCAAGGCCACCCCGCCAAATATGTTTTTAAAAGTCTATTCATTCACAATCCCATGGTAGTCTGCAAAAAATGGTGTTTGAACAAACTCGAAATCATACTTTAAAGAAAACACAGCTGTTTAATTACAGCCTCCATGCAAAGCAGCCTCCATCATGTGAGTGGAGGAGCTGGGTGCTGGCTGTGTGTTTGGCCTCTGATCCCCTTTAATCTCTGCAGTCAAAGGATTTTGGTTTGATTTCCTTTTATTTCCCCACCCGCCTTGGAATCTGCAACCAATTTGTTGTTGTTGTTTGGGAAATAAACCCCAGGGAAAAGGTCTGGATCCGGCACAGCCGGGCTCGCACCGGCTCTTGCCGTGCCGCCTCCTGGTTACCCCAGCGCCAAGAAAAAAAAAAAAAAAATCTGTTTTCCCTTTGCCCATCCTGCTCTGCTTTTTTTTTGGCCTGTCTCTCTCCCGCCCCGAAGGAGCCGATGACTTTCGCATCTGCTGCTGCATCTGTTTTCCCCATCAGGTCCGAGTGYGCCGATAACTTCAGCTGGGAATGGGAACCCACTGCTGAGCCAGGGCTGGGGGGGAAAACCTTCCTGCAAGAGTCCCCGGCTCCGGGAGGAATTGAGTGTGAAAAGTAGGGGGGATACGTGAATGGCTGGGCGTTCCACTGGGGCTTGGAGTCCTTCAGAGGTGATAAATCCAACCTCGAATTTTAGGCAGTAAGAGGGAGATAGGGATGTCAGCTGCGCTGCCTCCTTTCACATCAGATTTTTGGGATGGGGAGCCTGTTTTGTTTTTTGGGATGGTGAGGGTAGCAGGCTGCCTGGCTGGTGAGGACACACAGATGTTGCTGCAGGCTGCAGCCCCAGGTTCATCCTGGTACAAATCCAGCGCTTCCAGGCTCTGCCTGAGGGGGATCCAACAGCAGCAGCAACAAGGCAAATAACCCCTGGCCCTGGATTAAAGCGCGGAGCTCCAGGCAAGCTCTGGTTTGCATCACTGGGGGGTGGCCGAGGGGCTGTCCCCGAGCTGCAGTGGCAGTGGCTGTTGTCCCAGGGGATTGCTGGCTGCAGACCAGGACCACCAGGGCAGCGGGATGAGCTCCTTTGGCTCCAGCAGTCCGTTGTTCATCCAAACAAGATGTGGGCAAGGTGGGAGGGTGAGTGTCCTCGTGGTGTCTGAGGTCACCAGCTGTTGGGGACAGTGAGTTATGTTCTCCTTGGGCTGCTTTGTTTCCCCTGAGCTGACCCCGGGGTAGCTTTGGCCAGGCTTCACACAATCCCAACCCTCCCCTGTGCCTCTCCCTGCCCTGCYGAGCTTTATCCCGTGCCTCCAGCCCATTCCTGGGCCCTGCACCCTCCGAGGGCTTCAAGCTGCGCTCAGCTCCRGTCTCCAGCTTTGATTCCCCCTTGGAGGCTGCACCAGCCTTTCATTCCTCTCTCCTCCGCCCGGTGCCTGTGCCATGAGCCTTTCCAGGCGAACATTAAAGCCTTTGTCTGGTTGGGAGTGCGGAGCAGACCATTTAGGAGGAATTAGTGGTTACATTGAAAGGGGAAAATAAGGGCTCCTGGGTTAAATGCACTTTAAATGTCTTAATAATTGCAATTGGCCAACTCGTTCCTCCCCGGAGCCAAAAAGCCTGTAATATGGGAAGCTTTTCTCTAATCAAGAGCAGCACCGATACCTTATGTAGGAAGCCACATAGGATGGAGGGAATTATTTCTCTGCGCTGCCTGTCCGTCATCCCCCAGCTCCCKGCCGGCCCCTCCGGACCCGCCGGTCACCGGCACAGCCCGGATGGCTTCGGGATGGCTTTGGGGTGGCTGTGGGATGCTTTTGGGATGGCTTTGGGATGGCTGCGAGCCACCCCCGCCCCAGCTGCTGTGTCTGCGGGATTGCAGCCGCGCTCTCCTCATCCCAGCTAGGGTGGCCCTGCTCGTCGCGGTGCCACCCCCGCGGGCTGTCCCCCTGCCCGGGGAGCCTGGCGGAGCCCCGCTGCCGGCCGGCAGCCTGTCAGTGCCATCCAGGTGGCTGCCTGAGCCCCCGTGCAGACACAGCCCGGCTCCCTGGCTCCAGCCGCCGCACAACCACGTCATCCATCAGCGATGACAAGCTCCTTTTGCAAGGAGCCTTTGTTGGCACCCGGTGCCGAGCCAAGCGAGAGGGGGGGTTGGAAATCGGGCTCGCCGGCTTGCGGCAGACCTCCAAGGCGAGAGCATCGGCCCCGGCAAGGAGCAGCCCCCTCCCTGCCAGCAGCCGGGGGAGGGAGGTTAAAAGGTGCAGCTTGGAGGAGGTTAAAAGCAAAGCAGCTTTTAATTTATAACGTGGCCGAAAGAGAAATGGTGGCCAAAAAAGATAAAGATGCTGGAATAGCTGGAATTCTCCAGCCGCCGCGACTCCGAAGGGTAAAGCCACTGGAATGTGTGTGTGTGGCGGGTGGGGGTGCTGCTCTGTCCCCCCTCGGGGTGTCCCCCACATCCCCGCTCTGAGAGCAGGGGGGCAGCAGGAGGGGCGGAGGTGGCGATGCCCGAGGCTGCCCTGGCACCCACGCAGCTCTGTCAGCATYGGGACTGTGGGGTGCAATCCCTGCTCCCAACCCCCCTGGCTGCTTCTGGAGCCGAACTGGACCTGCTGCCACCCTGCCTGAGGGAGGGCAGGCTCGGAGGTGCTCCCAGGGCAGGGCTGAGGGCCAAAGCGCCTCCGTGTTTGGGCTCAGGGCTTGGCTCGGGTTTTCTGGGAAGCACAGCTCAAACTGAACGGCTGCCCGAGAAGGAGGCTGCTCCTGCCCTGGAAAGCAGAGCGAGCAGGGGCTGCCCCCCAGCCGGCACCCCTGGGTGCCAGCCCCACCGGCAACGTGGGTGGCAAAGGAGGGGTGCAAGGCAGAGGGGAGGTCTGCTCTTCCAGACGGGCCATAAGGCTGGGTCTGCCCTTTTGCAAGGTCTTTTGCAGCTCGGGTTTCTCAGATCTGGGTAACCTTCAAGCAAGAGTGGCCTTTAGCACCTGGCTGCATCGCTCAGGGCTCGGGCCACCGGCCCGTGACGGGGACGAGCCCGCTCCCCATCTGCTCCCTTCCCTCTCCCCGATCCACTCACAATAGCCCATTCACAAATCCATCCCGGTTTTCTCGGAGGAGAGGAGGAGGAGGAGAGAAAGAGCCATCAAATCCTATCTAGATGGGGAGACACCSCCAAAAATGAGTGGCAGTGCTCCATCCCCTCACTGCCACACTTGCAGGGATGGGGCAAAACTCATCCCAGCTCCGGGGGTGAAATGTCTCTGTCGGGGAGGCTTGAGATGGAGCTGGTGATGCCTCCCCGTGCTGTGCCATCTGCTCCATGCTGGGAAAGCCAGGAGCTTTTATTTGGGGGCCCAGGAGAGGACAGATGCCCCCAGCACCTCGCTGTGCCAGAGCAGCGCTGCCCTGAGGATGCTCCRAGGGAGCCGTGCGTGTCCTGGCTCCCTGCTGGAGAATCCACAGCTCCCCCCGGACCTGGCAGCACCTCCAGCCATGGGACAGGAGGAGAAGGGGCTCGCTGGAGCTCTGCAAAGTGCAGGGCCCGGCTGTGGRTTGGCCCCGGCAGAACAAGGTGTCCCTGTGTGGCTCTGGCAGCGCTCGCAGGGCGCGGCTCGGCCGCAGACGCCGCTCGTGTGTCTGTGAGCGGCTCCGGAGGGAGCCGGGCTGCAGGTCCACACCCAGGCCCCTGCTCTGGAGCCGGGGCAGCTCCGAGCCTCCTGCCCCGGCCTCGCCAGCTCTGCCTGCACGGATGGATGCTCTGACCCAGTTATTGGCTCTTTGCTATTGCAGACTCCAGCCAGGCATGAAGACCGAGGCTGGGGCTGCCCGGATGGGGATGGGGGGACTTTTGGGGTTTGTTTTCTGGAAGGCAGAGCCTTCCCAGCCCTTCCCCAAACAGTACAAAACCAGCCAGGGCATCCCCGGGTGCTGTCAACAGAGCCAGGCTGAGTTGCTGACACTTATTTCAACTCCCTGGTTTCTCCTTCCCGTGGTTCATTTTCCTTCATCTGGGAGATGGGACAAGAGGCTCCCCTGATTTTTTTTTTCCACGGTGTTTGTAACAGCAAACCTTGTGCCTGTGGTCGCTTAATGGGAACAGTGTTAAAGCAGTGGAGTTTATTTGTTGCTGCACCCCCAGGCTGCCAGGCATCCCTTCCCAGTGGGATTGGAAGCAAAATCCAGGAGAGGCAGCCAAATGATCCATCTTTTGTTTGTGTGGCAAGGGACAGCAGCYCTTGGGATGGCACAACCCTGCTGTGCTGTTGGGATGGAAGAGCCTCCAGGGATGCTTCCCCTTCAGGGTGAAAAAATCCCATTTTCCGGTGTCTATGGGGAAATCTGAGGAGACAGGTGTGTTGCTCCTCCTTATCTTCCTCACTTGCACAGACACAGCTTCCAGCATCCCTGTGGCCGGAGAGGAGCCCCATCCCACCTCCCATCCAGATTGCAGCTGAGAACKGCCTGGCTGCTTTTATCCCAGGCTTTAATACAGATAATATCATTACCAGGAGCTAATGGAGCAAGAGTGCCCCAGCCTCCCTGCTCCTTGCTGCACCTTCCTTATTTACTTCGAGTTATTTAGAGGTAAAAAGAAGTAAAACCAGGGCTGAGCCCTCCCCCACCCCCACTGSTGCATAATTAGYGCTACAGCAAACCTTGTTAATGCCATCCCTGGGACAGGAACTGCTCCAGCCGCTGGCCTGGGAAACAAAAAGGGATTTTTTTCCCCCCCAGGGCTTTATTGTTATGGGAATACCCAGTGCCCCCAGCTCAAAGCCACCTCATGTTGTCAGCCTGAAAATCCCACCTCCCAAAATCCCATTCCCCTTGCTCCCACCCTTCCCTGGTGCTCCTTCCTCCCACCAGCACGGAGGGTTAGCCCTGGTGAGTGGGGTGAGGATGGAGCTCCTTCCTCCCGCATCATCCTGAATCGGGGCAGACYCCAGAGGGAATCTCCGTGSATAARCCAGGGAGGTGGTGATGGGCAGGGYTGTTTTCGCTGCTTGARGCTGCTTTGCTGCTGAAAAAGCTGCTTTTATTTCACCCGAGGTAAGTCCCACCCGAGAGCTCCCCCGCAGCAAAAGCTSCGGCTGCTCCAAACGCAGCAGGTCCACCCAGGAGGGTGCCCGTGGCCCAGCACGGGGAGTTATTTCATCACGAAATTAAAGCGCCTCCTCTCTCTGCTCTGCTTTCACCTCGAGACTCAGCAGCCAGCGCTGAGCTTTTCCCAGCTTGTTAAGCTCAAGCCTAAGCTTTGAAATGGCAGCGCTGTCCCCGCGCTGGGACACCGGGTAAAAATAACGCCGGGGGGGATGAAAGAGGATTTGCCGTTTTTAGTTGAACTGCTGGAAGTTCTGCTTTTTTGGCAAGTCAGCAGGGCACTGCAAGGGGGGCTGCTGCCGTGGTTCCCACCCCGTGGGGGCTCTTGGCTTCTGTGTGGTGGAGACCTCACGAGTGTGGAGCTGCTTYAGCAAAAGAGAGCGGCTTTGCCAGATGGGAAATGCGTTGTTYTGCAGCCTGTGTTAAATAATTTTTAACCTAGAAGCCATTAAAACATAAAAACTCTGTGGTATAGARTGAGGGGATGCTCCTTGTGCTGCTTTTCCATCACAGTGTGCCCAAGGGCTGCAAAAACCCTCCTCTCTCCTTATCAAATTGAGCCAAACCTCTGGTTTTCCTGTGGCTGGGTGGCAGGRAAAAAATCTGCCTTCAGATCTGACTGGATTAGGGCTCTACAGCCCGAGATTTCCTCTTGTGCCCATGGTTTTTATCACCATCAATGTCCCCACAGATGGTCTCGCTGGCCATATAACGGCCTAGGAGATATTTATTTGTTGGGGAAGGAGTTAATCCATGCCTTTAATCCTGCTGAGTTTTGAGCTTTGCTGCTGTGGAGCCGTGAGGAGTTCCTCAGGTTAGCGCTGAGCTCTGCTCTGGGGAAAAAYGGGAAGTAATTTTCTTTCCATGGGCTGGTTCTCCCTGCTTAATTCTTCCTTCTTCTGCAGCTCTCCCAGCCCCTCTCCATCCCATTGCCCAGGGCCTCATCCTTCTGCTCCTGCGTTTCTGCACTTGGCTTCSCTGCAGGGAGGCAGCACTGGGCAGCTCCAGCCCCTCCTCCTCCTCCTCTTCCTCCTCCATCACCTTCACTTCCTCTCTGGCGGTGCCTCCCCAGGCTGGGGTACAGCAAGGAGAGTGGTTTGCATCGATCCATCTGCTGCCACGCTTGGATCTCCTTCCTGAGGGATTTGGGCTCGCTGTGAGCCTGGCAGCATTCAGGAATCACTCTCTCCATCTTTCCTGCTGCCGAAACTCAGCTCCTGCTGCCTCTCCCCTTCCCCAAAACCCYTGAAYGTGTTCAGCASTGGCCCCACAACCCTCTCTGGTRTTCTCCAAGCCTTCATTSCCTCCCTCTGGAGCTGTTTCCAGCCTTCCCAACCTCGCTGACCTCTGTGGCAGCCTCTGGCAGGGCTCTGCACCCTGCACCTCCCWGCCCGTGCCCACTGCCACGCACCAGCCCCGGCATCTCCCTCTGAGCACGGATCCTGCTCAGCCCTTGGCAAATCCCCGTGCCAGGAGCCGTTAGTGGGAATGTCTTGGCTTGGCCRAGCTCCCTAATTGGAAGGTTTGCCTCCAACACGCCCGTGCTGGCGCCCAGCGCCGCGTCTGTGCTGCCGCGTGGGTGGTGGGGAGCAGGTTCAGATCCTTTCCCTTTATGGAGCTGGGGGGGAAAAGGTTTTCCTGGGGATTTTTCTGCCATAAAGCTGCTGCTTCTTTTCCATGGATGGAGCCTGGGATGTCCTGCTCTGCTGCAGTGATCAGGGAGATTGGGGCAGAGAATTCCCTTTTTTTTTTTTCCAGATCCCAGCTGGTGACAGCAGCCTCAGGTCCCTGGATTGGGGGTGGGGGAGCCTGGATCACATTTTTCCAGGAAATTCTAAAATGTGAGGAATTTTCCTGTGCATCCCAGCCTCTCTCCTTTGTGTTGCTGCCTTCTGGGAATCCTGGCCCTGGGGGGATGCTGGAGGTTCCCCCTTTGTCCTGGTTGGGGTGAGGGAGCCTGAGCTGATATTTATAGGAACTATCTCAGTGCTGCTCCCAAAAACCCCACGGAGTGCCGGGCTGGATCCKCGTTCTCCGGGACTTTCCCTCCAGCATTTGTCAGTGTCAGCAGGAGTAATCTCATAAATATGCTGGGAGCAGGGGTGGGGACTTCACCCAGACTTTACGTCAATGTAAACAGCCCTAATTGGTGCTGGAGCCTCATAATTCCAGGATTTCCCCCCCTCCTTGCCCGCGTGCATCGAGGAAACTCGCGGTGCCAAGGCGAAACGTGTTTTCATTCATAAATCCTGCGAGGGGGGCAGCAGGGGCTCGCTGCCATTTCATGCCTGGGGGTGCTTTTCTTTACATCCCCCCCTCTTCACCCTCCTCAGYCTGACTTATCTCTGGCTTCCAGCAGTGGCAGAAACGTGCAGTGTTTAATGGGGGGAGTGCTGGGAAGAGAATAAAGCCATTTACTGCTCAAAAGCTGCGCTGGAGGCTGCCCAGGGCCTCTGGGAGCCTTCATCCCTCTCACAGCCACTCACATGATGGCCCCTGTGTGACTGGAGCCATGTGGGCTTTGTTGAGGGGGGCAAAGCCACCTGCCTGTGCCCCACCTGGGGGTTTCAGGGCTGGGACTGCTCCTGGGGGCTGTGGGGTGGGGGTTGTGCAGGTTGGCTCCTTGGAGCAGGCAGGGATCCCTGTTTCTTTGCTGGCCTGCAGCATCCAGAGGCTGTTTGTGTTTAAAAATCCATTCCTGGGAAGCGGGGAAGCAGCTGGAAAGGGAAGGAGATGGGTGAGGGTGCAGGGCCCCCAGCCCAAAATCCTCAGGAGGCAGCTGCCAATCACTCACTTGCACTACAGATCTTTTCTTCCTATAAAATTAGGCTCCCAATAGAAGAAAAATAACTTTGTAGCCCTTGGGGCAGGGTCCTGCTTCGCTGCAATCATCCCTTATCCACAGCAAGGGTTGGCAGCCATGGGATGTGGCTTTTCTGGCTGCCCYGCTCAGTGGGGATGGCTGTGAGTGTGGATTTGGGGTCCCAGRAAGGGCAGCATCACCCCTTCTTCTCCTCTCGAACAGTGACTCAGTGGGTGCAGCGTGGTGTGTGGGAGGATTGTGGTCCCTTTCCTAGGCTGGGAAAAGGGAAATGACTTCTGGTCTCCAGACTTTAATCCTTCCCACCCACTCTTCCCCAAATCCAGGGGAAAGCAGCCACCGTGGCTGCGTTTTCTTCCCACAGCTCAGTCTGTGGGGACGGTGATGGATGGCAAAGCCAGGCCACCGAGGTGGGGGGAGCCCAGCTGGTCCCTGGGGGGCTGCCCGTGGGTCAGACCCCTCTGCTGGCAGCACCAGGAGGGTGTGGGTGCATCTTCCAGCACCTGGGAGGCTGCTGTGGGTGTCGGATGTGCCTTGGTGGTGCTTGGTTACTCTCCCACCTCACCCTGGGCTCGTCAAGGTAAACCCAGAATCACGCAGAGCTGGGCTCCATCCTCCCCGAGCAGCTCTGCTGGGAAACGCGAGCCTGTTGATTTAATCAACATTTTAGCACCTCAGGGCTCCGGTGCCGAAGGGAGAAGCCCGGCAAGGGCAGCGGGCAGGATCTGGGTGTCCCGGAGCGGCACAGAGCTGCTCCTGTGCCCCGCTGGCGGGCAGGGACGTGCTGGCCCCGCTGTCACCCTGCCCTGGGGCACACGCACGCTCGTTCACGCCCTCAGCCCCCCTCGCTGACTTTGACGGATTGCAGATGTTTTCTCTGCAGCCCGGTCAGTGCGAGAGGAACGGCTCCGTGTCCATCGGAAGCGCTGTAAATCACCGCGATGGGTTCCTCAGAAGGGCTTCCAGCCAGRGCCATAAACATCTTGCCTCGGGCCAACGTGACATCCACGGAGCTCCCCGGCCGTCCCCCCGGCGGCTCTATCCCATCCAGCTAGCACTCAACAGCTGATAACTTTTCCCCCCACTGCCTTTTCTTCCAAGAGTTGGGCTGTTCTTCAAACTCAAAAGCTCGGGAGGGCCTCCAGCCAAGATTTTAAAGCCCAAGAAGAAGGGTTTGTGTTGCTGGGTGGTTTAGCGGTTCCAGAGCACGAGCTCCGGGACCCCCAGCACGGGCCAGGTCCCCCCAAAGCAGAAGCTCAGTCCCTCCCCAGTGTGAAAAGGCTCTGGTGGCTCTGGAAAAGGAAATTTATTTCTACTGGCCACAGCAACTCCCACTTCTTTGGGGAAGCAGTTAAAAAAAMCCCAAGAAACCTTTGAGCACAATTAAATTTTTTAAAATGTAGTCATCCCCTCTGTTCTCCAGTGATTTCCCACCGGCAGGGTTAGGAAATCATGTTTTACATCATTTTGGCTGCTGACCCCTGTGAGAGCTGCTGGATTTTGGAGAGGAGCTGGAAGGGATCTGCTGAGCTCACCTCAGCCCAGGCAGAAGGAGTTGTTTCATAAAGAGGTGTAGTCAGCAGTTTGATCTAAAGAAAATAGCATGGAAAAAAAAGAAATTCCTGAGTGATGGATAATCTGGTTGCATTGTGGAACATCAAGTCTTCTGCGAGGGAAAAGATTTCCTGTGAGCGCTGCTCCTCCGTGTTTCTGGGTCCTTTGGGACCTTCAGGGAAGGGTTGGCCTCCCAAAAAGTTGAGAGTGGATGTGGCCTGATGTGGAAAAGTACAAACGAGGGGTTTTAATTTAAAGCTGTCAGTGTTTAATCACTGCACAGTCAGTGTTTCATCCGCAGGTCTCAGCATCCTCGGCAGGATCACAGGGGACACAAGTGAGAGTGGCAGAGTTTTCCAGCCCCTTCTTCTGGTGCTGTCAGCAGGGCCTGGCTGGGATTTCATCCTGGCTCCCRGTGGGCCTTTCCATCTGGGTGGCTGCTTGGCACAAGCCTCTGGCACRGCAGAGCTGCCTGCCCTGGGAATGCTCCCCAGAGCCACCACTTGGCCTGTGCACAGGTATCTGCTGCCGTTTGCAGGCGGGATCCTGGCTTTGATGCCCTGTCCCTGTCACCTCCAGCTTTTCCCTTGATCCTGGGGGATTTGGGGATGGCTCCAGGCCGGGCTGTTGCCCGCAGCATCCTCTCTGTGCCATCCCACCCCAGCCCACCGCGGTGCAGGTGAGGCGCTGGCGGCAGAACAAGCCGGGAGCTGCTCCCCCAACCTCCTGCTCTCCCCTCCCCTCCCCGCGGAGCGTTTGGACAAATAAAGTTCGGAAAAAATCCGAGCTGGAGCTGCTGACTCCTTGTGCAAGCGGTTTAAAATAGGCCACGCTGTTCCAGGCTGGCGGCAGCCAGCTGGCCCCGCGGCCTCCCCGCTGCAAAACAACCGGCAACAAAAACACGGGAGCCCCGCGCCGAGCCTGGCACTGCAGCGAGGGGACGTGACCTGCTGCCACCCGGCCTGCCCGGCCCCGACACCGGGCTGGGGGGCCCTGGGGGCATCCCGGGGTTGGCAGGAGCAGGAGGGCTGGGCCACTCGGTTCTGTGTCACTCACACCTCGGTTCTGTGCCCATCAGACCTGAGGGGTCTGTGCCTTCACACCTGAGGATTTTGTGTTCCCCACACCTGAGGGTTCTGTGCCCCAATACCTGAGGGTTCTGTGCCCCAGTACCTGAGGGTTCTGTGCCCCTACACCTGAGGGTTCTGTGCATTCACACCTGAGGGTTCTGTGCTCCAACACCTGAGGGTTCTGTGCCCCAGTACCTGAGGGTTCTGTGCCCCTACACCTGAGGGTTCTGTGCTTTCACACCTGAGGGTTCTGTGCCCTCACATCTGAGGGTTCTGTGCCCCAATACCTGAGGGTTCTGTGCCCTCACATCTGAGGATTCTGTGTTCCCCACACCTCAGGGTTCTGTGTTCCCCACACCTGAGGGTTCTGTGTCCCTCACGCCTCTGTTCTGTGCCCCCCACACCTGGGGACGTTCATGACACGTTTCCCTTGGCCGTGCATGTGGGATGCCGGGTGGGGAGCGGCAGGATCAGCATCAGGAGGGATTGGGATGTGCAAAGGAGCATCTCCAGTGACATCTGCCCGTGCTGCTCCGGCTGTGCCCGTGTCTCTGCCCCAGCGGGGTCCTGGGCAATCCCCCCGCTGCTCCCATTGTGTTTCTGGGTTTTTGAAGACAAAGCGGCGCTGCTGGCCCGGAGCCCGGCGGGAAGTGGCCCCAGGTGGGCTGGCCGAGGTGCCGGGGGGCAGGCCCACGTCCCCCCGGGGCCGGCCGGTGCCTGAGCCCGCGGTGCCTTTCCCGTGCTCGGCGGTCCTTCGGGGACAGGAAGGGCTGCATTGTAAGATGGCCTTCCAGGATTTCCTCCTGCGGCCCTTGGGGCAGGATGTGGCCGTGCACCAGCTTCCAGGGGAACCTGCAGGGATGCTGCGCTTGTCCTGGAGACTCTCCACAGCTCCCCTCCGAGCCAGCCCCRGGGCAAGCCCAGGTGGTGTGGGCCTGGTTATCCCAGGATTGGATAATGGCTCGGGGGGAGGGCGAGAACCCAACAAGGACATGAGAGCCCCATTGGCCCAGAACTGATCCAACTCACCCAACCCTGGCCCCCCAAAAAAGTGTGGGAAGAAAGCAAAAAAAGTGGGATACCAGTGCAGGTGGGTTAGCTCAAGGATGATCCTTGGCAGTCTGGTGGAAGGATGTGGCAGTGAGAACTCAGCAGGACACGGAGCAGGGGGAGCACAGTCCCCTGAGGGAGATCCTGAGCTGCAGGTGTGGTGATGCAGCTTGTAAGGATGTGAGCAAGGTTCCCAGGGGTCCAGGGATGTCACCCCATGCCAAACSTGCCTGCACACACGGTGAGACTGTCCCTGCCTTGTTCTCTTGTCCCTGAACACCCCTGCTGGCATCTGCTTTGCCTCCCTTTGTCACGGGGCTTGGATCGTTTTGGATCTTCCTTCCAACGTGCTCTGGGAGAGCAGGAGAGCAAAGGATCCATGCACAGGGACAGAGCAGCTGCTGTGTGCTCCAGCAGCCCAACCCTGACTTGGGACAACAACCAAAACCTCYCCAAGGGGTGCAGCAGCGTCCCTGTCACCGCCACCAGGGACATCAGCGCTGCCACTCATCCTCCGTGCCCTGATGACGGCGATTCCTTGCTGCGAGGTTTAATGGTTGCGTGCAGCTCGCCTCCAAGAGCTCTGCACCTTGGCTGGGGGGAGGAGGAGGAGGAGGATTTGGCAGCCGGGAGCASGGGGATTAGCAGAGATTTGTTGGATCTCAAGGAGAGAGGTGCCAAGTTTTATTTGTCAGAGCAGCAGCGCTGCYGGGCAGGGGAGCCCCGAGGGTGCTGCGTGTCCCTATCAGCTGCATGCAGCACCCAGGGCTGGCTGAGGGGGATCGGGGCTGTCTGTGTGAGGAACCCCATGGGCCAGTGCTGGGGGGAGATGCCAGGGGGTCAGATTTTGGTTTGGAATAACCACAGGCTCCTGGATGGCATGTGGGGTGTCCCGGAGGATGCAGGGGCAGCGTGAGGCGGAGCAAACGCGACGCTCCTTGCGATGTGCGGGTTAAACCCGGCTTGGGTTTAAGCTGAGCCCRTGCAGTGCCGGTCCCAAAATGCCCTCAGGGTGCAGACCCCTGCTGTTGGGAAGCAGGGAAGGGGCTGAGCTCGTACCCGGGGCACGGGCAGCYTGCAACCTCTTGTGTAACAAGGAGCGAGCATCAAAGGGAAATGCCTGAGCGAAGCAATAACCCTTGCTAACAACAGAAAAAAAAAAMCSRAAAAAAAAAACCCTCTCCCCTTTCATTTCCCTCCCTCCCCTCTTGACCTTGAAGAATGCTGGAAGGTGTCATGTCATCAGCATTTCCCAGCCGCTGGGAGCTTGGGGGGGGAATTTTTTTCTTCCTTCGGGGCACTCTGCCAAGAATAACAGCCGACTCCAGCAGGTCGGCACAGGAAGGGAACGGCTGGAACCTGATTTGCAGTCAGACGCTCCGAGAGCCAGAATGCGTTTTATTGAAGAGGTCTCCGAGGAGGCATAAACCTTTCTCCCCCCCCCCTCAAAAAAAAAGAAAAAAAAAGCCTTTCCGATGAAGCAGTGTTTTTTATATGCACTTTAAAAAGTCTTTAAGATAAATTTGCTTTTGGGTCATGCTGCTGGTGTTGATTTAGGGCAGGAGCGGGACTGGGGAGGAATGGGGTGCACCCTGATGTGAGGTTGGGGTTGCATGGAATCCTTTGGATGAAAGGATTTATTTTCCTGGTGGGATCAGGCTTCATCTCTGCTGCCTCCAGCGGGGCCAGCGCATCCCTAGGGATGGATGTGTTGAGCAGAGGTCAGAGACAGACACAGGCACAATTCCTCCCAGGAAGGGGATGTTGTTTGTCCGGGACACAACCTGGGCACAGGTCAAGAGGTCCAGCGTCCCCATGGTGACCAGTGCTCTGTGTCCCACAGTGTGGGAGGTGTGGGGGGGASTGAGAGAGTCTGGAATGGGAAAATCCCTGCTGGGAACCCAGGTTTGGTCAGGAAAGGGATTAGCAGGACACAGGGATGAACCTCAGCTGGACAGGAAAGGAGGTGATGCTTGGCCCACGTGGAATCTCCAGGATGAGGGAGGGCTCTGGGGGCTGGTGGTGGGGAGCAGGGCTTGGAACAGGGAGGCCATGAGCTGGTGGTGATGGGAATTTGGGAGTTCACATTCCTGCACATTCCTTGCCTCAGTTTCCCCAGGYGTGACAGCTGCAGTCTGTGTCCAAAGGGATGTGTCCATCACAGCTGATGKGTTCCAGTGCCATGTGGGGAGGGTGACAGAGGTGRRTGCCTGTTCCWCCTGGATGGTGGCACCTTTCCTGGGCATCCTTCTTGCCATGGTGGGGCTGGACCCTTCCCGGGCTGCCCTGGCTGCTGCATGGCCATGGATTTCTGTCCCGTCATTGCCAACAAAAATCTTTCCAACACAGGAGCTCCTCTTCCCACCCTTTGGCTGCACAAGGGAACACTGATTCTTGACCTGTTCCACTGATTCCTGATCTGTTCCATTGATTCCTGATCTGTTCTATTGATTCCTGACCTGTTTTCCATTGATTCCTGACCTGTTTTCCATTGATTCCTGATGTGTTCCATTGATTCCTGATGTTTTATTGATTCCTGATCTGTTCCATTGATTCCTGATGTGTTCCACTGATTCCTGATGTTCTCCATTGATTCCTGATCCGTTCCAACCTGCCTGTACCAGCCCTGCCTTCAGAAAAGAGCAAACCCAAACCCCATCCCTTGTTTGGCCACCCCAAGGTGCAGGAGAACCTCCCAAATAATCTCTTCCACCACTCCTTAGAGGGAAGACACTGGAGGCAGCTCTGGGGGTGAACCTGCTGAGCTCCCAGCCCTTGTCCCTCTGCTCTCACCCCCCAGCTCGTTAAATCCAGCGAGATATTCCCGCTGAGGAGCACACCCCGTGCTGGGGATGTTTGCAGAGCTCCATCYTTGGGAACATCTGCTATCCTTGGCTCACCCCAGCTCCTGCTTTGGGGGAGCAGCAGCCGTGGGTGGTCACGCCCTGCTGAGCCACCCTGGGGTGCCACAGGGTGGGTGACAGCCATCCACGGGATCTCAGGGTGGCTTCTGCTGCCACATCCCCGTGTCAGCAGCGGCAGGAGCGGGACCTGAGGATGCAGTGCAGCCCTGCAGCTCCCCAGCTCCCTGCTAATTCCTTTCCCAGCTGCTTTGCCTCATCGCCATGACCAGGCTGTAACCGGAGCAGGTCAGCGTTTTGCTGATGGAATGTTTTTCCATCGGGAAATACCAATTTCTGTGGGAACATCTCAATTTTGACCAAAGCTCTCTCTCCTTTTTTTTGGGGGGGTGGGGAGAATAYTTGAAAAGCAGGGTTTTCCAGAGGTTTACCTTCTGCCATTGCTGTTGAGATGAGCACAGAGGGTGGTTGTGGCATGGGAAAGGTGGGAATGARAGGTGATGTGGGAATAAAACCACATAAAACCAAGGACAGACCACGGTGCCCTTCAAAAACAGTAAGCAAKAATATATTTTTAAAAAGTCACAATGAAGTGAACTGGTGGATTATGCTCAGAAACGCTTTCACTCTGGATTTTGGAATAAGATTTGATCTTTGTCTATCTCTTCCTCTGCTTGCTTTATCTTCTCCCAAGTGGTGTTACTTGAGCATCCCCTACACCCACTTGGGTTTGACATCCCGGCAGGAAGGAGAGGCAATGCCAAGGAGGATTTCCAGCCGGGCAGGAGCTGTTAAGCTCCACCTGCCTCCCAGGGGGGGATTGAGGGTGTTTGACTCCATCCCCGGATCCATCCCCRGCTCCCTGCAGGGGCAGCTCCATCTCTGACTGCTGAATAACGGGCTGGGAATAGAAAGCTGAAACCAGAGACCGCGTCTTCCCGTTGCATCTTCGCGGTCATGTGAGAGGTTCCTTCCCTCCCACCCCACTCGGCAGCAGCCAGGGCTTGCCTACAAATAGCTCAGGGGGCAGGACCTGGACCCCGCCCCGGCCCGSGGAGCCGGTGCCACGCACGGCCCCGCCGTGGCTCCCTGCAGCAGGGCACGGAGGCCGGGCAGGAACACAGCGGGCTTGGAAAACCCTTGGAGCATGAAAAAAAACCCACTTTGTGCTGCCCACAGGGGATGCCAAGTGGCTGGGAAGGGTTTGTGCTCTGAAGGGTGTGGAGYCCCTGCTTGATGCCAGCACCCAAGGGCGCTGCAGGGGTCCGGCTGCTGCTGCCGGGTTTTTACTGCTCTGCAAACTGTTATTATTCGCAGTGACAAACCTTTTCTTCTCTTTTTCAACCCCCCCTCCCCTCCCTCTCCTCTCCACCCTTTTTTAATAGCAGCCTCTAACAGCCACACTCATTCTTCTTTGTTGACACGGCCCTTTGGCATCAGCACTTGGCATTTGCGGAGCTGCTCGCCCTGGAAAGGAAAAGAAAAAAAAATCTCTTCAAAAAAAACCTTCTGAAAAAACCCAACAACCAGCAACTGGGCCCTTGTGCCTTGCAGGAGACGTGGCTCCCTCCTGCCTCACAGGACACAGGGACATGAGGGAGTCTGGTCCCAGTGGGGGTGAGCAGGAGGAGCAGCACGAGGTCAACGCTGTGGGTGCCCACAGAGGGATTTGGGGCATGGACTGAGGGTGCTGTGGATCATCCACTTTTATTCATGGACTCACAGGGGATCCTGGTTGGACTCAGCCRCTGTGAGCACCGTGCCAGGCACCAAATGTGTCCCCACATGGCTTTGTCCCGTGGCTGTCRCAGCAGTTTCTCTGCCACAGCCTGTCCAGAAGTGCCTGGCAGAGCAGAGAGGCTCAGAGTGTCCCCACAGGGCTGTGGTGGCAGTCAGTGGMCCTCTCCTCTCCCCAGAGTCCCCTTTCCTCCTTCCTGCTTGGTGGGGACCATCCCAGCAGCATCCTTSCCTCCTTCCCTGCATCCTCACCCTGCCTGCAGCTGTGATTGCAGCGTGGGATGGCCGTGTCCCCKTCCCCTCCACTTGTGTCACAGCTCCCTGTCACCTGTGCACAGCTTTCCTTGGGTCATTATTTTCCATTCCAGGCTCCCCTCAGTGCAGAGGCAGATGTTCCTGCTGGCACCAGCTGGGATCTTGGCCGGGAGCATCCTTGACTCACCTGCACGGCCACATGAAGGACTGGGGGGAAAACAGTTTGGAAGCAGGAGAAAAAAAAACTGCCTGGGCTTTTCCAGTGAAAGGAACAGTGAAAAAAARAAAAAAATCAATGAAGTCAGTCCAGAAGTTCAAAGAAAGGTTGAAGCAGCAGATAAGGGATATATCCCCACTATTTCCATGAACCAGCCCTATCTCTCCCATCTGAAAAATCAGCACCAACCGAGTGCAGAGATCAGCCTTTTAAACAACAACCAAAAAAAAAGGAAATAAAAGCTTGCCGAGACAAATACAGCTGTTGAGTGCAGAGTTCAAGGTCGCTGAACCCCAGGCCAGTGTCCCAGCGTCCCGTGGCAGCCACTCTGCCACCTTTACCCTGGGCAGGTGACACTGTGGAGCTCAGACTGGCTGCSCYGTGCCTCAGTTTCYCCAGGTGGCACAGCAAGGGGATTGTCACCCATGCTGGCATTTAAACAAATGTCCCTGCTGGATTTTGAGCAGGGATGATGACAGGGCTGGGCTGCCCTTCCCAGTGCCCTTCCCTGCTTGGCTTGGCTCTGCAGCAGGAGCCAGCAGCCCGCGGGCCGAGGTGGGAGCGGCTGTTCTGCCTCCCGGGCAGAACTGGGAATCGCCTCCTTGGAGAAATACTCCCTTTTCAAACGCCAGAGCCTGCCGGGGATTATCCAGAGGGGGTGGCTGGGGCAGCAGTCACGCTGTCTCGAAGGCACTGTGTTGTTTGAAATGCTCTTTAAGGCACTTGATGACTCACAGCAACAGCTGGAAGGAATAAGCAGTTGGTAATTTCCATATTAACCTCCCGCTCCCAGGGATGCGGGATCTGCAGCACGTGCCTGCTCCTCGGGGTGCCAGGGGATGGGCGCTGCTGGGCCCTGTCCTGCAGGGCCCCCAGGGGCAAAAGGGACCGGGATTGGAACCGGGATAGGCATAGGGACAGAGATGGGGATGGGGRTAAGGATGGGATGGGGATAAGGATGGGATGGGGATAAGGATGAGGRTGGGGATAAGGATGAGGGTGGGGAGGGAGATAAGGATAGAAATGGGGGTGAGGATGCAGATAAGGATGGGGACAACGGTGAGGATGAGATGGGACAGAAGTGGAAAAAGGAAGGGGTATAAGGATAAGGATGGTAACAGGGACAGGCACGGGAATGGGAACAGGAATGGGGATGGTGATGAGAATAAAGATGCAGTGGGGAATGGATGGAAGAGTTGAGGCAGGAATGGGGATGGAAATGAGGATGGGGGACAGGATTGAGATTGGTGACAAAGATGGGGATGGAGCCAGCATCCTGWGGGCTGCTCATGCACCCATCCTGAATCCCTGCCCTATCCAAGGCRGGTGAGCCCCCCCTGCCCCACGAGGCCCACCACAGCTGTTTGCACAGCACCTTGCACAGCTGCTGCTGAGTCCTGATGCCACACAGGGCCTGTCCCCTACCTTGGGAGCGACATCCGTGCCCGGGGCTTGTCTTTGAGCCAGAGGACAGCCAGCAAGGCACAGTGTGATATCCAGAGCGAGCCAGGAGCCATSCTGCCCTGCGTCCCAGCGTGCTCGCAGTCTGCTCGCAGGAGCAGACCTGGCTGTCACCACCCCCAGCCCTGGGGCGGCCCTGGAACGCCAGCTCTGGCAGGAGGCTCAGCGCCGGCGGGAGCCGCGGTGGAAAATCCTGCGCTAGGCTCGCCTTGATCCCCGCACGCCCCGGGGGACGCGTTTGCCGCCAGGGCATATGTTTTCAGTTCTTACCGAGGCCGACTTGAGAAATTTTCTCTCCCTCCCAGCTTCTCTGTTGCAAACAGCGACCGCAGGGCCGGGGCGGCACACGATGATAAATGAGCTGCTCTGTCCGGGCGCAGCCAAGGCCCGGGGAGCTGCTCCGAGGCCGCGTCCCGCTGGGGTGCGGGGGGGACCGGGGGCTCGTGGAGAGGGGCACGGGGGGTTGGTGTTTCAGGGCAGGGTGGGGAGGGGGGGTTTGGCCCTTGCTGAGCTCCGGACTTTGAATGCGGCGCGTTGTTTTCTCGCCCATCTGCGGAGCAGGCGGGAGAGCATCTGTCGGCTGCGCTCGAAGGGTGGGCCGAGCTGGTGGCCACAGCTCCCGGGGGAGCTCCAGCTGGGCGACCGGGCTGAGGCATTCCCAGATCCGGTGCTGCCTGCCGGGGTCAGGGATCCCATCCGGCCCAGTGGCCCCTTTCCGTCCGGGACAAGGGGTGACACCGAGACGCCGTGTGCGTCTCTAAAGAGCRTCTGAGTCATGCCCACCCCGACGCGCGGCGTTCCCGCTGCCCTCGGCGCATAGAGCAGCCACCACATCAGCCCTATAAATAAATAAAATATAACGAGGCCCTGCTGTCTTCTGGAAACCCCWGAAAAAGCCCCGTGGAGCCAGTTCTCCCAAGGTATCGTATTCCCGCTTTGTGCGTTGCCTCCCACCCCCTGCTCCTTTACTACCGGAGCCATCTGCGTGGAAACTGGATCCGGGTCCCTGAAGAGCCCTCCTGCCCCTGCCCGCGCTCCAGCTGATGTCACACAATCTGTTTGATCTCAGGGCCAGCTGCTGGGGAGCGCCGGACGCTGTCACCCGCGGTCCGGGTGGGAGGTGACACCGAGGGTCGCTCRGCCCAGAGGGGGGACCCAGACGGGGTGGCCCGAGGAGAGACGAGAAGCAAGGGACAAGGTGGCTCCTGTGCCTCGCCTGGGCGTGCTGGCACGTGGCTCAGGCGTTCTTCCTGCTGTCCCTGTGTCCCCGTGTCCTATCCAACCACTGACCTTGCCTCTCTGGGTTTCACTCCGCACCCTCCAAGCTCAGGGAGATTCGCAAGGACAGCACCTGGGATATTGCAGTGACTTTGCCATGAACTCAAACTCCGCAGCGCTGCCGGGAGCAGGCTTCCTCCTAAAACGACTGTTTAAAAAAAAAAAAAAAAAGAAAAAAATCCCCCATCCCAGCTCCTAATATATTTATTTAATCGGGAGAGCCGTGCCGAGCCGGTGGGCACGCTGACGAGCCGCTCGGGTGCTTAATCAGTCAGGTTTAATTGAGGCTGGCCCTGGGTGCAGTTCGCGCTTCCGCGGTGCCTATTGTCCAAGGACAGCAAAGTGCTTTCCAAGCATTAAATCTTATCGCGGGCTGCGAGGCAGGTAAGGATATACCGGGATTATTGCATGCGCCGCTGAAACGCCGCCAGCTCCGGCTGGGAACACATCAGCTATTTACCAGTGAGTGGCAAAGCGATGCAGCATTTTAGGACCGAGCGGGAAATAGAATCTGCTATTGAACTGGAACAGCGGCAGTAGTTTTAAAATGGGAAATAAATTACCGGGGGTGGTCGGGACACCGAGTTAATGGCTGGAAAGGGCAGGAAAGGGCCGGTGCTTTCGGTGGGATCCGTCCTGCCGGCGTGAAGCGGGACGCGGTGCCTTTGGGGAGCCGCACAAAGCGCCGTGCTGCGGGTAGGGGCTGGCGGGTGGGACTCCGGTGACGGAGGGGACAGCGGAGGGGGCTGCCGCGGGGATCCCCGCGTGGGGCCCGGTCATCAACCCCCGTCGGGGGGGGGTGGCTTTGTAAAATCCGCACGTCCCTCCCCCGTGGGGTCCCTCCGCTGCGCTCCGCGCCGGGCTGGCGGCGGGCGGGCGGGCGG
>CADDXX010000441.1:421430-431646 GCA_902810485.1 Alauda arvensis | reverse complement strand
CCGCTCTGCTGCTTCATCTGCGGCGGCGGCATCAGCCGCGGCAAAGAGCTCAAGCTTCAAGTGCGACCCCCCCGCGACCACCGGCCCTTCTTCCCCTTCCTGCAGCACCAGGAGCCGGCGCCCGGCGCCCGCGCCGTCTCGGCGGAGGGCTGCGCCCTGGTCTGCGCTGTCTGCCGCTGCTTCCTGGGCGAGCAGTGGGACTCCTTCGAGCGCAGCCGCACGCCGGTGGAGAAGCGCATGTACTGGCTCAAGCGGCCCCATCAGTGCGAGGCGGCGGCGGCGGCGGCGGCGGCGGGGGGAGCCGGGCTGCGGCGGGGGGCCACGGGCTGGGACCCCGCCGCGCCGCCGCGCCGAGCCACCGGCCACCCGGAGGAGGAGGAGGAGGAAGAAGAGGAGGAGGAGGAGGAGGAAGGGCCGGCAGCCGGCTCCGAGCTCTCGGAGCTCTCCGACGCCGAGCCCCTGTCGGAGCCCGAGGGGGCGGGCGGCGCGGCTCGGGCCCCCCCGGCGGCGGGAAACGAGCGGGGCCCCCCCTGCTGCTCCTCGGACAGCGAGATCAACATCACCAGCGAGGAAGAGGAGGAGGAAGGCGGCCAGCGGCCCTCTTGGGCACCGGGCACCGCCTGCTACATCTGCGGCAGCCCCTTGGCGCCCGGCGCCCAGCACCGCGTCCACGTGCAGAAGCAGGAGAAGACCTCGCCGGGACCTTTCTTCCCGTTCCTGTGGCTGCACAGCCCCCCGCCKGGCGCCCAGCCGCTGTCCCCCACCGGCAGCACCCTGGTGTGCCCCTGCTGCTTCGCCTCCCTCATGCAGCAGTGGCAAAGCTTCGAGCTGGCCAACGTGCCCGTGCTGCAGCGGCTCTACGTGGTGCCCCTCAGYGCCGGGGCCATGCCCGCCAAAGGCCGCCGAGGCCTCAAGGAGGACGGGRCGGGCGTCCCGCCGGTGCCCGAGGCTTGCTACCTCTGCGGGGAGGAGTGCGGCAAGGAGGCGAGGCCGGTGGCGGCCAAAATCACCAACGGCAACGCGAAGAGCACCATGCATTTCCCTTTCCTCAGCCTGCTGCCCTGCCCGCCCGGCGCCAAGGGGCTGAACAAGCACTGGGAGGTCAGCAGCTGCCGCAAGTGCTTCGGGGTGCTGCAGGACCTGTGGGCCATGTACAGGGCCTGTCACAACGAGGAGCTCATCTCCTCCGTGCAGAGTTTCCTGGGGAGGTACCACCAGGTCTTCTCGGCCGGTGACCTCTCCGGCCACCCCGCTGTCATCAAGCCCGGGCCCACCTCAGTCTGCTACATCTGCGGGGCCGAGCTGGGAGCCGGCAAAGAGTTCCAGCTCAACGTCAACCCCCCGGGCCGATTCGGGGAGAAGGAGCCCTTTTTCCCCTTCCTGACAGTCTACCCGCCCGCGCCGCGGGCCAGGCCGGCCGACTCCACGGGGCTGGTGGCCACCTGCATCCTGTGCTACCACGACCTGCTGGGCCAGTGGCTGCAGCACGAGGGCAGGAACTCCCTGCACCCCAGCAGCGCCTGGTCCCGCCAGTACAAAGTGGAGACCTTCGTCTGCTTCTTCTGCCGGCAGGAGAAGAAGAGGTGCCTTGGATTAAGAGCGGTTCAAGTGGCCAGGCTGCCCGTCTTCCTCTACACCCTGCGCGTGGCCAACAGCCTGCTGGTGGACGATGGCAAGCAGCTGACCATCGGGGCCTGCGCCGAGTGYGGGGCCGTGGTCCTGGCTGGCAAGAGCATGACCCCGCCAGAGCTGCTGGCGGTGGCACCCTCGTCTCTCCTGCCCAAGGTAAGGCAGCTGGGCCCACACCCCATCCTTCCTTTTCCCAGCACTTCCCACCTCTGGAATCCAGGAGGAGTTKGAGGGGTGACAGAGATGGATGCTCTTCTTTTGGGTCTGGTTCCCGGGGGGGAGAATGCTAATGGATGGGGTGCCTTTAGYAATGAACTTTTGGAGCTGTCAGGCTGTGAAGGAACAGATAGAAATCCTTCCAGGAGGTGGGAAGAGCCAAGACCTGTCCTGTTCCAGAAGTGTCCGTGTTGTTGGCAGCTTCCCATGAGGGAGGTGGGAGCCAGGACAGAGGAAATCCCAGTCCTGTCCTGCTTGCCATCAAGAGTGCTCGGAGGTGCCAGAGGGGTGGGAGGGCTGCCCTCCGTGGGAGCAGCCTYGGGAAGCTGGAAGGAGCTCATGGACTCTGTAGGAAACTTCCCAACTTATCCCCAGTTTTACAAGGTGCCTTAATGAAGGGATTTCCCTTGGAGAAGCCCCAGTTCTTCCCACAGCTGATGGGTGGGCACAGGGCTGGGTGCTCCCCACCCGTGCTGCTGTGGTTCTCCTGCAGTGAGGGCTCCCCAAAAGCCCCTGCAGCCCTGRAGGGTGTCACTGTGTCATCGCCCAGGTGCTGCCAGGTTCCCCAGCTGCTCCTTTCTGTGGCTCCCCCTGGGGTTACACAAGTTGCTTTGGGGGCATCACCTCCAAAGCACACGGGCAGAGGAAAAAGTTTATTCCTCCCAAGCTTGTCTTTCTCGTGGGATGRGGAAATAACAGCTTTTCCMCYCAAATTTCCAGCTTGTGGGAACTCTCCAGAGCCACTGCTCTGTAGYACCAAACCAGGCCCCRGGCTGGGCTCTGGCAAATGCMAACAATCCCAAATCCCCGAGGTCATTTTCGAAGCCTTTCGGCTCCATCCGTAGCCAGAACCCTGCAGCTCTCTGAGGCACTGGCATTTTCTTTAGAAATGTAAACCAGTCCTTCCAACACAGCGCTCCTTTTCTCTCCCGCCGCTCTCCCTTGGCTGCTTGCAAATATAATTTCCCCTTCAGCTGTGCTGGGGGAAGACACTGCTTGCAAAGCCAGCAGGCAGGAGCTGCACTCACCTGRAGGGTGCCAGCATGGCAGGGGAGGTTGGGTTGGCACCAGCTCTGGGAAATCCTCTGGAAGCTGTTGCTTTTGTGGGGGGTTTCCCCCAAAAAAGGGTCTGTCAGGCTGAGCTGAATGGTCCTGACATAATGTGGGGTCATTTGTGGATGCAGGTGGTTTCTTTTCATGGTTGCTGGGTGGGTTGTGGTGCCCGTGGGTCTGGTGACATTGGCAAGGTGCTGGTGRCCCTGGAGGACTCAGGAGTCAGGTGGTGCTGATGCAGGGGTGATGCTGGAGTGCCCCAGCTGGGTGTAGCTGATGATGAGGGGCATCATCTGCATGTCCCCAGCTGCTTTTTCAGGCTTCTGCCCCCTTGCTGTCCCCAGGCCACCTCCTGGGGTCATTTATGAACAGCACTTCTGTTCCAGCATGGATGGGTGCTCTGGGTGCTTCCTGAGGGGTTCCTTAGTGACCCCCCCCAGATCCCAGCATTTTCCTCGTCCTCTCTGGCCCCAATCCCCAGCTCCCACGAGGACACGGAGTGTGTCCCGAGGAAGGGACACTGATGAGCTCCTCCTCTTGTTCCCGGCTTTGCTAATGAGCAAATTAAGAGGCTGCTGCGAGGGGCAGGAGAGGCACAGCAGAGCTGCCTGGGGACATGGTGGCCGTGTCCTGGTGGGGACCCTGGCTGGCCAGAAGCTCCCTGGCKCATTTTCCCTCCCTGTCTCCACATGCTTTCCAGCAGGCTGAGACCTCACACATGTCAAGGTTATTTAAAACACRGCTTAATGCTTGGGTAGGGCACTTGGTTAATTTAGCTGTACCCTTGTTCAGCCACGCTTGCTGCTGAAAGTCACCCCAGATGAGCCTTTCACTCTTGTGTGACGCCCAGGTCCCCCCTTCTGATGGGACCAGGCTGGAGGGAAKGAGCCTGAGCTGTTAAAATCATCTCCCCGTTCAGCTCTGCAGCTTCAGTTTTGGACTGCACTTGCTTTTTCACACCCCTTGCACACAGCTGTGCTCTGCTGCTGCTGTCCTGCCTGTGTATGGTTGACACAAGTGGCTCAGAGCCTGAGGTCAACGTCCCAAAAGCCACCAGACACCCCCACATGTCCCTGTTTTAGCAGGGCAGCGAGGGCAGGATGGGGATGAGGCCCTCTCTGTGACTGTGGAGGTGCTGATGAGGGACCCCCACATCTGAGGCTGGTCAGGAGGGAGGAGCCGCCGATATTTTGGATGGGTGGTGCCTCTGCTGCGGGTTYGGCGGTGGGGAGCAGTGGAACAAGTGGTGCTCTGTGGAGGTGTGGTGGTGCCTGAAGCTCTCCCTGCTGCAGGAGGATCCCCTGGAGGTGAGCTCTGCTGTGGTTGGCACGTGTGGGGCAGGTTTGGGTTCTCCCCTCCAAGGGAAAATGGCAGTGCTGGGTGYAGAAAGGGCACATGGCWTGGRCATCCTTTGGCTTGTCAGCCTGGGTCCCCAGATGTGCATCATGAAAATGGATTTTCTTTCCAGCTGTGCCCCTTATGAGGGGAAGCTGTGTAGATMAGTGCATTTATTGGTGTGGGGCTCTGAGTTTGGGGTGTCCAGGTGGGATATTTCCTCCTACTGATCTGGATAAATTGTCTGTGCATCCCACTGGGATGTGGATTTATCCCAGGAGGAGCTGGTTCCTCAAGCAGCTGCTTCTGGGAGTGATGGCTTTGAGTAAACCACGAAATGCCCAGATTTGGTTGCGTCCCAGAGGTGACAGTGACCTGTTCCTGGCTGGCTGTGCCTTCTCAAGTCACCCCCAGGCTCTCCAGCCCTCTCCACAGGGGTGAAGTGATGCATTCCCAGCTCAAGGGCTGCTCGTCCTCRGCCTGTCTGGCATTCTCAGTGTCCTGTGTTCACCAGGAAAAGCTTCCCCTGTCTTCCAGTTCTTCCCATCTTCACCTTCCACTGCTCTCTCTGCACTTAYGTACCTGTAAAAGTGWCTCCTCYTGAGCTTTTCTGATTTTTTTCCCCTTAACTACAACATTTTGGAAATACTTCCAGGAGTCTGGAAAGCTCTCAAATGCTACCATAACTCAAGCACAGCTCTTCAACACAACCAAGTCCCTGACAGCAGGGGACAGCCAGGGGGGTCGGGCTCTGCTCCCAGGGAACAGGGGCAAGAGGAGAGGGAACGGCCTCAGGCTGGGCCAGGGGAGGCTCGGGCTGGATTTTAAGGAAAATTTCTCCACTGAAAAGCTCATCAAGCTCTGGCACAGCTGCCCAGGGCCGTCATCATTCCTTGAGGGATTTAAAAGGTGTGGCACTTGGGGACATGGCCGCTGCTGGCCTTGGCAGTGCTGGGGGAACGGTTGGACTCGATGATCACGGAGGGCTTTTCCAACCTAAACAAATCTGTGGTTGTGTGTTCAGTTCCCTTTGGTGCCGTGGAGCTGCTGGCACCGWGCTCCTCGGGAGCAGCTGGATTCCACTGCCTCTCCCAGCCTTGTCCTCGGGCCGCTTTCTGGGAATCACATGGTGTTTTCCATGCCCCATTCCCACTTTTCAGAGCACACCTGGGGTTGGTTGTGTGGGGGCCGTGCCTGACAGGGCACAGTCAGGCCCCAGGGGCTGAGTTCAGTGTATTTACTAATTGCCAGCAGCGCTGTTGGCTCAGCTGGGGATTTGGCCCCTTCTGCAGGTTCCCAGCTCCAAAGGTCATGGCTGCATTTCCAAATCACTGCGTCGAGCTGACAGCTGTTGGTGGGCACTTTCCTTTTGGCTTTCGGAAAGGGGTTTTGGGCAAAAATCAAAGAGTTCTTGTGTTTCTCCCACTAAACCTTGTCCCACTGATGCTGAGCGGCGGCCAAAGCTCCTGSATGCCAGAAAAGCAAACCCAGAAGGCGGGGAGTGATGCCTGGGCCCTCCTCCTGCATTGCACCAGGACAGATTATGGGATTTTTGGGTGCATTGCAGCATGAGAATCAAGAGACCTGTGTAGGAAGAGCCTCAGGCACCTCTGCCTTCTTTGCACCTTTTATGGATTTTGAAGGAAATCGAAATCCTTTAGGCCACTGGCKGTGTTTTGGGTGGTGGTGCTTTTTTGGCCAAGCTGATGGCACCTTTGTMTCCCCACCTCAGGCATCATGTGTGGGCTCCAGGGGGGGTGGCACAGGCTGCATTTGGCTTCTCCTCATCCCTTAAATAAGGAGCAGAGCTGGTCTAACTAATCTCAATCCTTTGGCTTCCAGCTTGGGTTGGTTTTGGTGGTTCTACCYGTGCTTGTGGCAATTTTTGCCATCGTGAATTCCAGCAGATTCAGAGCAAAATCAGGCCAATTTAAGCCAACTTCACTGGGACAAACCTGTTCAGTTTGCAGCATGTGGAGTTGTTTTTAGTGAGGCCTTTCAGCAAAGCAGCTGCTGCAGCCAGCCCCGACCCGGGCTGGCATTTTGGGATGAGCTCTCAATCCCGGCACGGAGGTGGCAATATAATCATGATATGACTTCATGTCTCGGGGCACAGCCTCCCTGGGGATCGTGTTCCCASATGGCAAACAAAGCAACAACACGGGCAAAATGCGCCACGGGCTTTCTCCTGCCGCCGAGCTCAGCTTCGCCACGTGGGAGCTGGCACCTGGCTGTGCCTCCTCATCCTCACCCRGTCACAGTCCCCCCCTGGGGTGGTGCCTTGTCCCCACGGGGTGTTTGTCCTTCAGCCAGGCCGTGGGGAGCAGCACAGGGGGCTTTGCTTTGGCTGGGCTGACCTTGCTGGAGCAGCTGTCCCGAATTCCAGGGCTCGCGCGCCGCTGCCAGCGCCGTGTCCTGCAGACCTTGTGCTGACTCCACAGCTCACCAGCTGGCTGCTATATATTTATTTTTCACCCTGCCCTCCCCGCTCTCTGCTTTCTCCCTGCCTTTCCCAAAAGCAGCAGCAGCGCTGCGGGACTGGCAGCTCGAGCAGGCACCTGCCAAAAACGCTGCTCTGAYGCTGTTCTGCACCCCCTGAAATACCCCCTGCGAGCAGCCTGGGGGCAGGGACCGGCTCCACTCTCACCCCATGCAGTGAGAACGCTTTTGCAACAGCCTCAGCATCCTCTGGAGTCACAGCCAAGTCGAGAGATGGGGTGAAGGGACGGCTGGACGGCTCTGGCTGCTGTGGCTGGACAGATGTTTTGTCCAGACACTTGGCTTTTCTCAGCCGTCCGGGAAGCTCGGTCGCAGAGGGCAGCCTGGGACGCTCTTTGGCTGCTTCCCAGTGAGGAGGGACTTCCCTGCACAGCAGCGTGGGTGCCTGCTTTTCCAAGTACATCAGGAATGGCAGGAGTTGGCTTTTCACGCCCCCCCCAGGATGCCAGCTGGGTCCTGTCCCCTSTCACTGTCCTTGAGTGGCAAGGAGCCGTCTCCATCTCCTGAGCAGGTTTTGGGGACCCACAATGTTTTGAGGCACAGCTGGTTTGCCAGGAGCCTCCTTACACCTCTCTGGTGCCCTGGATCAGCTCCCATGCTGGTTTTTGGGGTGGGGAGGGCTCTGTTTGCTCCCTGAGGGCACCTTTGTCTCCTTTTTTGCCATCTGGCCAGGCGYTCCTCCCTGCAGCAAAAGGCCTGTGCCACATGGTGCCATCCTGGCCTGGAAGGGCTGGCCTGGCAATGTCCCTCTGGAATGCCAGGGGGACACTGCCCTCCTTGGGGACTGCCAGGGTGGGGACTTGGAGGCACATCCGGGGAGATGGCGAGGCAGGAGCATCGCTGGGAGCTGGGGCAGCCTCCCAGCCACGCCGGGCCCTCTCCCTCTGGGAGCAGCTGGCGGTGGGAGCCTTTCCAGCAGCACGATTCCCCCGGGCCCCGTCCCAGGGCTGTGACAGCCCCGGGTCCCCACGGCCAAGGCGGGTGGCAGCGGTGCCCCGGGCGTGCCTTGGCTGCTGGCRGCGCCGGTGCCGCGCGGTGCCACGTGCCAGCCGTGCTGTGGGCACTGCTCCCGTGCCAGGGGCAYTGCTCCCGGCTATCCCAGCCTGGTTCCCTGCCCCGGGCCCTGTGGAGGGTGGCAGAGCCCCGCTGCCAGCCCGGGCAGGTCGTGGTTTGCTCCTGTGCTGGGTGAGCAGCTGCTGCGGCCTCTCACACGTGAGCTGGATAAACAGCCTCCTGCAGCTGCTCTGGCTGCTGTGTGACTCCTTTTCCAYGCTGGATCTTCAGTAGCAGGGCAGGGATGAAGGGGATGGCTCCAGGGTGGATTTTTGGCCGGGYTGGGACAGAAGGGTGACGTTACCTGGGCGCGCTTTGCAGCCCAGCGTGGGTATGACGCTGCTTCTCCCTCTTCAGCTTCCTTCTTTTCCTCCCTCCTTCCACGTTAGCACAAGTGCTGCCGGGCTTTAGTAGCTCTCGGGGGACTGAAGTCATCTGTTTACCCACGGAGCTGGCGCAGCTTGGAGCAGCAGCTGCCCCGGCTTTCCCTCTCCAACCTGCCCGGGAGGTGCCTGTGCCGAGCCTGCTGTGACCTGCACCGGGGCACAGCGAGCCCTGTGGCTGCCCTGGGCTGCCTCACATCCCATCCTATCCCATACATCCCATCCCGAGCCCTGTGGCTGCCCTGGGCTGCCTCACATCCCATCCTATCCCATCCTATCCCATCCTATCCCATCCCGAGGCCTGTGGCTGCCCTGGGCTGCCTCACATCCCATCCCATCCTATCCATCCTATCCTATCCCATCCATCCCATCCCGAGCCCTGTGGCTGCCTCACATCCCATCATATCCCATCCATCCCATCCCAGGATGGGGCTGGGGTGTCTGTGCTGTGCTGGTGCAGGTGTAGGAGCTCCCTCCATCCAGAGGATTCCCAAGATGCTGTGTTTTGGTGGCACCAGTACTGGATGGGCCGTTCCTGCTGGCACAACAGGATTTACTGAGGGTTATTCCATAACCCCTGGCACACCAACACCGTCTGCCCCAATGCTGCCTCTTCCCACCAGCTCCCAGCCACAGCATTGCCTGCCCTGGTGTCCTGGCAGGGGTGAGCAGCAGGGTTTTGGGGCTGGCTTTGGCCAGGGATGCACGGGGAGGGTCCTGGCACCCCCCGTGAGGGATGTGAAGAGGGCAGGAGGGATTGCAGGGACTGGTTTGCTTTCTCCCAGTGAGTTTTTTTCTTCCACTTTAGAGCTGAAACAAGGCTGAAACCCAGMTGGGATGGGAGGGAAGGTCCTGATGGGAGAGGGGTGGTGGCCACCCCGCAGCCAGGGGCATCCCCCCTTGGTTTGGGGTGGACAGATGCCTTCCCTGGACAAAGGGCAGGAGCCTGGAGTGCTCCCAGGCTTCCAGCCCCTCTGTGCCCCCCCCGAGGCTGTGTCCTGGCCTGCTGTCACCCAGGGTGTCCCCAGCACCTGCTGTTTTGGGGCTGGGGATTCCTGCAGGGTGTGCATCCCATGGCACAGCCCACGCTCTGCCACAACTCCGTGCATGGGGAGTTTTCCCAGCTGACCCCCTAGAATGGTTTTAATTGTCCTCCCCAGCTTTGGAAATGGAAATGGGAGTGAGTGCATCATCTGATGGATCTGAGGGGCCACCARCAGCCACCTCTGTCCCTGGGGACACCAGGGAGGGACCTTGGAGCCGGGAACATTTTGGTGACAGCCAGGATGTTTGGCTCTCRCTCAGTGTTGTGCAGCCCTGGTGGGACAGACAGACCCAGGAGGGAGTGACACACAGACAGCTGAGGGTGTGGGGCACACAGCAAATTGCCACCATCCCCTCCCAGCTGCTTCCAGCGTGTTTCTGGAAAGGGGCTGACTTGGGTTGGCCGTGAAGCTTTACAYGGAGTGATGATCAAGTGCTGATGATTCCAGTTACTATCCTGGCCAGGAATAAGTGTATATTTACATATATTTATGGATGGATGGATGTCTCCTGCCCCCCTCCTTGTCCTCGCTGCTAAACCAGCCGCGTTTTCCTCTCCCCAGCTCTCAGGGCAGGCAGCAGGAGTTTTGCTGGAGTGAAAACACTGCAAAGACAAGGCCTTTCATTTTTCCCTGGAGGCAGCGGTGCCAAGGTCAACCTGGCGTGGGGACAGGGCTGGGCTGTCACTGCTGGCCCTGCTCTTGGTGTGGGTGGGCACCCCGGGGGTGTCCTGGCTGCTCCTGGTGTGGGGCTCCCAGGGAGCAGGGGGGAGCAGCTCTGCTGCCTGCAGACASAGTCCAGATGCTCCGGCTGCGGCGTCTCTGGAGGGGGAGATGAATTCGCTCCTGCCGTCTTCTGTTTTCAGTCCAGAACATCTGCACAGTAACTGGGAAATCTGGGCTTTCTCCTGCTTCTCAGCCAGGTCCTGTCAGCCCTTTCCTCTTCCAAAAAGGGGCTTGGTGGTTTTTTTTTTTTTTTTTTTTTTTTTTTTTTTTTTTTTTTTT